>JZKD02S2404162.1:522537-538282 GCA_000966675.3 Picea glauca | reverse complement strand
TGTTTATAACACTGGTTTTCACAGTAAAGACTTACTGCCACTAAGATTAATGATTCGAAGTGAAAAAATGAGAGAAATGGTTAATAATTTACAATAACTGATTCACCCCCCCCCCTCTCAGTTATTTCATACCTGTAACATTCTTGTGCCACCCCTATGGCCTCATGAATTTGTCTACCCTCAAAAAATCCAAATTGCTCTTTAGATATTGATGTCGAGAGGATAGGCTCCAATCTTCTAGCAATTATCTTTGCCACCACCTTGTAGATGTAGTTACAAAGCGAGATTGGTCTGAAATCCTCAAAAGACTAAGGGGAATCTATTTTTAGAATCAGAGAAATGAAAGTAGTATTTAGTGGGGCATGCATATGGCCTCCCTTCGAGATTCCTCCACCACCCTTAGTAGGTCCGATCCAATCAGATTGTATAATCCTTTGAAGAATTCAACCGTCCATCCATCTAGACTCAGACTCTTATCCTTTTGAAAACTGCTTAGGACTTCCATGAGCTCTTCTTCAGATACTTCCTCCATAAGAGTTTGATTATCTTCCTCATTTAAAAATTTTGGAAAGAAACCAACCACTCTAATTATGTCTGCAATAGTGGAACGATTATCAACCTTGAAAAGAGATTGAAAATGTTTCTTGCCTAATTGAGCTAGACCTTCGAAAGAAGATACCACATTTCCTTCATTATCTGTGAGGCTCCATATGGTATTGGATATATTCCTACCTTTTTCATAGGCTTGAAAGAACTTTGTATTTTCATCCCCACTTTCCAACCATTTAGCTCAACTTTTAAGACGCCATGCCACTTCTCTTGCCTCCAAGAGCTTCCTTTTCTTCTTTTCCAGCTGGAGTAGAGCCTCATTTGATTCAGTTGATGTATATCCTCTATCGTCAGATTCATATATAATTTTAAGAGCTTCTGTTGGATTATTGAGAGGGGGGGTGACTCAATAATGAGCAATAATTCCAATTATTAATCCTTTAAACTATAAAGTATATTATTTTACTTATTCAACCATGTTCATTTGTTCATCATCAATATCTTACTGTATCATAGGCATTAATATTCATCAATGCATAATAAACAATAACAAACACATCCACACAATGCACAATACACCAATATTTACGTGGAAACCCAATGCGGGAGAAAACCACATAATGTTTTTCTTATATGTCAAGAATTACATTCAAGGAAGCACCAACTTCTAATTCTCCAGCTATAACTGGAAGGAGGCTCTGACCCCCTAGTTTCTCAGGCTACAACCCGAGGGAAGCTCCAACTCCCCAATTCTCTGGCTATAACCCCCTATGTTCTCCGGCTACAACAAGAAGGTGGCTACAACCACCTATCCTTACCCCATCTAACCGCCCTGAAATACAAGTAGAATGATGGAACCACTATCACACTATCAATGTGAGATATACTGTTGTAAACCTGTAACAATCAACCTGCACCAAACAACCTGTAACAACTTGTAATTAACCTGTACCAATAACCTGTAAACAACCTATACCAATAACCTATGCCAACATGTACCATGGATTAACCTGTACCTCAACCTGTACTATAAACAAGTGCATCAACCATGCACCAAACTTGTACAAATAACCTGTCCAAACAACCTATCTCATCAATCTTATCAACCAAATCAGATCCACTCACCAAGATCAATCACCAAGACAACTCTCAACCATATGCATAATATCACCAAGATGTGCATCCACCAAGAATATCACAACAAGTCATAGTCATCACCAATATCAATATGTTCTTCTAATAATATACCAAGACAAGTATGCTACATCATCCATAAACCATGTGTCAACTGTCAACAATACTACTAACAAGTGCCTCCAACCATGTACCAAGTATGCATCAATCATGCATCAATACACATCAACTATGACTCATCAATAGATACCAACACCATCAACTATACGCCTCATGTATGTTCCAACTCATCAACTACTTGTCTCAACCATGTACCCAACGTGTATATCAACCATATACCAAATACATATACCAATATAACCATCAAAAGTTCTCTAGCAATACATCACACTATCCATAACCAAATACCATAAACCCTTACATCAAACAATGTGCCATAACCTCACTTTTATGTAGCCTCAAGGATGTATCATTCATAATCCAATCATATACCAAGACCACTAACAAATGTCTCTCACAATGCACCACAAGATATGCCAATAAATTAAACTAAGTGCAGTAACAATATACTTCAATAGATCTGTCTCAAAACCATTCTACAACAATCCCTAAACCTCCAAGAGGGAATCCAATAGATTTACAAGGCAAACCTTCAACCGGATTCATGAGTTCAACACTACATATATAAAAACCATACCTTTTTTCTTCTTGTAGCATTCTGCTGCCGCGATTTTTCTGTCGTACTTTTTTTTTTTTTCCGCGGTTTTACTTCCGCACTTTTCCTGCCGCGATTTTTCTACCGCACTTTTTCTGCCACAATTTTCCTGCTGCACTTTTCTTGTCGCACTTTTCCTGCCGCACTTTTCTCTATCAATAATACCTGCCCAAATAACCTTTCACAAAATAGATATTCAATGATATTCAATAGGTTCTCATGGGAGAGCCTTTCTCTCTTATTTATACTTCCATGTAACTTCCTCTAGAAGTATCAACTTTTGTCCACTTAACCACTTTGTCCACTTAGCCACTTTTTCCACTAAACGACTTTGTCCACTTAAATTAACTACTTTCCACAAATAGTAAGTTCTCCACTCCTACTTGTAACTAACTTTATTATTTAATTAATTTCTTTTGCAATCACTTTGACTTATACATAAATAATAAACTCGCCATTTCTTGTTGCAACCACTTTATTATTTAAATACTTTCTCTTTGCAACCACTTTGACTATATTATTTAAATAATTTCTCTTTACTCTTCTTTTTGCAACTAACTTTTCTATAATTAGTCAATTCATAACTTCTTTTCCCTTAACTAACTTCTTGTTTTTTTTTGTTTGCTAGTTTTTCCGTGACCTGCGGGACTAGCCTGTGGCTTGAGAAACCACAACTCAGGGGCATCTAAGCCGTCAAAATCACCTGGGGATCGCACCCGGCTTGAGCCACACCAACCCTTAATATGGCTGGATTTTTTGTCCCTGCAAGTTTTGAACCGATGACTTTAACATCAAGGAGTGCCTTAACAACACACTCCATCACCGACTGTCCTACACCTCAGGGACTTAACTAACTTCTTATTGCAACCACTTTATTATTTAATTTATCTCTTGGTCAACCACTTTGACTATTCAATCTTTTTATCACAACTACTTTACCATAATTACCAAACTCACAACTTCTTGTTGCAACTAATTTATTTTTAATTATTTTCTTAATGCAACAACTATACCCATGATTAACTCCTAGTTTCACCCACTTTGACCAGTCAACTTCTTCTAGGAGTTTCTAGAATAATTTGACTTCTTTGACCTTCTAGGGGCTTCTAGATAACTCATGAGGGTTCTCCAACTTCACAAGGCCATAAATCTCTAACCGTGAGGAGTTATGTGACGTTCCACATATCACCGGAAATGGAATGACATGTACTATCCATCTAGAATAGTCTTACCTACATATACACTGATATTCATTTCATTATTCCTCAACCAAACTTGGGTTCCTTACCCATACCTCTAGAGCTACCAGACATACTCAAGGGTTGACATCAATCTCTAAGAGTTGACATCAATCTACAATATCACTCTTCAAAGGTTCACATCAATGACAACCAACAATCCAAACCAACTGTCCATCAATCTAAACCAACTGTCTGACAATCTCCCCCTTTGACATTGATGGCAACACCAACATTGATGGAAACACTTAGTCATAATAACATTCATGCTCATACTCCTCATCAATGTTTCTATCTCTCCCTCTTTAACCTAGCCTCTGATTACTCTCTCCCCCTTCATATGAATAATATCTCCCCATTTGAAAAAGGGTATCACTCTAATGCAACACTAAATTCATATCGCTCATTCTTCCCTTGTGACAATCTCTCCCCCTAGAAACATGCCTCTATGCTCTCTCTCCAATCATCTAACTCTCTATCCTGCATCTGATGAATCTCTTCCCTTGGAATCATACCTCTATTCTTACCTCTCTGTCTCACAACTTCTCTGAGTGATATTTCTACCTATCTTTTTGGTTTTGTTTCTCTCTCTCTTGACTTTTTTGCAAGATGTTGTGTAGAAAAAATATAAGTCTCCCTATAACTATTGCCTTTTAAAGTTATTGTCCATTGGTGCTTCCTTGTGTAATCAATTGACATATATGAAAAACATTCAAGAATAAGAATTCAAACATTCATGTGTAATCATCATCCATTATGATAATGTTCCTTTGTCTCTGAACCACTCTTTGAATGAATCTATGAATCCATGCTCTCATCCACTATCATATATCTGTCCAAAGCTGCTAAGTGTTCTTATGAATCCATCTCCGTCCATATTTTCCAAGACTCTGCTACACAAGTGTCCATAATGTTGACCCATCTGTCACTGTACTATCATGAAGTCTTCACTGTTGCAACTGATCAATCTATCATATTGTACTTTTGCTAACTTACTTCTCTGAATATGTCTACTCAAACTCTGCAAGCCGCTCGAAGGATGGTTCATTGGTATGTCTCAGCTACCACATAGAATCCTCCTATCTAATATTCATATTACATGGGAGTCTCTAATCTGGATGACTCAAAACAATTCCTGCTCTGATGCAGAGCCATCATCATATTCATCGGTAGATTCATCATCTCTCTCAACTCTGACTTCTTTCTTTCTTTCTGTTGATTCATCTTTCACTACAATACTTGAAAGTACAATCTCTTGAACATGTTTCTTATTTATCTGTCCGTCTTTTCTTTCATTTATTTTCCAAACCTTTATGTATCTGACATCTTCCTTTTTCTTTGTAGATTTGTCTTCTTCTCGCTTTATTGCCAATCTTGTGATCTCTAGGACCTGGTCTTTTTTCATCCATTCTTCCTATTTTCTTATCCATACTTTCTTATATCTAATATTAGTGTTCTCTTTCATGGAAGTATCAATCATGCTTCTACAATCATGAGATATGTGTCCATAGTTATGACATTTGTAACATTCAATGTTACGTGGGGCCACAAAAGCATTTCTTGCTTGAACATTTCTTTATAATCCCTGCTATCTGTTATGTCCAAAGTTAGTACAATAAAAACAATGACCATAAAAGAAACTTACATACCTGGGAGTGAATGATATTCTTTGTGGTGTAGTCCTTCTGAATTCCTTCCTTGACTGATCATGATCATGATTGCAACTTCTTTGTGGCTTGACCATGGATGGTCTTCTTGAAGATGTATCTTTATTAACTTTCTTACATTCTGGTTTACCATGATTCCTTCCTTTGAGTACTTCTGCATAACTCTTACTCTTTTCTTCATTCTTATTTTCTAGCAACCTAGAGTGCTTCTTTTCATTCTATACAACTGATGCAAATGTTTCTGTCTCTTCAACGTTCTTGCTGAGCTTGACGATTTTACTTCTCAATGTGACAACTTCTTCTTCAAGCTTCTCAACCTCTTCTTCTTTCTTCATTATCTGAGAATTCATGACTTCTTCTGTTCTCTTCACTTCTTCAAGCTATATTTTTAATGTAATTATTTCTTCTTCAAGTCCTTTCTTTTCTTGACCAAACTTTACCTCAAGCTGGTTTAGATCGTTAGTTCTTTCCTTAATATGATATGTCCATATCTTCTCTCTCATTTCTGCTTCTTCCTTCTGTGATGCTATGTTGGCTTCCAAATACTTCTTTTGATCTTCAATATTTTCTTCGATCTTTCTGGCTTATTCTAGCTGAGTTCTTAAATTCCCGATGACTTGTTGGGCTTCTTAAAAAATGTGAACACTTTCCTTTTGTTTCATCAATTATTTCTTGAGTGACTTGTTTTCTTTTCTTTCTTTTCTTAGTTCATCTAAAACACTGATCAATTCTTCTTCATAATTGTCTTCTATTTCAATTATTTTGTCTGTCTCATTTCCTTCATGGCATTCCATTTCAAGATGTCCATGTTTTTCACAATTAAAGAAAAACAACATACTTCTATTGATTATATACTCTTCATCTTCTGAATCTGTTTGACATGATGAACATATTTCTTCTTGATCTGTACCTGCATCTTCTTTGACATTCCATGACTCTGTGATGGGTGAAGAATATATATTATGTAACTTATCCCAAAGTCCTTTAGCTGTTGAACATTTACCCACTTTTTCCTTTACTGAATCACATAGTCCTTCCAAAATGAAATCCATTGCAATTTTGTTATTTTGTTTAAGTTCCTTCTTTGTTGTAGTATTTTCCCTTTTTGAACTATCATATCCTGTAACAACTGATTGCCAAATATCATACCCCTATGCCTTTAAAAATACTTTCATCTTTCCACTCCATATCTCATACTTTAAACCATTATGACCATTAAACAATGGTAGTCCATTCTCAGAATAATCCATGATCTCCTTCCAATGGTTAAGTTGTTTCCTGAAGGAACCTGCTCTGATACCAATTGTTGGATTACTGAGAGGGGGGGTGAATCAATAATATATATATATATATATATATTAATCCTTTTAACCACAATATGCAAGTGTTATTTATCTTTATGATCAATATAACNTATATATATATATATATATATATATTAATCCTTTTAACCACAATATGCAAGTGTTATTTATCTTTATGATCAATATAACATTATCATCCAATAATTGCAGAGTAAACAAAACATGAACAAATGAACAATCATACACATACATAGTACATTGGTATTTTTTACGTGGAAACCCAATGCGGGAGAAAACCACATAATGTTTTTTCTTATTTGTCTTTAAGAATTACATTCATTGGAAGCACCAACTTCCTTTGTTTTCCAACTACAATTGGAAGGAGGCTTCGACCCCCCATTTTCAGGCTACAACCTGAGGGAATCTCCAACTCCCCATTTCTCTGGCTACAACTAGAAGGAGGATACAACCCTCTATGTTCTTCGACTACAACTAAAAGTTGTCTACAACCACCTATCCTTGCCCCATCCAACCGCCTTGAAATATAAGTGCCAAATGTAGAAACTGAATATGTCACTGTCACAACCTGTTTTGTCAAATATTTCATTGTATACTCATCAACCAATCTGATCTAATCACATATACCTCAAACACTATACCAAAAGTCTGTACCTCAAACCATGTGCTAGAAACTCACTATTATACAACCTCTATCTGTACCAATAACTTCAACAACATACCTCAACCAAAATCCCTCAAACATGAATCGATATTAAACTTCAGTAGATCTGTCTCAGGTCAACTCTACAACAAGCCCTAAAATTCCAAGAGGGAATCCAATAGATTTACAAGGTAAACCCTCAGCCAGATTCATAAATTCAACACTACACATATGAAAACCATACATTTTTCTTATTGCAGTGTTCTGATGTCACTGTTTTGCTGCCCCGATTCTGCTGCCATGGTTTTTCTGCAATACTTTTCATGTCACACTTTTTTTGCCGCACTTTGCTTGGCGCGATTTTCCTGCCGCACTTTTCCTGTCGCACTTTTCCTCCCACATTTTTTCTGCCACACTTTTTCTACCCCGATTTTTCTGCCGCAGTTTTCCTGCCGCGATTTTTCTACCTCACTTTTTCTGCCACAATTTTCTTGCCCCACTTTTTCTGCTGCCCTTTTCTCTATCAATAATACCTGCCCAAATAACCTTTTACAAAATAGATATTCAATGATACTTAATTCACATATCATTTAGTGGGGCATGCATATGGCCTCCCTCCGAGATTTCTCCACCACCCTTAGTATGTCCGATCCAATCAGATTGTATAATCCTGTGAAGAATTTAACCGACCATCCATCTAGACATAGACTCTTATCCTTTTGAAAACTGCTTAGGACTTCCATGAGCTATTCTTTAGATACTTCCTCCATAAGAGTTTGATTATCTTCCTCATTTAAAAATCCTGGAAAGAAACCAACCACTTTGACTATATCTGCAATAGTGGAACGATTATAAACCTTGAAAAGAGATTGAAAATGTGATCCGGGTTTTATGAGAAGAACGAAATGAATACAAATTATTTTTAAAATATGCTTAACACAAAATAAAAAATATACAGTAAATCTGGTTTCTATTCAATAAGGAAATAAGCTGAAACTATAAAATGCAGCGGAAAACAAGTTTGCTAGAATGGTGGCTACTTATCTCTGAGAAGAGATGTGATGGCTGCACTCATTTGCAAGAAGATGAGTACAATGAGTCTCTTAAGGAATTTTTGCAATAAAAAGGAATGTCAAAAACCCTAGACATCCAAAAACCTAACCCTAGGAGATGAAGCACCAAAAGTCATGTGGGCCCCATTGGGGTAAGTTAGTACATCAACTTCCCGGGGTTGTAACTTTTGCATACAATCTCCCTTTTAGGCGCACAATAGCCCGTTGGAAAGGTCTATTCGATGACTACACATTTTCCCATCAGAATTTGAAATTCTCTATAGTATAAATATGGCAAGCCCTAAAAACACTGTTTAGGGCCTCAAAACAACCTCAGAAGTAAGGGACCCAAAAACTAGGAAAAAACTGCCAAACCGAAAAACTTCCAAAATGAGCCAGTTGGAATAGGTGGGAGGACACCAACATCCATCTAGATAAATCCTCCCCCTTTAGGAAGCAATGGTCTCCATTGTGTTGAGTTCCCCCATTAGATGAGGAAATTTCTGCTGAATTCGGCCTCGGTGAGCCACTTTCCTTGGTGCAGGAGCTGCCCTACTTTGACAACTCAATAAAGTTGGATCCTTTGTTGGCGAGTGCCCTTGACCTGTGTGTCCACAATATGATCATTGGATTCCTGTTGTATGTAGTCGAGGTTGAGCTCTGTTGGTGTCAACTGTTCTTCTATCTCTGAGGTGTCCAATAATGGTGGGAAATAAGGCCGAAGGAGATCCACATTGAACACTGGGTGCAAGCCAAGGAAAGGAGGAATGTTGAGCTTAAAAGCATTATCACCCACAACCTTGGTGATGGTGTATGACCCATAACATAGTGGGATAAGCTTTCGATGGGGCCCTGTAAGACGTTCTTTCTATAAGTGCAACCAAACTTTGTCTCCCACCTGAAACTTATGTGGCAACCGATGTTGATCATGGCGCTGCTTGCATTTGGCATTGGACTTCTATAGGATATCCTGAACCTGTTGGAGGATGTGTTGGATCTGCTCAATGAACTGGGTGGCTTTTTTAGCTTTAGTTGGAGCAAGAGATGAGTTGACCGAGGTGACTGCAAGGGGTAGTGCAACATCTATGGGACCGAGTGGTTGGAATCCCACCCCACCTAAAAGGGGTTGTGGCTAGTTGAGCTATGCTGGGATCGATTGTAGCTATGCTGAACATAGAGAATACTCTCATCCCATGTGCAAGGGTGCTTGGAATTGTACATGCGTAGGATATACACGATCATTTGATTTATGACCTAAGTTTGGCCATTTGTCTGGGGGTGGAAGGCCATGGATTTGGTGAGCTTGGTGTCCAACAATGACCAGAGGCTTGACCAGAATGTGTTGAGAAATCGACTGTCCTGATCTAAGACAATGTTTTGTAGGATTCCAAAATGTACCTAGACGCATTCAAAGAAGAGCTTGGCAGTGGCCTTTGTTGTGATGATCTTCTTGCAGGCATCCATAATCACCATCTTAGAAAAGCGATTAACAACCAAAAAAACACAGTCGTTTCCCCTCGATGCATGGGAGGCCCGAGATGTAGTCCATTGAGATGGAATCCCATGGCCTATCAGGAGTAGGCATGGGGTTGTACATGCCCTATTTCTTAGTGGTTGGTTTGGCAATGACATAATCATTGCAGGACCTTATATACTTGTTGATATCTTATTGAAGTTTCAACCAGTAGAAATGTTTCTGCAACATTGCCATTGTTGTTTCAACGTCGAAGTGTCCCGCCATCCGACTGTAGTGGGCTTCCCAGATCAACTTCACTCACTCGCTTGATGGAACATAGATATGGCATAGACGACACAACAAACCATCCTGAAGATGAAAATTAGGGACAAATGCGTTTGCGCCCAACATTTGGTAGGTGGTGGCGAAGTCTGGGTCTGTCTCATAAAGTTGGGGCCAACCAGAGGTCTCGTGGCTGCACGAGTCTAACACCGTGGTGAGTGTCGCAACTAGTAGTCTACTGAGGAAATCAACGACTCAATTGGTACTTCTTATTTTATACTTGATGTTGAGGTGGAATTTCTGCAAGTATGTGGACCACTTCTGAGGGTAGTCATTCTACAATTTTCCTTGTGTCTACATGAACTATAGTGGCTTATGATTAATGTGGGACTGTCTCCTTCCCAAGAATGTAATGTCTCCACTGGAGACAAGATTTCACAATTGAGTACATTTATTTGTCATAAGTAGGGTACTTACGGAAAACATATGATAGTGTCTCACTATGATAGGCCATGGGGTGGCCATGCTGAGTGAGAATGGCACCCACAACATAGTCTAAAGCATCTGTCTCAATCTTAAAGCACTGCTGCAGGTTCGATAATGAAAGTACTGGGGTTGAGCACAAGAAAATGCTTCAAATCATCGAACGCTTGTTGTTGGGACTAGCCCCACACAAATTTCACCTTACCACCACCCTTGGTTACTTGGTTGAGGGCCCATGCAATATGGGAGAATCCCAACATGAACCTGTGGTAGAAATTGGCAAGGCCCAAGAAGCTCCGAAGCTCAGTGAGTGTGGTTGGGGCTGGCCAGTAACAAATGACTTGGATCTTGGATGGATCCACATGTATGCCATGCTGATCAATCATGTATCCTAGGTAATGGACCTTGTCCATACCGAAGGAGCATTTTTCCAAGTTGGCGTATAACTTGTGCTACCGTAGGGTGTGTAGAACCCGCTGAATATGCTGCAAGTGTTCTACCCAAGTCTTGTTGTAAATGAGGATGTCATCCAGATACACCACTACAAACGTATTGGTGAATGATCGTAGGATATCATCCATCATCCTCATGAAAGTGGCTGGAGCATTTGTCAAACCAAAGGGAATGACCAACCATTCAAAAATACCTTCCTTTGACTTGAAGGGGTTCTTCCATACATCTGTCTGTTCTATCGGTACTTGGTGGTAGCCAAACTTCAGATCAATCTTACTAAAGTATTTGGCCCCCATGAGTTGATCAAGGAGGTCATCGATTCAGGGAATCGGATACCGATTTCTGACTGTGATTTTATTCAGGTCCCGATAATCAATGCAGAGTCACCAAGTTCCATCTTTCTTCTGTACCAACATGATTGGGATCCCATAAGGCAATGAGCTGGGATGGTTGTGCCCCTTTTAGAGCAGTTATTGGATCTGCCGCTTGACCTCCTCATTATCTAACAAAGAGCGACGATAGACTAGCCCATTGGGTAGTGGTATGTCGAGGGTTAGATCAATCGAATGCTTGAACTGACAGTGCAAAGGTACCCCGGTAGGTGAGGAAAAGATATTCGAGTGTTCTTCCACAACCTTATGCACTTGCTTCTACTATGTGGAGAGGTCGACCATGGAGGCCCTGGATGTGGCTGCAATTTTTCGCTCATTTTGAGAGCAAATCATGAAGAAGATAAACTTCCCCGTTTGAGAGATGACCTTCCTGCATTGCTTGGCATAAATCAAGGAAATAACACTAGGTGGGACTTCCTTGGGTATCCTGTACAATTTCTTGTTAAAAGTAATAATAACAGTGTGAGGCTAGACTCATATACATTATGATGTTTCCATAAATATGGTTGGCCCAAAATAACATTACAAAGTTTGAGAGGAGCAACATCACATAATACCTCATCTTTGAAGGGCTTGATGCTTTATGACAAGCATCATTGTTGGCTGAAACAGATATCGCTTCCTTGGTGGAGCCATCCGATGGTGTAGGGTTGCAGGTGCAGTGTTGTTAGTAGGGTGAGTCACTTGACAACCTCTGTAGATATGAGGTTCTTCTGGCTACCGCTATCAATGATGAAGTGCAGTGGGGTACCATTCACCCACATATGTGAATGAAAAATGTGCTCACCTTCCTCTAGATCATCTGGTTCACCGGGCTGGAGCTTGGTGGTAGCAACAACAACATTGGGTTCTGCATCAATAACCTGTCTCCCCTTTTTTGGTTCTGACTTAGAGTTGGAACCTGCATATCATTCATAGGCTTTCACCTCAACCACCAACGACTGCTTTGAGCAGTAATCAACAATGTTATGCCTAGGGCTCTTATGGAAGACGCACCACTTCCCAACATTTTTCTTTGTCTTTATGATGTCCTTCTTTTCTTGCGGCTTGGAATGGTTGTATTGAGGTTGTCCATATTTGCTCTGTCTTTTTTTTCTGTGAGTTGGGGCCACCCTTTCCTGGCTTTTGCTGTGAGGGGTTCCCAGGCCCAAATTGTCGCGTCTTTTGTTTGAACTTCTACTCAATTTTGACGACATATCAGTAAGCCATGCCCAAGAATGAGATGTCAAGAAACTCCATTTTGGTATGGATGTATCTATGTAGACCACCATGATACTTTAGCACTAGATGTCACTCAGAATCTTTGATACCCATCTTGGTGCACAAAGTATGGAAGATATTTGTGAACTCGGGCACTGCTTGGTCTCTTTCCTGCCGCAGTGTGGTCCATTTTGTGTATAGGTCATCATAACTTCTGACAGGGTAGTATTGTTCCTTAATAACATCCTTGAAGTACTCCCATGTGACCATGATTGTAAATAATGAGGGTTCCTCTGTTTCCTTTTTCTCACAGAACGTTTCCCACCAATATTTGACATGGGGAATGACTTTGAGGAGCGCAAAAGTAATCTTTTATTTATTCAAGAAGTTATGGACAGAGAAATACACTTCTAGTAGATTCAATCATTTTTCTATAGCATCTGTGTCTATCCGACCTTCAAATATAGGAATATAAAAGTTGAGTTGTACCTTGAAGGGGGTGATGCCTCCGTTTGAGGAAGATGCGTCCCCTGTTGGTAGCCGCTGAAGGATTTGTGCACAACTATCCATCATCTCGTTCCTTTGTTGCAAGAGGGATTCCTCGAGTAACATTTTGAAAGGATCTCTTGTCCCATCGTTTTTCTTTTCTCCTGCCATGAGAGGTCGCTTGGGTGTGCGAGATTTTTTTTCCTCAAGAGAAACAAGCTCGAGACCCAATTCTTTGTACCATGACCTCGTTGGGAACATGCATTAAGAATGACAAGGAACAAACCACTCTGATACCACTAATCCAAATTTTAGGATCAGAACGAAATGAATAAAGATTATTATTAAAATATTCTTAACACCGAATAACAAATATACAATAAAATTGGTTTCTATTCAATAAGGAAATAAGCTAAAACTGTAAATGTAGCGGAAAACAAGCTTGCTAGAATGGTGGCGGCTTATCTCTGTGAAGATATGTGACAGCTGCGCTCATTCGCAAGAAGATGAGTACAATGAGGCCCTGAAGGCCTTTTTACAATAAACAAGAATGTCAAAAATCCTATAATTCCAAAAACCTATCCCCATGAGATGAAGCGCCAAAAGTCATGTGGGCCCCGTTGGGGTAAGTTAGTACATCAACTTCCCAGGGTCATAAATTTTACACACGATTTCTGTTTTAGGCGCATGATAGCCCGTTGGGAAGGTATATCTAAGGACTACACATGTTGAGAGCCCTAAAAACGCTGTTTAGGGTCTCAAAATGGCCCCAGAAGTCAGGGACCCGAAAACTAGGAAAAAACTACCAAACTGGAAAACTCCCAAAATGAGCTAGTTGGAATAGGTGGGAGGCCACTGATATCCATCTGGATCAAAATGTCTCTTTTCTAATTGAGCTAGACCTTCGAAACAAGAGACCACATTTCCTTCATTATCTGAGAGGCTCCATATGGTATTGGATATCTTCCTACCTTTTGCATAGACTTGAAAGAACTTTGTATTTTCATCCCCACTTTCCAACCATGTAGCTCAACTTTTAAGTCACCAAACCACTTCTCTTGCCTCCAAGAGCTTCCTTTTATTCTTTTCCAGATGGAGTAAGGCCTCCTTTGATTCAGTTGTTGTATATCCTCCATCGTCAGATTCATATATAATTTTAAGAGCTTCTTCTATATTGACTAGTTCCTCTTCTTCCTGTTTCCTTTTTTAACATGCTCAAGTTACTGTATCTATTTTAACCTTCTTGATATTTTTGCATATTTTACAATAACCGCCTCCACAGAGTTTGGGTCAAATGACACCCTGTGCTACTTTACTAAATCAATGAAACTGTCCTCCTTTTTCCAAGCTGAATTGAACTTGAAGGGGCTGGCTTATTTTTTCATATCCCAGACTGATTCCAAAGAAATGGGAGAATGATATGATTCTCCTCCATTTCCTACCCACTGTATCACTTGTATTTGCGTATCCAAGAGCTTTTCTGAGACAAGGAAATGGTCAATTATTTTTGCAATTTTGTCTACTCCCACCCTCTTATTTCTTCGAGTGGGTCTGAGTTTTTCCGGGGCTAAATCTACCAAGCCTTTGCCTGCCAAGGAATGAAGGAAAAAATCTAATAATGAATCCAGTATCGCTTTGGTACCCCAAACTTTCACTGCTCCCAACAAAAAAATTTAGGTCCCCACCCAAAATAAGAGCTTCAAAATTGATGAAGGATTTGTTGAGTAGAGAATCCCATAAACTGATTCGGTCCAGATAAGGCCCATAAATATTAATCATTGAGAGCTTCATTCCCCTATCCATTTAAAATATTTCTTCCCCAAGACTCGAATCAATGCCATAGGTGTTTATGATTTTGATCGTTCTAGAATTCCAACCTAGGCCCAGTCCACTAGATTTCCCATGAGCATCCATACTTATGAAATTGCAATTTTTGAATAAGTTTTTCAGTAAAATAGTCACTTTTGGTCCATACCCCATGGTTTCTTGAAGAAAAATGATATTTGGTTGATTGGACTCAACCAACCTTTTTAGCGAAGATTTCTTTGTCAGGCTCGCCACACCCTTGTAGTTGAAGGAGAGAAGTTTCATGAGGTAACCCCTCACAGGGTTGATGATGCTCTAAGGTCCCCTTGAATGGATATTTTTTTACCTACTACCATGTCCACCATTGCCCTTTTTTGGGCTATTGAAATGTTTGATTCTCTCCCCCGCCCCACACCCCTTATGGATGTGATGGGAATGTTGGCAAATGTTTAACAGGTAGCGTATGCTTGTCATTGATGGCAAGTACAACAGTGAAGATGGCATGAGTATAGGAAGAATGTAACAGACGGGCATCMGAAGCAGTTTGGGAAGACACTGCAGGAAGAATGTAACAGATAAGAATTAGAAGCAGTTTGGGAAGACACTGCAGAGGATGGTTGGCATGCTTTATAGGCAGTATGCGCTTGTCATTGATGGTAGGATCAGAATGTGCATCGATGGAAAAACAGGAACAAAGTAATCTTAGGAGGAATTAGCACAGAGTCGAATGTAGTGCATAGGTGTGCACCAGAGATGAGGTTAACTCATGGCTAAAGCTCAAGGGAGATAGCGTACTTAGGATCACAGGCAGATCAAAGGTCGAGGCCTTTGACACTTAGAAATTATTCCAAGTAAGGAGGATGCGTA
>JZKD02S2404162.1:502602-513358 GCA_000966675.3 Picea glauca | reverse complement strand
TATTTCACTGCATTATTGTGATCATCATTGAGTGCCTTGTAAAGATTTTAAAAGAAGCATAATTGTTTAAGCACGGTAACAACTGATTCACCCCCCCCTCTCAGTTGTCCAACAGGGAATTGTGCCAAGCCCTACTGTATTTTGGGATATGGGAAGGGAGGATGGAATATATTAATTCCTCAGTCGATAGGATATTGCCTTATCTTTTTAGTTGATTGGTAACTCTATGTATTTTGTGAGAAAAGTAGTTGATGGGGGCGTTGAAGGTGATGCTAAAGATAAAAGTACTAAAGGAGTTTCCTTCCCAAGTGAGAAATATGGCAATTCTCCTTCCGTGAAGAAGGAATTTTTTTTAAGGGACTCAACTAGGTTTTGCCCAAAAGAGTTAAATAATTTATTAAAAAATTAATGGTAGGAGTTGGAATGGAAACCTTACCCAAATTTGAAGCAGATCCTCGAATAACCTCCAAAGATTGTGAGCTGACTGGACTTGTGGCCACCTGATTTCTGTCTATTGGGATAGAGTGATGGTCGTGCATTACATATAAAGGTCCAAAATCTGCCTCACCTGCAATAAGCCCCCGAGCTAAAGTATTGGTGTGCACTGTCTTGTTCAAGCCTCCCTCTGTTTGCATAGAGTCCCCCTCTCTTAACAACACTGATCTCTTCCATGCTGTATGCAACCGAGAATCTTCCACCCATCCCTAAAAGGGAAACTTACATTGATTTACAATGTGGCCATACTGACGACACCTTTTGCAACAGAAAGGGACTCCATCATAGTCTAATTTTGCTTGAAAGTTTTCTCTCATGATACGAGCTCTAAATCCTCAACTAGTACCTCTCTAATGTCCAGGGCTACCAAAATATGGGGGACTACCATCTCCCTCAATTCAATGAAGGACATATCGACATCGATGAAATATCCCAAAGTGTTTCCTAATTCCATGAAGCTTCTCTTTGTCCAAAATTCCATTGGAAGATCGAGTAGACTGACCCAAAGAGGGGCCATGTCGATACATTCCTTGTTTGTGTTAAAGAGAGGTATCCAACGTTTTTGAACAATTCGTGTGGAGTTTATACTACATGACCTATTTAAGACCCATTCTGACTTAGTTGCATTCTTGAATTTAAAGCAGAACCATCCCCATGCTAGATTTTGTACATAAGGAGTCATACCTAGATATGTTGTCCACGCCTTGTCAGCTCAGTCGTTCAAAAATTTGATGTTAAATCTATGTCCTCAAGCCATGTCAACCACCACCATGTTCACCATATCCAAAACTTGGGGCTTTGATATATTGACACCTAGAACGAGTTTTATCTCCCCCTTTGTTTTGACACACTTGTTTTTTATTTTGCGCGGGAAGGTTTGTTTTGACGAGGTCGAGGTCAATTTCACTTCTATCTCTGATTTCATGTAATACCCCAGGTTAATCCCCAGTGTAATTGTACATATGTTTTATAGGATGGCAAGTCAAGATATTATAGGATAAAGTGCCTATGTGATTATTATGCTGGAGAGCCTGTATTGCTAAAAGGCCAGCATGCCTATTATTGTAATATCTAACCACTCATAATATTAATAAAATACATCATTGTTGTAGACCAACCCAAATGAGAGATGGGGGGCTAAACTCCACTAGAAAGGGAAAGGGGGTATAAAAGAGTCTAGGAAAGGGCTAAGCTAAGGGGGCTCAATACCAATGGAATATTGTATTAATATTCCTTAAAGCTAAAGTTATTGATATGAATATATCCTAAGTTTCTTAATTGGGGACAAGTGCATTCCTTGAGTGCCATGTGTCATAAAAGGCATATTGTTGGCCCTTGACCAAGTTTTGAGGATTCTTGGTCATGTTTGACTTGTTTTTGGGACTTTGATAGATTGTCAAAGGCGGAGCACAAGACAAAGTGGAGATCGCGGGATCTCGGTCCCTTTTTGGGATTTGGGATTATGTAATGGGTATGGGAATGTCGGCCCATGGGTTTACCCATGATTAGGCCTATTTTGTATGTATAAATAGAAGGCTAGGCAATGTAAGAAAAAGGGAAGTTGCAAGTTGTTTAAGTGCTAGAATTGGATCTGTGTGATCAAGAGTTGTAAATGATTTGGTGCTTACTATGTGAGACTTGCAGAGCTAAGTGCAAGTCATTGTAAGATATTGTGGAAGGTTGCATTCTTAGATCTACTCGGGGAAGCAGGATCTGGCGAGCTGTGCAGATCTCATGTCCTTTGTGGAGTAGGGTTTTTGAGGCTTTGTGTATGTAACTGATTGAAGAAGCTAATAATGAAGACAAAGAGTTGGTGGAAGTAGCCCCAGGGTGGGGGTGAACCACGTACATGCTGTGTTTCTCTGCTTTGTGTGATGTGTTGATGTGTTTATATGTTAGTGTGATTGGTGATTTAATATAGATGAATGATCTGTCAATTCTTAGTGCTTAATAATATGGATGGATGTTAGATCTGACTTATATACATATTCTTAGTGCTTGAATCTGCTAGATCTGATCTGTTTCATCGAGCTAAGTGCTGTTAGATGCTAGATCTGGTTGAATACTGTGATGCTCTATAATTAGGGTTTACTACGCTGTAATTGAGACTGAATCTTGATGAATGTTAACTGTTGAGTGCTCTATTAAGTGTTAGAATCACAGATCCATGTCCCAGCTAAGGTTGCAGACACCTACATCCTACAACCAACCTTGCCTCTACCTTGGGTGAGACTTCATCTGCTTCGCAAGTGTTGCTGAAAGGGTCGGTAGTTAGGGTTTTGTTGGTGCACTATTGTAGCGTTGAACCCTGGGTCTTCCCTTGTGCCAACAAATGGTTCCATTGCCGGGACTTGAAACTGTGATTGCTGGGAACTGAGGAAAAACAATCTCTGTGCGAAGATCTGACCTGAAATTGTGAAAGCTCTATGCGTAGATCTGTTGCCCTAGTGCGCAGTATTCTACTTGATTTGTGAAGCTCTGTGCCAAGAAGGGTCAAATCCGAATAAAAGAGGTAAGATTTGAATGCTTTGTGCTATGATAAAGGTAAGAATAGTGAAATTTTTTAGATCTGGAAGCTTTGCACTCTGATGAAGATAAGATTAGTGGAAATTTTTGTTTCTAAAGTATGGATCTAGGTATGTTTAATAAGATTTTTCCTAGCTTGAAAACTAGGGCACTAATAGATGAAAGAAGATTTGATATGAGTAGATCTGATAAGAATAGTGAAAGATATGTTATACCTATGCATAGAGAGAATGTTTGGACTAAAAAATGGATGCAGGATCCTAGAAATAATTTTTTGTAGGTTAGCTACCATGATCCTAGTGCACAGTATAGGAAATGCTGGGGATCATTTAAAAGAAAGAGAGGATTAACCCTTTGTTACAGTTGCAGAAAACCAATACATCTGGCTAAGGAATGCCCTGGAAGAAGATCTAGTTGACTGTATTGCAAAGCTATGTACCATGAAGTTTTGGATTGCCCTAGAATGATTTCTAAGGTTGAAAGGATGAGTATGAGACAACAATACCACGAGAAAGATCTAGCAACTGAGATTATGACAGAACTCAAGAAAGAATAAAAAAAAGTATTGCTACAGATGAAAGAAACCCTGAATGACCACCAACATATTAGCTTATCAGAGATATTCAAAGAAAAAGAATGCATTGAAGTAAGAATATGAGACTTTGACATTGACTATCTTTTGGATGAGGAAACACAGGTGAATATCATGACCAAAAGAACTTGGAAAATTCTAGGAAATCCTGTTATGATTCCTTCATTAGGAGGAATAAGATTATTCAGAGGAAATATGATAACCCTATGTGGAAGACTTACCCAGACATCTATGAATGCCAATGGAACTTCGACAGAGGAAGAATTTGAAGTTGTTAAATTTATTGAAAACAACACTCCATTTGCTATGTTACTAGGAAAACCTTGGATTGAAGGAGATCATGCCAGAAGGAAAGAAGAAGAAATCCTAGAGCAAAAGAAGCAAGAGTTAAAAGATTTCATGATTAGGAGGATCGCACACTTGATTGAAGAATACAAGAACCGAGCAAAGCTATTTAAGACCAGAGAATTGGATATTGAACTAGGAAGAACACTAGAAGATTTACAGAAGATTGAAGTACCTATTCCAGATACATATGAAGTATTACCCCTGATTACTAGGAAAGGATCTCACTAGCGCGAAGTTAATCTACCAAAAGAAGACAAGAATCAGAATGGAAAAAGGAATTCTGAGATGAAGCTCACTGGAAAGAAGGCTAGAAAACTAAGTAAGAAGAAAGCTAAAATCGAAAAGTTACAGAAGGTTCTAGAGGGAACTTCGTAGAAGGAAAATTTGAAAAATTGGAACTTTGTCGGGATATCAGAATTGTGTCACATGGCACTTCACCATGGCGAAGCATTATAGCCATTAGAGACAGTATAATCGTTAGACTGACGACCCGAATGGGTAGAAAGTAATTTATGATCAGAAAGTTCGCCACCAGGCCGTTGGGACCGCGCCATAACGGAAAACACTGAGTTAATGAAGGATTCTCACCCATTGCAAGAGATCCATTGTCAAGTTATCTATTCATCCCGTCGCGCCATGCAATGAGAACACTTTTGGTAACCGTGAATTTGAGCCCACATACTAGTTGAGTTCACACAATGATCATCGTGCTATTTCCATCTACTTTGTTGCATTAAGTAGTTACTCTTCGAACCCAATATATTCAACCACGAGTGTGCATGTTGGACGAGCTTAGCGCTGCAGAGAAAATTATCGAGGAAGTTCTTTTTGACCTAATGACTGAAAGAGCGATGTCAACAAGACAAGATCACAAGATCACAATGTTGAAGTTCAGTGACTTAAACCTTGGAGATCAAAAGAACTACAGTATGCTCGCCCCGTACAAATACCTGACCAGAATGAAGGAAAAGAACTCAAAGATAATCCCCCAGCCATGGACGATGAACCTCGTTGTTGTAGGTGAATCCCCCTGTAGACAAGTGGATTCCCTCTTGGTTTCTAGACTCCTAAGACCAAGACATAAAAGTGCTTAACATGGACACTGACTTCCTTTTATATCCAATCAAGCTAATAAATGAAAGAGAAGGAGAAAGAATTGTACCTTATTAGTGACGTTTGTCCTTGCAAAGTCGTGGCTGAGCTTCCATCTTGACCTCCCTGATAGGTCCTGTAAAACAAACAAAGGTACAAAAGACTTCCTACTCTATTGAGATTAGCTCAAACATAGATCCATCTACTACAAACAAACTCATATGGAATAAGCACAAGTTTGAAAGAAACAGGCCAAGCATTGATTATTAATGAGAACAAGTAAAAGTACTTACAATCCTTTGAATGAAGGTGCAACACCTTCTTCCAATTCTCCTTGTCCAACCCCTTTGCTCAAATAATCTCCGCTGATTGCTTTGATGACATCCCACTCATGAGATCATAACTTTGATGTAATTATCAATCTCCATTGTACCTTTCACCATGAGAAGGCCTCCTTATATAACCTTGGAGAGGTCTAATAACTTGAGATATATTTGGGATAATTTGAGGATTCCTCTCCTTCAGTTGAGGATCTTCCCTAAGATCATGCTTTGAACATCATATTCGAATCCAACCACCTTAAGGAATTGAGGGATTCTTCCTTGATTTGCCTCAACTAACCCAAAATTTTCTCATAAAAGGGTAGCGCTCCCCCAAAAGGGTGCATAGGGTGCTCAAACACTCCCCTAAAGAGGCTCAAGGAGTGCTAGCACTCCCTGACAGTGGGTAGGGGAGCGCCCCTCTCCAAAATTCATTTTTTTAGTGGTTTTTTCAATGGAAAAAGGTTTGTACTCCCTGTCAACTGATTTCTCTTCTTCCAAACTAGCCTTTGAGGTGTCTTAAGTGTCTTTGTGATGCCATTAGGGGCACGACATAGGAAAGATATCAATATGATGTTTGTGACACTTGAAACACTTATAGTCAATATGCGACACTTGCAGACAAGATGCAACACTTACAACACTCGTAATGATGACACTTGCGACACTATTGAAGTGAGTAATTTTGAGGTGTAACAGATTGCCCCCCAAAGTACGAAGTTAGAAGACGATGATGACTAAAGTGCTTTGTAGAATTTTTCGAGCAAGGGTATGGACGTAGAGAAACTAGAAAAAGCTGCACATAACCATCAAACAAATATTATGACATGTTTCAAACCCAAGGCAGGCATACCTATGCTTGAGTGATAAAGACTTTTTAGGTATGGCCGCCATAAAATACACTGCGGATCCATAATTATATTGACAAAATGGTATAGCCACTACAGATACAATGTGGATATATAATCCTATGACCTAAACTGATCGTAGCCACGAAGAATACATAGTGGATCTATGAGATGACAAGACATATCCACGACCAATACAAAGTGCATCTATGTAGCAGTATATGTGTCATAGTTCAAAAGAACTCCTTCGCAACCTGGGCAAAGTACATATAAGAGTGATGACTCAACCCAGGGTCTTCTGACCGATCCTGATGTAGTACAAATCTAACCATGTGAATAGATGTCCTGATGTCGAACATGGTAGAAACCACTTAATTATCGGTCAATGATGTAAACCGTTAACAAGCGCGAGGGAGATCACCATTGATGTCAATGATTCGCAAGGTACTCTAGTACGTTCCAATGAATATGAATAGATGAGCTGAAGTCGAACATTCATGGAATCTTTCGATCAGGGTTCAAATGATTTAAACCCACTGTCGGACACAAGGAGGCCTACCATTGAGGCATGCAGGTCCCAAGTTACTAACTGGTTTCTAAGTCTAGTTCCTGGATAATGTGCTGAAGTCGGCAGGAATAGACTCGTCGAAGGAGGGCCTTGATGTATCCCCCATCAATGACATGAAATTGACACAGAGATGTAATTGGTAGATCAAATGAACATGGACTGACATGGGTATTGAAACAAGATATTTGTGATGGCTGACTCTCGAGGTAGATACTTCCCTTGAACACTGAGGCACAACAATAGAAACTTGACATGGAGCAAAACTTGATAATACAGTGGATGCTGTGGCTTTCATCAGGTGACGCAAAATAGTAAAAGAAACTCAGAGGATTGGCTCAGTGCAGAGGTTCAGCGGATAAAAATGCATGCAAAGACAAATGCCGTGTT
Source organism: Picea glauca (assembly GCA_000966675.3). NCBI lineage: Eukaryota > Viridiplantae > Streptophyta > Pinopsida > Pinales > Pinaceae > Picea > Picea glauca. The sequence goes on along the minus strand of JZKD02S2404162.1, from coordinate 506,182 downwards.
CAAGGGTGACTGATAGTGTTCTCAAAAAATTGCTCGGCTTGCTTCTTTCAAATTTTCCCCCATCCAAATAGACGAGTACCTCTTTTTAATTTAACAAGCTTGAGGAGGGTAACACAATCTCAATATGACTCAACTTCGGTAAGTCCCTCTTCCTTTGTTTAACGAACTGAAAGAAGTAAGGGTTCGGTCCCGTATGGGCCCTTTAATGTATGATTGTTTAATGAGTCCAGAGAAGGTAAACTCAGTGGTTTTTCATATTTAGAGTCTGAAAACAACTTAAAGACGACTCCAATGTTGTCATTTTTTGTAATGTTAGTCTCGCGAGGCCGAAAAAGAGATAAATTATCACTCAAAAGACGCCATTTCAAACCTTTTAACGAGTGGGAAATGAATCAAAATCATGTTGGACAACTGAGAGGGGGGGGGTGAATCAGTTGTTACCGTGCTTAAACAATTATGCTTATTTTAATCTCTTTGCAGATCACTTAATGACAATCACAATAATGCAGGGAGGTAAGCAATAGAACATTCGACATCAGTCACACACATGAAATATACAGAGACATATATTTCTCGAGGAAACCCATAACGGGTAAAAACCTCTTCTTCTTGGTATGATAAGTAATCTTTACATTCTGTACATTATCATACATATGAGCTCCAACTCATTGTGAGGCTACAACCTCTGTTTTGCAAGCTGCAACTTGCTGAGAGCACCAAATCTATGTTTTCTCTAGCACCAACTAGAAGGAAGCACCAACTCCCTCTGTTTCTCTAGCACCCAATATAAGGAAGCAACAACTCCCTAAGTGTTCTAGCACCAACTGGATGGAAGCACCAACTTCCAGTCACTCAGGCACCAACATGTAAAATAGAGAACAACAGTTCTCCCTTGCACCACCCTGCCACCCTGGTTTCTTTGGCTACAACCAGATGTAAGCTACAACTCCCTATGTTCAAGCACCCACTTGAACCTCTGAGGACAACAATCCTCCCTAGAACCTCCCTACCACACTGAAATATCAAATTCTTTATATAAATTTATCACAGTGATACAATATTTATTAATGGCTTACCGGTCACGAGCTCTAAAATAGAGCTTGGCTTCTATAGCTCTGCTCTCCAGCTCTCGATATTTTGACCACGAGATATGACCATTCTCCAATCAAACAAGCACTTCGCTCTCCAGATCAACGGTCCACGATCCGTGGTGATCAGACGACTATCCTCTGCCCCGAGATTTCAGCCTTCGAGACTTTGGGGGAGTGATGAAGCTAAAAATCCCAAAGAAAAACTCTCGGAGTGAGGTCACTCTTGCGTCACTCGATGACCTGTCGTAACCCGAGTGGCTACCATGTGTCACTTTGAATTGTGATTTAGAAACTTCACAGGCCTTCGTCGTTCCTGATCAATGGTCCAGATAAAATCTTGATCCAACGGCTAGGATTCAATAGCCATGATCATTTCACAAATTCATGAGCCTTCATTGTGCCTGATTCGGGATTTCGGCATTTCACATTTCGCAACTTCGGGACTCCTATGGTGAAGAGTCTCGACTCTTGATTCCTCCAACTCCCGGTATTTGAAACCTTTATTGATGTGCCTATTTCGGGATTTCGGCGTTTCACATTTCACAACTTCAGGACTCCTGTGATGAAGAGTCTCAACTCTTGACTCCTCCAACTCCCGGTATCTGAAACCTTTGTTGATGTGCCTGTTTCAGGATTTCAACGTTTCTCATTTCACAACTTCGGGACTCCTGTGATGAAGAGTCTTGACTATTGACTCCTTGAACTCCCAGTATCCGAAACCTTTGTTAATGTTCTTGTTTCAGGAATTCAGTGTTTTGCATTTCGTGACTTCGAGACTCCTGTGATGAAGAGTCTCGACTCTTGACTCCTCCAACGCCCGGTATCCGAAACTTTGTTGATGTGCCTGTTTCGGGATTTCGGCGTTTCACATTTCATGATTTTCTGTCATGAGTTGCTTCCTTGACTCCTGTATTTTACACTTCTAAATGGGATCCAACGATCACTTGTTGAACTTTCCATTGCCATGCCATTATCCCTGCGCTGCTGGTCGTGATCTTTGCCATCAATGACAAGCACACTCTTGCACTCTGCATGCACCTCTACACTATCTCTTCTGGTCTTCACGAGCTTGCTCTATTGCGTCTTCCCAAAATACTTTTGGTGCCCGCCTGGCACATTATACCTGTACTCAAGCCATCATCGTTGCTGTACTTTCCATCAATGACAAGCATACGCTGCCTGTAAAACATGCCCACAATCTCCCCCTTTGGCATTGATGGCAACAAAGGCACCCGAACCTGTTCTTTTCTCCCCCTTTGACATCAATGTCAAAGAAAACACGCTCCCCCTGAGCCGTTGCAGTATTTTTTGGAGGTATCAGATATTCAATCAATACAAACTCCCCCTAACAGGATGGACTCTCTTAGGTGTGAGACGGGACGACACCTAGATTCTGTTGGAGATATTCAAATGGTGTCTTGGCTAGGGGTTTAGTAAAGATATCTGCAATTTGTTCCATGGTTGGAATGTAATGGACCTGAAAAATCTGATTGGTGACCTGCTCTCTCAGAAAATGGTATTTTATGGGAATATGCTTGGTCTTAGAGTGGAATACATGATTCTTTGACACACTGATGGCACTAGTGTTATCACAATGAGTTGGGATCGATGCAACATATTTTACCTCCATGTCTGCAAGTTTCTGAATCATCCATAATACCTGATTGCAATAGGTAGCAATAGCAATGTACTCTGCCTCTGTAGTTGATAAATAAATGGAACCTTTCTTTTTACTCAAACATGCTACTAGAGAATCTCCTAAGAAGAATGCACCTCCACTCGTGCTTTTCCTTTCATCCATGCAGTTAGCCCAATCAGCATCTGAGTAGACTGATAATTGAAAATTCTGATTCTTTGGGTACCATAGGCCATAGTTCATTATTTCTTTCAAATATCTGAATATCCTTTTGACAGCTAGCAAGTGACTCTGTTTAGGTGCAGACTGATATCTTATACCATTCCAACATCATGCATTATGTTTGGGTGAGATAATGTGATGTACAATAGGCTACCTATCATTGACCTATATGAACTTTGATCAACATCAGGTGAGTCATCATCCTTTCTTAATTTTCATCCAGTAACCATAGGTGTGCCCACAGGTTTAAAATCTTCCATTTGAAACCTTTTCAACATTTCTCTTAGATATTTTTCTTGAGAAATGAACATCTCTTCAGACCTCTGAGTAATTTTCAGACCAAGAAAAAATGACAGTTCACCTATCATAGACATTTCAAACTCAAACTCCATGGTAGAAGCAAAACATTCTACCAATGAATCCTTATTACATCGAAAGATGATGTCATCTACATAGACCAACATGATGAGAAAATCATTATCCTCTGTTTTGATATATAGATTGTTGTCAACTGTACCTCTCTTGAACCCTTTGTCTTTGAGATACGTATCCAGTCTTTGATACCAGGCACAAGGGGCTTGTTTTAACCCATATAAATCTTTCTTCAGCTTGCATACTAAGTCAGGGTTAT
>JZKD02S2404162.1:452632-465367 GCA_000966675.3 Picea glauca | reverse complement strand
CATGGGTTCTCTTACTCCACAAAGCGTCTTCCCGTGAGGGCTTTCACCATAAGGGGACCACTTTGGAGTTCATCCATATTTACTTCTTATCAAACATGACAAAACAATAATGAGTAATATTTACATCAAACACTATTGGGTCCATTACCCAAAACTTTGTGCTATGGGTCTTTCTTCAAGGGTTGACATCAATGCCAACCAACCTTAATCAACAACAACCACTGCTTGCATGGCATAAGTCCAACTCCTTCCTAACAAGAGATTGTAGTTGAGGGATGCATTGACTACTTATACCTCGATGCACGTCGTCTTTCCTCCCAACTGCATGGGGAAAGAGGGAATGATACCATGTAGTCGGATAATGACCGTCGAAAGCAGTGAGAAGAGTAGGTGACAGAGACAAAACGGGCTGGCCAATGGCCTTCCAACATGCCAACGACATAACGCATGTCGAGGTGCCCTCATCAACCACCGTGCGAAAAATATTTCGAGTAAAATTTTTCGTGGGGTGAGCCACTACTATCTGAAACGCTACATGGTAAGGCAGATGAGGTTTTAAGTCAGTTGTATCTAGCATGATGGTACCTGGATGACAAGTATCGGTAGATCCTAAAGTGGTTAACAAATATTTCCTCTGAGAAGGGTAGCTTTGGAGGACCTCCAAAGAGGACATCGCACAAGGGGTTTGAGACAAATCCTCCACCACAGAATAGTTCTGGGCGACCCTTGCATTTGGGTTGTGAGAATCCTTTTTGAACGTGCCTTTTGGGATGTGTGTCATCATTTTTCCCAAATTCTTCTCAATCTGTAGAGGAAGAGATGGGAGTTTGGCTTCTTTGCCCTTCTCAAAAGTGCTTGGGTTGCTATAGTCGTGCGCTCTAGTCGATATAAAAGCATCACCCTTCATCATATATACATTCACAGATGTGGGATTGTTTGAAGATAAAGAGGGTCCTTAACTGCCCCCTTCCGTGCTTGTAGAGGCTTGGGTTAGGTTTTTCCCATGCTGAAATGGATTGGTTAACACAACAGGTTGTTTCGGTGTCACAAACTTTTGGGCCTCTGCAAGTTGGGGACATAGGTGGGTCGGGTGGTCTTCCACACACAGGTTGCATGGATACCTCGCCTTCTATTTCTTAGTGTTTCCCCCACTGGCATTATTAGTGGGTTTCTTATCCCCCTTACCCTTCTTTCGTTGTTTTTTCTTTCCTTCAGGCTGTTGGGTGACCTTTTTATTTGTTGATTGCACTATGTGTACATCTGACATTTTAGTAGGGGGAGTAGCTAAAACAATAGTTTGGCTGGCCGCTGTGTGTTGTATAGACAATTGTTGCAACTGCTTCATCAGTTTCTCAACGAGCTTTGTTTGTGCTAAACCAACAATACCATTGGCATGTGGTTCAACTTTCTATCTGGTTTTATCAAGTATTGAGCATGGCGCATCTGGCAAGATCTCGTATAATAAACCAGACTGAGAATAGATGAGCTCAAGCTATTGATCCCTCATGATGGCGTCTTCTTTGGAAAACACTTCTAATGTCGCGACGTCTTTGGATAACTGTGGGACCAAAGACTTAAGGAACCACTCGAGCAGGAATTATGGTGGGACTGGTACCTTAATTAAACTTTTCCAGCGTCTCCATTCTCGGATGTGATCAGAGATATGGTCCACTTTTGTCTGTGTGAAATTGGCCAGCAATTCTGTGCCAGCGTCGTATCTCATAGGTAATTGGAAATGGTTTAGGAAGGCCATTTCCAATTGGCCGAAGGAAGAGTATCTTGAGCGGTCAAGCTCAATGTACCATTTCATGACACTCTCAATGAGAGTACGTTGAAACAATCGCAACTACATGGAGTTGTCTTTCAATGAGTTAGATGAGCACCAAAGGTGAAAGGTATTCACATGATCGCCTGGATCTTCTTTCAGCTTGGCCTCGAACTTTGGTATGTCCGAAGGTAACTTCATCGGCATATGGGGGCCAACGCGGATTGTGACAGATAGGGTCATTCAACAACCTTGTCAAGTCTGGAAAATGCAAGTTTGCCAGGAAAGGTAGTTTGGGTTGTTGGTGATAACCTGGGAAAAAGGGACCTGGAGTTTGACTGACACCAGGTTGCCAGGAAAAGTTCGGCTAATGGCTTGGGTTCTGGTAAAAACCATTCCCATGACCAGTGTATGGATTCTGCGTGTGAGTAGACATCATTGACTGATTCCCAAAATAAGACATAGATGGATGGGCGTGTATTACATTCGAAGGACTTTGGGAAGGGTTGCCCCATGCTGATCCCATGGGGATAGGCATAATACCTTGTCCGGGGTTCCATTGACTGTGGAAATAATTTCTCTAGATCGACATTCCTGATGAGGGAATTGATCCCTGCCAAGAATTCCAAGGCCTTGATGTGGAAGAAGTTCCTGGGTTTACCCCCTGTGCAGGAATAGTACCCTACATAGGAATAGGTTGTCCAAAACCGGGGTTGCCCCCAGTCGGGAAAGTAGCTGACGAGAATGCATTGTTACCAAACGCATTGAACAAAGAAAATGGTGTCGAACCTACCGACATATTGTGCGAAGGTGGTCCTTGACTCCCTGCTCCAAATAAACTATGGTGTGTAGGTGGCCCAACAGATTGCTGATGCGTGCCACCGAGCAAAGGGGACGAAGGAGGTATATGACCTCCCCTATAAGGGAAAGCATTAAAAGGAGCTAAAGTGCCCCCCATGTGACGTTGTAGAGGAGTGTTAGAGCTCCTTGCCCCCAGAACTAAATTCTGTGAAGTGGAGTAGGAAAGTACAGGACTTGTACCTGAGCTAGGCATCTCGTATGAGAACGAAGGGCCTGTTGCACTTGGTAGAAAAGGAGTTGTGGCTTCCGCCATAGACGGGATCAGACCACTGTGCGAGGTAGAGGCAGTCGAGACCATGGTGGCTCGGACTGGTGACAGTGGGTTAGGAGGTGGAAACTCTCCTGTGGTGACAACCATAGTGGGAATTGAAGAATTCCCACAGGGAGTGGCAACATTTATTTCCATTGCTGCGTGCGACACTGTCTTGAACTCATAAGGGTGAATTGGTATGATGATGGGTGCCAAAAGATTAGTGGTTGGAGTTTCAGGTGGACCAAGAGCTTTCGCTCCAAATTCTAAAATGGTCGTTTCCTCTGGATGTTGGCCATAACAATTTTTTGTGACCCGGTCACTTCAAAAGATCCTTGTTGGTCTAGCTTTCGCCTTAGTGGTGGTGGGGGTGGCTCCAGTGTAACCGGTGATAGGCCCAAAATCCTTCATGATCGACGGAGCTCGTGATCCTCCACTATGTGAGAAGATCAAAGAAACTCTAGGGTTTTCTATGCATTCAAAAAACAACACACACTAAAAAGTCCCTACAAGATAAAACAAGAAAACACTAAACTAATTGGAAGAACAGTTACAACAACCAACACTAGAGAAACTTACCGGTGCAAGTGAAACTCGAACATGAAAGCGCCCTCTGAGTATACTCTGCAAAGCATGGCCCAATGTCTGTCCTAGGTACCATGGTATACCCCCGTAGTGACCTGTGTATGTCCCTAAAAATATAGGCAACTAGGTTGACAGTGCGCGAACAATCACTAGGCGGGTACAGTCGAAAGTCATGTAGACCACAATGAGTAGGGTAGCGAGCCCAAAACCTGTCAAGGGTATCAAAATCAAGTGGTCTAGAACACAACTGAGGACCTCGAATGGATTCAATACCCACAAAACTCCATGGCAAATGAAATTGACGAAATCCCAAGACAAGCCCTCTATATGTGTTCTCCACTACGATTGGTCCATCTTTGGAGGGGCTATCTCCACTACCTTCCCGCACGTGACCTTGTGTTTATCCCCTGTGTTAGAGGGGGGTTCCAGATAACTTTCACGATATTGGACTTTGACACTCCCTAACTCAAACTCCAATGTGTGATTTTAATGGCCTTGAAGAGTTTCCTCTCCAACCTAATTCAAGGCCCTAACCCTAAACTAGTTGGTTGACCCTACAAACATAAAAAGTCTAATGAATTTTAGATTTAGCATTAATTTTTATGGCTTGTCTTAAGTCAAAGGTTATGAAAGTGAAACTAGTGATGTTTAAAAGATGAAAGAAAAATAAACAAAAAGCTGGAAACAAAAATCTTTACTTCACTTAACTCTTAAACAAATTTTCAAACTTAAAAATTTTCCTAAGATCTTTGAACAACAAACTCAAAGTAGAATTTCACTTGACTACAAGCTACTTATGATCTAAGTAAACTGTCAAGAACTTATGAAAGCAAAGACTTTTCCCTGGTTACTAATTCAAAACAACACTTTTTAACCAACAAAGAAATAAAATATTTATTTATTTATTTGAATGCTCACAAACAAAAAGGAAAAATACCAACAAGTTAAAACCATTAAAAATTTCTGGCCTAAGTGCAGATCGCAAAGAGTCACTTTTTAAAAAATCACACACAAGAAAATTAAAATTGGACTCTCACACTTGTCTAAAAACCCTATAACAGAAAATTTTTGAGGAAAACTTCTAAATGAAAAAAGAAAGCTATTGTTGTGATCAAACCTAAGTTACTGACCGCTATGACAGAGACCCAAACCTGAGAGGTATAATTCTCGTCAAAAGAAAGGATGATTGCCTTACCTTCAACAAAAATTCTCTCCACATGCACACTGCTAACAGTTCCACAACAAACATGTACATGCTAGCTATGTAAAGTCAGAGAGCGTGTACACGTGTGCTGGCCTTATACAGGTGACATGTATATCTGAAACTCTGAAAAAAATAAAAATCCAAGCAAGCCAGCCCAAGAAGAGATTACTGGTAGTGAGAACCAGAATCTCTTGAAGACTCAGAAACTTACTTTAAACAGAAAAAGAAAACAATTCAAGGAAAAATTCATAGAACAAACCAATCCGAGGTGAAACCTAAGCTATAGACCACAAACAACAAAGACTAGAAAGAGTTCCAGAAAACCCCTGAGAAGGACTAATTCTGACAGGGGAGAGGATGACTGCCTCTTTAAAAGAAGTTTTCTGGAATCATACATGCGACTATCACCTTCTCAGCTAGAGTGTACATGTGGGCTGTGAGAATGTAGGGTGTAGGTACATGCATTCATACCTTATACAGGCTACATGTACCTCTGTGGGTATTGGAAAAAAAATTACAGTCAAGCAAAGAAACAGAGATAACTGGTATGGAAGACCAGAATCTCTGTTAGCTCAGACTTTTGCAGAAAATTTAAAAACAGGAAAATGAAACCAGTTCTTAAAAATACCCAAAAATATCCCCAGGAACCCTAGATATCTCCCCAGTATGGTCGCCATTTCTATTGTGAGTGGGAAATACTTCTATGGACTAGCACTTAGGGTTTAGTTATCCATGTAGAAAAGACCTAAAGATTTCTACTTTCTACCGCCGTCCCAGACCTAATCCCCATTATTCTTTAGCAAATACATAGTTAAGAAGATCAAGTGAGCATACCTTATTTCAGGCGTTTGATGTAGATCCTTCCTCATGCTTGATCACTTTTTGATTGCATCTCTCCTCCCAAGGCTGACCTGCATTCACACAAAAAAAACAACAAACTCCACATGCATTTGATATATAGATTAATGGGTTAGAGATTCAATAAACAAGTATGCAATAAACCATGAAAACCTCATATGGTGGGACTGGAAAAGTATTTCTTTATTATTAACTTCAACAAATCAACTTACAATAATGAAGCCGGCCACTGCTCCACGAACCTGGTCCTCGGCTCCTCTTCAACTGTCCTCCAACTTCTTTTCTCTATCTTTCTCTTTGCATAAGGAAGGGTAAAGGGTTGGGACAAAGGGAATGCACAATTGGGTATAGTTTCTTTACTATGATTCTCCTTCTCCAAATGGGACCCCTAACCCTTCTTTTATAGGCTAGAAGAAGCTAGGTATTTGGACGAACCCTTGTCCATGCATGGCCAGAAGGTTTAGTTAACTCACCCAAAGCTGTGTGTTTCGTCGACAAATTTCCCTTTTTTGTGCTTTTGTAGGTACATGCGGGTTGTTTTGGGTCAACGAGCGTGTACACGCGTGCAGTAATAGAGCAGGGCACGTGGGCCTTTATAAAAAGTGTTTTTAAGAAGAGTTGTTCAATAGTGCTTTGGCAAAGAAGGAATATGAGATGGCCTGACGCCAGGTAAGCATGTCTGGTGAAAATTAGGGTTATAACAAAAGGCGAACTCCCACAGTCAGGTTGTCGATGATCGACTGTAATAGATAAGTATTTCATTTTCCCTGTGCACTTGGATTGAAATGCATGATTTGAATGTCTGTAATTGTGATTAATTGTGCTTTTCATGAAATTAATGGTTATGACGCTTATTGCTCTTCTATAAGCTATTTTATTTGAATGGGTGTAAGGTGACAATCTTGGCCTCTAGGCTGGCTCAAAAATACCTCCCCCTGTTTTAGAACTTAAGTTCTGTGAATTGGAGGTTTCTCCCTTCAAAACAATTGTCCAAGAAACTACAGGCTCATGCCCACGATCTTAATCCAAATCATGGCTAAGAGTTAAGCATGCATCTCACGAGAATTATCTGAGGCTCCATATGACCAAGGCTTGGGAACCTTGCACTAGGACTGAAAGGAGATAACCTTTTCTAGCTTCGAAACTCCGAGAGTTCAGAGTTTCGGAGTGTTATGGCCTTACCACTCTCCAACCAGCCGAAGGAAACTTGTTGCTATGATTAGCCACAAGGTGGATTGACATCTGCTGGTTCCCTTCTTTGTGAGTCATGGATTTGGGGAGTCCATTGAGAACCCCTCTTAACCGTCTGATCAACCAGTGGAAGGATATGTGTACAACACTTTGACGAATTCCTACTCTAAGAGAAAAGGAGTGTGGAGTTGGTAGAATCCTTGAACGCCAAACTCGGGAAGTGATGAGGACTGTATATTCAGGGACGCTTCAGGATCTTCCCTGGCTATTGGATCTACGTTGCGGTCAGTCCGGTGTTGAACACTCTAGGAGAAAGGGAGTGGTAAGTGAGAAGAACCCCTGAACACCGAATTCATGAAGTGATAAGAGGTGTAGATCTGAGGATGGTGTGGGGATGTTCCAGGCCATTTGATCTAGACCATGGTCAGCTTGATGCTAACCACTCTAGGAGCAAGGAGGAAGTCACACAACAGATTCCCTGAACGCCGAAGTTACGAAGTAATGTAGGCTGTGGATCTATGGATCTACATGGACACATCTCAACCATGAGATATAAGGGGCATTGGAAGGTTGTCTATATAGAGAGATGTGGCACGCTAACGTCACCCAAGGTGACATGGACCCACGTTCGATGTGCCACGTGTCACCATGTTTCATACCTTTTGCAGACCCTATGTCCCCATTAGAATGTGACATGTTTTGCCCACTGGTGGGGCCACATGTCTTCTTTTCCTTGCCACATGTCACCCCCCTGGAACATATTTTCTTGGCCTATTGGTAGGTGGATTACTTAGGACCCACCTTTCCTTTCCTTTACATTTAATACGCCACCACGTATAAGGGTGGGCCTTTCGGGAGTTCGAGACTTTGGAAATCCCGAGGTTTGGAGTGTAGTGTTGTAGATAAGAAAAAGGACCAAAGGTTGTAGCCACGTGGTGAGATTTTGGGCTCCTTCTAGAGTTTAGGATTTCAGGACTCCGAAGGATATGCACGTAGAAATAAAAAAGGGCATTCAACGTCGAAGCACCAAACCCTGAATTCCCCCTTAAGCTTATGTGTTAAACGAGGATCAAGTCGCGCTGTTGGATTTGATGGTGGATGGACTTCCACCATAGATGCAGTAATGCTAGGGAATTTCTAGGACTTTGGGGAACTTGGGATGGTACGAATGAAACAAACCTACACGGGTGCCACGTGGCTCTTGACTAATAACACCCAAAGAGCTTTGGAAGTCCATAACTTGTAATCCAGAGCTCAGATTTGAGCTTGGTAGCAGTCGTTATAAAACTACGTTTGAGTAGAAGAGGATGGAGACCTCGGAAATAGGATTCAAGGTGATTAATTAAAGCAATTTTTTGATGCCCCATCCCTAAACAAGGAACTTAGGGGTCAGGTGTGTTACAATACCCTTAAATTTTGGTGGGCAATAAATCCTAGTAGAAATACCGAATTTTACTGTGGAGGTAAATCTTTGTCTTAGGACCAATTTACTTAAATTTAGTAAGAGTAGAAAAGCACAGTAATAAGGAAACAAAATTTACTCATTTAACCACAAGAAGGGAGAGATTATAATTATATTTTTAATTTCCAGATTGGAGAAATTTCCTTGGAATATAAACTTTTATTAAATCCTTTTATACAGACTGGAAATTTATATTTCTCGTTTTCTTATTTCCGTCTAAGAGAAAATAATTTCATTTAAATTCTTTAGGTAATATAACCATGCACGCATATATAAATATATGTAAATATATGTCTATATACATATACATATTATTATTATTATTTTATTCTGAAAATGGAGGTTAAAGTTCTTGGAGCGTAAATGACCTGAGACCAAAGAGAATGTAATAATAATTATTATTTTAATGTCAAACACACCAAGGAATAAACGGTGACCAAATGCTTTAACCATCTCGTGGTCTTCGGAACTCTTGGAGTTCAGAGTTCCTGGGCTCGAGGATTTTTGGGTGATGGGATTCCATGAGCCAAAGTCACCAAATGCGCAAACCCTTTCCTTCCTTGCGCAAGGATGTAAAGGTAAGAAATACAATTAATTAAATTATTGCATTTAATGTGATCAATTAACATAATTCAATATAATATACCTTTAATACAATATATATTATATTATAATCCAAAATATTTCATTGTATTTAAACCACAATGTAATTACAAGTGGGTACCCTTTGGGCCTCCAGAACTCCGGGTTAATTGAGAATGAAGAGTTGCATGGAAGTGGAAGAGCCGAAGGATATTGAGTCGGAGACCACTCTCTCTCTTTTCAATTATTAAATATTGTTGGCACAGGGGCAGGCCCAAGGTTCAACGCTACAACAACACACCAACAAAACCCTAACTACCAGCCCTTTCGGAAACACCTGTGAAGCAGATGAAGTCTCACCTGAGGTAGAGGTAGGGGTGGTTACAGGACTTAAGTGTCTACAACCTTAGCTGGGACACAGATTTGTGATGGTAATACATAACAAAGCACTTAGCACCGCCATTTCATCAATATTTAACCACTATTTACTCCACAGATAAAATAGAGCATTGCATCATTCATTCAGATCTGATGTATCTAAGCACTTATCATAGAGAAGTAGGTTAGATCTAACAGATTCAGGCACTTACACATTCATATAAGTCAGATATAACATCCATATACATCATTACCACAAAGCATAAACATATATATCTATCTATATCAAATCACTTAGCAAGTAAAGACATAAACACATCAACACATTGTACAAAGCAGATTGACACAACATATACGTGGTTCACCCCCACCCTGGGGCTACACCCACCAACTCTTCTTCTTTATTATCTCCAGTCAAGCTTCTTACAGGCTCATAGCATCAAAATCCTACTCCGCAGAAGACAAGAGATCCACGTGCACTCTGCTAGATCCTCCTTCTTCGAGCTAGGGTAAAGCACCAAGCCTTCTTACAATTACTTGCACGTAGCGCTGCAAGTCTCACACACTATGCACATAGCACTTACAATCCTTCAATCACATAGATCTATCACTTAGCCATTCGTAACTGCTCCCTTCTTACATTGCCTAGACATCTATTTATCCATACAAACTAGGCCTAAACATGGGTAAACCCTTGGGCTGACATCCCATACCCATTACATAATCCCAAATCCCAAAAAAGGACCCAAAAAGGGCCCAAGATCCTGCGATCTCTGCTTCGTCTTGTGCTCCTCCTTTGATAGGCTGTCGAAGTCCCAAAATAGGTCAAACTTGACCAAGGATCTCCCAAAACTTGTTCAAGGGATAACAAATATAATATTGGAGAATTTAAAACCTGGGCGTAATTTTCGAGGAATATAATTTATTATATTATATTATTTTAAGGTTTATTAAAATGGTTACATGTGAATGAAGCCAACTCTTTTTAAATATTAAATAATGCGGAAAGGTGTATAAGTGGGTCTACTTAGGGGCTTCAGGAGATTGGAGTATAAAGAATGAAGTGGAGAGTCGAAGGGGTTGACCCAGAGTTCTCTCTCTCCCTCATTTCAAATATTAAATATAATATTGGAGACCTTATAAACCTGGGCACAATTTCCAAGAAGGTGTAATATAATATATATATTTTTAAATGAGTTGTTAGAAAGTACAAACCCTCTTTACCTTTCTAATTTAATATTTAATGCGAAATCATGTGAAGTGTGGACCATTCGAGACTCCAGAGCTATGAGACTCTAGGACTCTGGGAGGTTTGGGGTAATATAATGAACACGCAACAAAGGGTCGAAGGCCCGAACCTACCCTTTCCTAATCCAATGGTTGCACAAATGTCGATATAAACATTCAAAGTGATCAATTATATTATAAATTAATATAAATAATTATATTTGCAACACTTTACAATATGAGTGGGACCCTGTCCAGAACTCTGGCATTCAGAAGATTTGGGTTCATAAAATCATGATGAGGAATTTCTCTGAAGTCTAGAGGCTTGGGTATTAATAGATATTGATAATCCTAAGTGTTCCTTTGATATGTTTATTGGTATAGGGGTAGACCCAGGGTTCAGCTCCAAGAGTGCACCAACAAGCCCTAACTACTGGCCCTTTCGGCTACACCTGCGAAGCAGATGCAATCTCACCTGAAGCAACTATGGGGGGGTTGCAGGACAAAAGTGTTTACAACCAAGGGGAATATCAAGTGGATCCAATACCAGATCTATCACAACAATGCAATAACAGTATTTCAAGGCAAAATAACACAACATCAATCACACACATAAGACAAATATACGTGGTTCACCCTCTCTCTAGGGCTATGTCCACAAAACTGTGTTTTATAATATATTAATATGAAAGCATACACTTATGATCTATGCTCTTAACCAACAGATCTATGTCTTCTCTCTATCTCTCCCCCTTCCTCTGCACCCAACTATTGGGTTGATCTTCGCTCCCAACTGAATATCTTACAATACCAGAAGGCTCTCACACTTATCAATTCTCTGTCACACAACAATAATCTCTCACAACATACCAACAACAACTGGATCGAGTAATTCACACCAGAACAAACCCTCTTCCCTCATATAGGTTCTTATTTATACATTACAATCACTTACCGACATCCTTAGGTCGAAACCTAGGTGTCCAAAACCCTAGATACCAAAACCCTAGGTGTCTAAAACCCTAGGTCAACTTGACCCATGTTTTCAGGGCTTTGCCAGCCTGTCTTTCCTTCCTTCTTGTGCGGTGCTCCAAAGCATCCAATGGTGGATTTTTCCACTTGTTGAGTTGTCCACGATCCTTCTTCCTTGTTGACTTGTCATCCTTGATACCCTCATCCAACGACTTTATTTATCGAGCTTCGCTCCATCTTTTCTTCTCTTTTGCTCACTTCGACCCAGTAACAGTCACTGTGTCTTTTGCACAGTTCACATTTTTCCTTTTCTTCCTTGATCTTCAGTTCCTTCCATAACCAAGGGCCAATAGGCCCCCAACACTCACTTGTGACTCATCCTGAGGCACTTGAGATCATAGCTTCCTATTTTATTTCGACTTCGAACCACACAAAGTAGCCTTTGCTTTCTGCTCGATTCCTCCTCTTCCTCCTTGTGCACACTGTCTTTTCTATGTCTGGTACCCAGTTTCAACTGCACCTGGTACCTAGAGCCTTTTATTCTTGCATTTACTGAGAGCCGCGGGGAAGCTCATTGTCATAGTACAATTTCAATCGAATCCCATTCACTAATCCTTCCTTCCACTCTCCCTTTAAAGTCTTCAACTGCACAGATCCTCCTTCTGTAACATAGGTGATCTCATATGGCCCTAGCCAATGCGTTCTGAAATTCCCAAGATGTTTGATGAACTTACTGTCATATATCAGTACTAGATCACCTTGTTTAAATTAGTTCTTCTTGATCTGCCTGTCTGTAAATTCTAACCTTGTACAATATCTACTGCAAATTGATATTCAAAAAAGAACAGAAAATATACAATGGCAGATACAAACATTACACAAAGATTTTTCACCTGGAAACCCAAACCAGGAAAACCAACATATATTATATTCATACATTGTTTACAATACAATATACATATAGGAGCCAGCGGCATCCAAAACCCTAACCCAATGACCTGGATTAGTCCAAAACCCTAATTCCTTAACCGGAAATAGAAAACCATCGACAAAAAACCATGTGACGAAAAACCACCTAATATCATGTGGTCCCGGAAATATGTCGTCCCGAAAAATTTTTTTTAGGGGCGATGCCCCTGCACCCCCCTCTAACCCCCCTGCACGCCCGACGCAGACGCTCAGACACTACTACTCGTGAAAATAATATAAAACATACCCAACATTCTCCCACTTGTTGTTTTCTTTGCACACAGGGGGTTACAGGGTTACATAGTCAACAATCCAAGGCAGCAATGCCCATGGATCCTCTACACCAAGATAACTTCTCAGTGCTCACAGATTTTGTTAATGAATCTACAACATTCTTCAAAGTGTCCACCTTCATCAGTGATACTTTCTTT
>JZKD02S2404162.1:390427-402769 GCA_000966675.3 Picea glauca | reverse complement strand
AAATGAAAAAAGAATTTAATTAATTAATATCACCAAATGATTTCATGAAAATGAGAAACCAACCAAGATATTATTTGATGAAGTATTGAACACATTATTCAAAATAGTTAAACTTACTAATGAGTAAAAGAATGAACACATAATCATAATTTAAACGAAAGTAAACATTTGATAAAAATTAACTTTTTTGTTTAAATTGAGATTTCTATGCTCGTTTCTAACTTTTGACATATACTCTTGTAATGAATGTCTCATACTATATTGAATGTCTTAAGTTTGTCTCAAAGAAAGCCAAGGTATGGAACTATTTGAAAAGGTTGATTATGTAGCTCATTATAATTATCAAGATTCTAATAGGGGCCCTTTAAATTTTGTAAAAATATAGGGGGAGTTGTTGGGGCCCAACACACAGCAAAAATTCAAGAATTTCAGTAATAAGAGGAAGTTTGGCCTAAGGAAGGAAAAAGATGAAGCATCATTTTCCAAAGAAGGAGAACCCCCAAAGAAGGTCAAGCAAGATAAAACAGACTTCTTCTTCTAAGACAAGGTAACAATATTCTTCATAGTTCTTGTACATACCATGTTTACATAGTTTCTGTACATATCTTGCATATCTATTTCTTAGAAGATAAGATGTTCAAGTGAAACAATGCCTATGGAATAATAACAAGATAAAGATTTCTATCACGATGACTATAATTCAAGCAATACACATGAAAAGATGAAGTACATTGAAAATCTTTGGTAGCAATTCCTGTGGAAGCTATTACATAAGAAACAATTGCAAGATAAGTCGAAATCATAATAAAACTTGAAGAAACCCAAAAGAAGTCAAAACAGAAAGAAATCAGCAATCAAGAAGAAATTAGAAAAATACTTGTGACACTTTGTAGAAGGCAATAAGGATGCAGAAAAAAGCATGGACTCTCTTAGATGGAGGGAGATGATTACAGAATTCCAAAATAAGAGCATGCATTCATGCATGAAGTAGGGATTATAAGGGAGATAATCCTAAATGATATGATCCATTGAGGATTATGAAGTATTTTTCCATGTTCCAATTGA
This sequence comes from Picea glauca, assembly GCA_000966675.3. Taxonomy (NCBI): domain Eukaryota; kingdom Viridiplantae; phylum Streptophyta; class Pinopsida; order Pinales; family Pinaceae; genus Picea; species Picea glauca. The sequence continues at coordinate 401,704 of JZKD02S2404162.1, read as the reverse complement.
AAGTAGCAGCAATGATAAACAACACGTGTTCAATTTGACTCTAGAAGAAGTCTTGTTCAAAAAGAAGCCTTAAAGTATCCTTGGTTTTCCATCTACATCCATGATCCTATGATGAAAGGAAGAAGTTGGAATCTTTAGGGCATATAGAATACGCCATGGACCTAAGAGCTAATGAGAGACATGAGGAAGAACATGAAGATTCCAAGAAAGAAATAAAAACAAGAACAACCAATTATTATACCGAGAATCATAAGACTACCAGCTTGGTTTGAACCCACTAAGAAGAAATCGAGAAGAAGAAATGGAAGTTATGATAAAGAACAATATATGTAAGAAAATGTGAAAAAAACTTATGAATGGAAGCATTGCAATATTCATAGGTTCTTCCAGAAGGAGGGAGAAAACTATGAAAATAGCTTGTTTCGGTAAACCAGATATACCTCTTGCAGTATCCATGGATTGGAATTTACATGTAAAATAATGCTCTTCCCAATAAAGCATGTTAGAAAGAAGCTTATACCATAAAGATACCCATGTATGCATATATAAGAAGACCTTGTATGGATTCAAACAACCTAATGAAGAGTAGTTCATATACAGCAGAAGCATGGTGAAAACCTTCTATAAAAGAGATAGTGTATCAGAATAGTTACTTAGAAATCCAAGATGATGGATTGCTAATCCATGTAAAAATATCACGATGACAGAAGAATTTCTACTTGGATATGTTTCAGTTTGAGCTTTTCCACGATGTCATGAGCTAGCAGGAAACAGAAGTGTTGAACTCAACCATGATATATTGTAATGATCATAGATATATAAAGCCTTCAGAAAAAACCAATGTTCCATGACAGACCGAAGTACATTGAGATCAAGAATTATTTTCTCCATGATGAAGTCCAGAAAAGAGAAGTGGTTCTCCAATATATCTCCATACATGAGCAGATAGCAGATATTTTGGTAAATCCTTTGTCCAAGATGAAAATTTTGCGTACTTAAGAAACAAGATGGGGCTTGTGGAGATGACTTCCTTATTGAAAAAATAAGATATTACTCCCAGGGTTGCAAGGGAGCACTGATGTGTTATTGATTTATGGAAATTAATATTTCAGTTCGAAAAATGGTCCAAGATGAGCATTTCCTTTCCAATTCGGAAAGTGGTTTGAGATTTCTGACAGATGGGTATTTTCCAGTTCGGGAAATGGTCCAAATCGGATAGTCATTTTTGTAATGAAAATGGTCTGATAGATTGTTGATGTACCATAGACAACAATTCCCCTTGTGGCCAGTGTCAAGGAATGGTCTAGGACAATCATTCTTCTTAGCAGTCACTCTGAGTAGTGGTCAAGTATAATGGTTTGCCTCATCGGGTAGTCATTCTTTCAAAGTTCACAATTGTGAGCAGTTTCGAAGAATGGTTTGTTTTGGAGGTTGGTGCAGGACAGTTATTTCCATCAAAAACTGGTCTAGACAGTCATTCCCTAGGGTAGACGCATTCTATCTAGGTTGCACTATGATTAGTGCCAGAGGAATGGCCTAATTAGGTGAATGGTCCAGGTTTAGCAATCAGGGACAGGCATTCCCTAGGGCAGACTCATTCTTTCCAGGTTACACTATGACTAGTGCCAGAGGAATGGCCCAGTTAGGTGAATGATCCAGGCTCAAAAATCAAGGACAATTATTCTTCAATATGTGAGAACAATAGTCCAAATAGCCCATGGATAATGTTTTTACATTCTGAGGGCAGATTCTCTTCCATATATCACAAATGTGAGTGGAAGAAATGCCCAGATGACTCGGTTTATATGATGATATTGTTTTATGCAGCTTCATATCAGATGATATGATTTATATGGAGACTGTATATCTCTGGACATTATATGTATTCTACTGTGGTGGATGTGTTCCACTAGTTGTGATTATGTTTCATTGATTAAGTACTTATGTGCTACTTGGTGTGGTTGTGTACCATTGGATATTAGTTGTGTACTACTATGGATAGACACAGTTGTGTTCTATTGAATGATATTGTTTTGATTTCCATGTAGACTATCAGTAGTGTTGAAAATGATTATCATCTAGATGGATAGTTAGTGTTCTGATGGACAGACATTCTCCAGATGGAAAATAGTCGAGGACATTTATTCTTCTAGGACGTATGTCTGGATTAGAATAATAGTCCTTGTAGCTAATGGCGTGGCTTCCAACATCTGTTGGAATGGTTATTCTTATAAGAAATATGTCCAAATTAGAATAATGGTTCTTGTGTCACTCTGTGGAGTGAGTGACTTATTCAGCATTATGCTTGATTACTCAAATGGATTATGGATTTGAGAGATGATGCAGTTTATGCTATCAGATGATACTGATAGTGATGATGGTTCTCGTGATCTAATCATGAGATAGCATGTATGGCTATGATGATGCTACCGATTGAATGGTATTTTTATGCTCAAGACCATTGCTTTCAATACCTCCCTAGCTAGTAGGGAGTGTTGATATTATGGTAGTTGCAGGAGGTATTAACCTCCACGTGTAACCTTGACAAGAATAGAATATTCTGGGAAGCAAGAAGAAACCCTAAAGCATTTGACATAACCCTAGAAGACAAGTCGGCTAAAATAAATATTTAATATTAAGTTTTTAGTCTCCAGAATGAGAAGTTAGCAGAGAAAGCTAAGGAGGAGTAGTATAAATATAGGACACCAAAGCTCATTTAACAAACACAACTCACAACTACAAAAATTCAGGAAGTGAGCAAGTCTGGAGAGTAGTTGCAACTGCAGATACTGCAACTGGTGTTTTCGATTTTAGGCTTGGACTTTCTCTTGGTTTTGGTTTGGACTTTCTGATTGGTACGCTAGCTCTGGAGAGTGGTACACTACCTTGATTGGCTTTGGGACCTAGGTTTTGCTTCCAAAATTATTCTCTTTGTCAAGGTTAAGGTGCTCGGGGGTGGCTTCAGCCTATGGTTGGGTGAAAATATTGCTATACTGTCTATGATTAAATGAGCACACCTATTATTTATAACACAACCCTCATTAGATCTTATTCCAGACCATTGTCACAACTATTATGCTAGGATTTTATTAATCATTCTAGATGCATCTGATCATAACCAAGTATTCGTCTACTGTAAAACAAGATCCTGATCTATTTACTAACTATAACATTCCTTTACTTAGAGTTGTTATGCAGGTTAGATTAGCTTATTCCTACTGCACAATGTTCATTCCTTTAACAAGCAACATATTCATCATAAAAACTTATCAAAGTAAATGCAACCATCAAAATTGCATACAGTCACATAAAACATAGATATATCATGGTTCACCCCCCCTAGGGCTACGTCCACAAATATTTGTCACTTGGGCTCTTTATTCATATTCTCTACAAAATCCAGTGTTGTGCATTGTACATTTATTCCTTCATTACACTCGATCTCCACAGTTCGCACAAGTCTCTCAACGAGACCTTCTACTCAACTAAAAAATACCTATTACAATCTCAAAAATACATATGTCAACCAAAAGGGACAACCTCCTCATCGTCCTAATACATTGTACTTATACAAAACTGGGACAAAGACCTTACAAAAACCCTAACCCTAAGCATATTAGGTTTTTCCACTTTATCCTTGACTTAATATTGGTTGGTCCTCGATCCAACCATTGCTCCAAGTCAACACTTTTCCACTTTCCAACTGCTCCGCAAAAGTTTTTCCACTTTCTAACTATTTTTCTCAGCGTTGCTTTTTTCGGTGTTGCTTTTATTCTAATTCTGGTGTGCTCCCCTATTTTCTAGCGCTGCTTTAATTCCTTCAAGAACTTCTTCGATTTTTCCCAAAATTGGCATGTGCCAATAGTGGAATATCAGTAAGTTGGATTTCAAAACTAAAAAAGGTTGTTTCACTTTCAACAACTGAAGTAGAGTATGTTGCTACTACAGAGGCTAGTAAAGAAATGACTTGGTTACAAAGGTTTATGGAGGAATTGGGAAAGAAGCATGAGAATAATAGGTTGTGTTGTGATAATGAGAGTGCCATGCACCTTGCAAATAACTCATCCTTCCATTCAAATATTAATCATATACCACTCAGGTACCATTTCATACGACTAGTCTTGGAATATGGACATTTGAAGTTGGAAAAGATACATACTAGCCAAAATCCTACAAACATGTTAACAAATGGAGTAACCAGGAAGAAAATGGGTTCCTTCTCAGTTTCAGTTGGTATTCAAGAATAAAGGTGAAGATGAGAAATTTTCTAGGTCCAAGGTCGATCATAGTCCAGCAGGTATAGTAGCAGTGGAGTTGTTGTGATCAGTCTCCAAGTGGGAGATTGTTGGTTATGGAACCTGATTATCTTCTTGATTCAGAGGTTTGTTTCAGTTGTACTTGGACCCCATTCCCTAACAGGGGGGTGTGGTGGATCTCCCCACCACAACTATCACCGGGGGGGTTTAGGGGGTGGGCGAAAACAATTGTTTTATCCCCCCTCTGGCAGGGGATTCAATGGAAGCACCACCGAAGTGAAATATTGGGAAACATTGCCTTGTAAATATTGTAATTTCATAATCAATATGGATCGTAAATTACAAGGTCACAGATCTGACGGTAGAATTTATTTTTAGGGTTTTTTTCCCTAGAAGGAAACCCTCTTATATGAGGGAATTGTATTGTGGGTATGTATTATTGTGAATATTGTATTCTAAGAGAGGACACTGTGAGAGAAAGAAGAGGAAGTTATAGCGGGTGTGTTGTAGGTTTTATCCATTCATTTTGTTGGATAATAAAAAAGGAAGGACCTAGAAATTTCTTTGGTGGACATATCCCACATTGGGTGAACCATGTATATATGTGTCTCTATTATATTGTGCATCTTCTATGTTTTATTTCCGCATTTGTTCTATTTTATTGCTCTGTGATCCTAATTTTCTAACACTTTCTTGTGCTCGTAAATACATGAGAATAGGTTACAGAGCTAAATATTTGTTCTTTATCATGCTCGTTAATACATGGGAATAGGTTACCGAGTATGTTTTTATCTCTTTTTTGGACTCGTAAAAGATATACGAAAAGGGAACTCTTTGGGGTCTCCTTTAAGCTCCTTTTAGACTCCCTAAGCATGAAAAGATTGCCAAGTGAACTTGTTTCCTTTCACACTCATTAAAAGGTTTGAAAGGGCATATTTCGAGTGATAGTTTATCTCTTTTTTGGCCTTAGGAGACTAGTTATGAAAAAGGAATACTCTAGTCAAGCATGACTAGAAGAGTTCTCCCTTGTATTGTTTTACACTTTTTTCGAGCTTGGGAGACTAAATTTATGAAAAAATCATCAATGGATTTTTCTTTAAGTTCTTTTCAGAATCTCTAAACGTGAAAAAACACCAATTTTACCTTCTTTGGGCTCATAAAATTATGCATTGAAGGACCTATATGGGACCAAAATCCAGGACCCACACGGGACCAAATCCCTCCTTCTTCAGGTTCGTTAAACATATGTTGAGGGACTCATCGAAGATGAGATATATTGAACATTTTTTATCTTCCTCAATCTCATTAAAAAAAAAAAGAGGCACTCACCAATCATGGTGGGGGCGAAATTGAAAGAAGTGGGTCAAGTTTTTCAGAATCCATTATGGAAGCTATTATTGTCACCCTTGAAATGGCACTTGTTTTCGTCTCATATTACAGTTGGGTAATATGCTTGTCTCTGAATCATACAAATTCCATATGTCACTATAGTTTTTCATTCCAGTCGAAGAGTGATCTTATTGTCGTCACATTATGTTCTTGGTACTCGTCAAGTCAATGCTACCAAGTCAATTGTCATGCCTCACAATGTTCAAGGGAATTTTCATTCCAAACTAACCATCTATAGTTTTACCAGTTTCCATTCCTATGTCAGTCCATACTCATTTAATCAACCATCTCACATCACTTTCCCATGTCAGTTTCATGTCAATGATGGGGGATACATCATGGCCCTCCTTAGATGAGTCTTTTCCTGTCAACTTCATCACATCATATGGGAATTAGAATTAGAAACAAATTAGTACCTTGGAACCTACATTCCTCAATGGCAGGCCTCCTCACTTATGATAGTAGGTTTACATAATTGACCTTTAATCAGATGATTCCATGAATGTTCAACCTCAACTCATTTATTCAAATTTGTTGGAATGTACTAAAGGTACCTTGGTAATCATTGTCATCATTGGTGATTTCCCTCACACGTGTTAATGATATATCTCAATGACCAGTGATCAAGTGGTTTCTACCATGTTTGACATCAAGTCATCTATTCTCATGGCTAGAATCATATTGTTTCAAGATCGGGACGAAGACCCTGGGTTGGGAATTCACTCTATTATATGATTTTCCTAGGTTGCGATGGAGATCATTTGAGCATGTAAAATATTCTAGTATAATATCCATGCTGGAAATATTACTGATAAATATATTGTCACATAGATCCACATTGTATTGATCAGTGGCTATTTGTTTTCTTTTCGTAGCTCCACTATGTATTTTTCATGGTTGTGATCAATTCATGTCATGGAGGTATGGATCCACATTGTATATCTGGTGGCCATATCCTTAGTCAATATTCTCATGGATCCACAGTGTCAGTGGCCATGCTTTGACTCAACTTGTATTTTGAGCATAGGTATGCTTGCCTTAGGAATGAAACATATATTTATACTATTTGATGGTTGTTTGCAACTTCACACAGGTTATCCTACTCTAGAACCCTTGCATTGAAGAATTGTTATAGTGTTTTCACCATCAGTTTTGTTAGTCTCATAATCCTAAAGTTCTATAGTCTAAGTATTTTCTAGTATAAATGTTGTTAGAAATTAATTTATTCTAGTTTGTTAAGATAAGGACACCTAGCTTCTATGTAAAGGAAACCTATAATACTCATGTGATTGGTTTTTCTCCTAGTTTTTAGTTTAGAGTTGAGCTATATAAACTAGTTCATTATTCAAGTGAGATTAATGCATAGATTATGAGTTCTCACTTCAAATTGTAATCACTTTTTCCTTATCAATAAAATTATGTGTCTGAGGACACTTTGTCAACATGGTATCAAAGCCATGGTGAAAATTGTGATGGAAGAGAATTGGTGATGGATTGAGGAAGCAAAGAACTCTCCACAACATCAACCCAGATCTCTTCAAACTCAAGGGAAACGGTACTGAGGTAATATGTTGTTGTTTAAAGTAAGGAAAATTTAGTTTTTTAATTGCAACTTTTTTCTAAATCAATTTGTTGATTTTATTTTAGATCTAATCCTTATTTTATTGTTGATTATATTTCTAGAGCTATTTCTACTGCTTATAGTTCTAAATATGCAAATTTATCAGCAGTGAGTCTTGTAAATCTCAAGATCATGGCAGATCTATTATAAATCTTCATTGTTTTATGATCTTAAGATGCAGTGTTGTTTTTTCAATTAATTAAGAGGGCTCATTTTTGTAAAAATTGCTTCAAAACTATTCATAAATATGACAATTTAATTTCAAAGTTGTATATTCTATATTTTTTTATTTTTCAGATATGGTTTGTATCAAGGATTGTATTGAGGTCTGTATCAAGGTCCATTTTAAGGACCATATCAAGGACCCGATCATGGATCACATCTGAATTTAGCAGAAGGTCATCAGATTGAATCTCTAGCATCAGATCGATGAAAAGGAAGATTTAAATTTGTGTGGATCGGATATGGTACGTATGGAGAAGAAATTCCTCTAGAGATATTGCACACAAAGAGCTAATTCACTCAACTTTTTCCACAATTTCTCTATGTTACATCGCCATCCCCATTTGCAGTTGATGTTTTTTTTGTATAGGGTTTTCAAAAGGAGAGTCAATCTGAACATGGTGGGCCCATAACCAGAACATGAACACAAATATGAGGCAATAACCATATTCATATTTGAGGAAATTTTCTCTATGCCCATAACCAGAACACGAATTTCATATCTGAGGTGAATGAAGATCTCACAAATTTCTCTAGCATATTCGTGATATGAAAACCAAAGATCTGAGGTGAACGTAGTTCTGAGACAATAACCATCTCAACAAGAATATCTTGAGTATTTGGATCTCCACTCAGACCTCTTCTACATGAATCTATTGGTGTGATTTCATCCACTCAGATCTCTTCTGCATGTCAAAAGATTGTTGTGTGTCCTCGTTTTTGAAGCCCCTTCTGCGCAATTTTTCGTGGACAACTTTTTAAACTGATATTTAATTATCAAAAATCATTGCATAAATATTTTTTCATATTGAGGTTTGTATCGTGGACCGGATTGAGGATCGTATGAAGGACCAAAAATTGTTTTAACATAAAGATGTGGAGTTATAAGAATTTTAAAATTTGATCTTCATATTAAAGAGTTTTATTTTTTTATTTTTAGACATTTGAGTTGTAATATTTTAATTCATTGATGACTTTAGTTCAAGGGGGGGTACATTTTATTACTTGTAAAAGGCTATCTATCTTGTAAAAAGGGTCAAACTTTGAAATATTTGATTGTAGTCTTGAATGCTTAGAAGTTGAGAAGAGGCCAATAAAATACTCTCTCAAACTCCATTTCCAACGAGACTTTTAAAGGGTCAAGGCCAAGCCCTTAAAAGTAATATTTTTGCATGGATTGTGTATTCTTTCTTTCTGGCGCCTTGTGTCTCTCTTTTGGAGTTTTGTAGATTATTCACTTACAAATATCGCAACAAACATCATGTCTAAATTAATCAATCTATTCATAGAATCATATAAGTTAGATGGGCCCAAAAATTACAAATCTTCGAGTCGGAACATGCTGAACACTCTAATATATAATGAATTATGGCATGATATATGTGATGGTGATACTACTCCAACTAAGCCCATCAATGCTAATTGTCTAGAAAAATGGAATTTGAAAGATGAAAAAGCATTTGCTTTGCTACGTTCTTTTGTAACTGAACACGTGTTTGTTCATATTGAGAATTCAAAAGATGCATGGTCTACTTGGAATCTATTAAAGAGTAGTTTTGATACTCATGTTGCATCTCATAGAGTTTATCTACAAATGCAATTGCTTAAACAAAGATTAGCAAACAATGGTGATGTATTAGATTACATTTCAAGGATTAATAACATTCATCAACAAATCATCAAAGGCAGTTTTCCTAAACTTGAAGATAGTTTTCTAGTCTCCATTGTAATAAATGGATTGCCTCCATCTTATAAGCATTTTCTTGAGACTTTGAAAATAATTGATAAGTTATCAACTGTGAATTTTGTTTCACTTAGTGAATTATTGGCTCAACATAGTAAATCTTTTGGAAAACAAAAACAATCAGGAGAAGATCTTCTTTTCACTAAAGCTGAAAGTTCTAAAGGAAGAGGAAAATCAAATTTTGTAAATTTTTAGAATTAGTCTTCTAATCGTGATCATGGCAAAGGTCGTGGTCAAGGTAGAGGTCGTAGAAATTTTCATCAACAAAATTTTCAAAGTAATCCTCCCAATAATAATGCACAGTCAGGAAGAGGAAGAAATTTCAGTCAAGTAAGATGTAAAAGATGTTTAAATATGGGTCATTATGCATCAAATTGTCTTACAAGCAATGATCAATTGCCAAAGTTTAAGCAGACATCAAATTCAAATTCTCAACAATCAACTCAATATGCAGAAGATCAAGATTACCAGGATGATCAATATGAATATGATTTTTCAGCAGTTCAACATGTAGATTCATTTGAAAATGATTGGATATTGGAAACATGGGCTACTCAGCATATGACTCATCGCAGATACATTTTTTTGAATTGTAAAGACGTTCAACTAAATCCCATTTATTTATCTAATGATACAACTCATATACCTCTAGGAAAAGGTTAAGTGAACTTGTTTCTCCCTGGAATTGGTGAAAAATGGATTTCAAATGTTTGGTATGTACCAACTTGTAAGAAAAATGTGTTATCCTTAGTCACAATCAGGAAAGTTTGACATCAAATCGTCATGCAATATGGTTTGGTGAAGATTGAGTTAGAGAAGGATAACCTGGAAACAATAATGATTGGATATGAATATGGGAATTTACACATGAGATTTCAACTGAAAGAACAATGGTGTGTGAAGTTTATGAGGCCTATGTTTTGTACGCTCTGGTGTAGCCGGTAATGCAACTTCTACCTGAATATGGTGTTGATAAAAAGTATGGGTAGAACTTTGAGCTGAGTGTTGTTCCTGCTTTTCATGTGTGTTAAGAACCAAATATCAAAATAGCATAAAAACCTCAAAATAATTACTCCACACCTTGACAAAGAGAGAAATTTAGATAATAAGCCTCTTCGAGGGGGCAACCTCCTTAGACATCACATGAATTCACTGATACAAGATGATTCCAAATGAAAACGTCTCCTTGGTATATATAGAAGACTAGGATGTAAAATTACAATGAATGGATCCAAGAAGACATAAATAAAATAACAATACTAATGTAATATGCCCCAATTAAGGGGTAATGTTCCACAATTTAGGGCTTAAGATGCCCCTCCCCTTCAGACAATTTTTGTCCTCAACGCTTGAGTAGTTCTCGATTATTTTGTATAAATAACTCATCATCACACGTGGAATCTTCAGCAGGTATTTTCTTCCACTTAATGAGATGCTCTGAAATTGATATATTCCTCAGCTGGCGAATTCTTGTGTCAGTGATAGCTTTAGGCTCCAATATGATTTTTCCTTCCTCGTCAAGTTCTGGCAATATAGTTTCAACTGGAATCTTGTCACCTATAACCTTCTTTAAGAATGAAACATGGAAAACTGGGTATGTGTGAAGATGCACGCAACTCCAATTTGTATGCCATAGTACCAATCTTTTGCAACACCTTATAAGGGATATAGTACTTCAGTGATAATTTATTATCCTTCTTAGCTTGCTTGAGGGACATCTTTTTTTTGTTGTTGTAGTCTTAAAATTACTCAATCCCCTACTTCAAAACTTCTTTCACTGCGATGTTGATATGCTTGTTGTTTCATGTGATTTTGTGCCATGGTCAAGTTGTCCTTTAAGAGTTGGAGAACTTGTTTTTAATGCTCAAAGTGATCTTCCACTGCTTGAACCTTAGATTTTTCTTTTAGAGAAGAAGTGATGGATGGTGGGTGTTATCACTCCAGGAAACTCTCCTAGGTTGTATCTCAGAGATGCCTGGTAACTTAACCTTTTTGTAACTATTTTCTCAATAATGGGTGTGAGGTTGGATCAAGATGAATAACTA
>JZKD02S2404162.1:376993-390377 GCA_000966675.3 Picea glauca | reverse complement strand
TCTTTTCACAATATACAATAAGTGTAGTACTCAAAGTCAAACCTTCAGCCTCAAGGACTGAATTTCCCCCTCCTCAATCCTTCAAAAGCTCTTGGCTTTATAGCCTTTACATCAAAGTTTCAATATCCTATAAAAATGGATCTAAAATAACTATAACTGAGCAAAATCAAATTAGATATAATCAAGTAAGATATAATCTTATCATCATAATTCAAATTTGACAGTCTGCAGGTGAAGATCATGAAACTCAAGATCTTTGTTTGGCAGCTGGGCGATTTCTGTCAAGAATAGAGATGTCATTTGCCTTCATTCTTTCGCCATATGTCTTCAAAGCTTGAATAGGAAGCTGATATGGCTTCTAATTTATTATCCTTCATTTATAATTGTTCCCACGCATCCTGGAATCGATAAAACGCGATCTGGGCAAAAATAATAGCTTTCTACCCTATTATGTGCAGAAATTTTATGGAAATATGTTGCTTAAAGATTCACTCATATATCTCTAATAAAAAGATATTTTTTAAAACTGAGAGAGGTTTTTGTCGACTGGCTTGTTTTGAGAAAAAACCTCTCTCATTTCTTCGATATTCATTTTCATTTTCCTAGGATCCTCATTTCAAAAACATGTGTCAAACAGGGAAATCTTAGATTCGAAAATTAGGGATCAGATATGGATTCGATTCTCCCAATATGTGACACCTGTAGAAAAACTGAGAGAGGTTATTGTTCTATGACGTGTGTTAGGAACAAAAACCTCCTCCATTTTCTCAAAATGATTCTCCAGTCGCTCAGAATCATCATTTTAAAATGATGACTCAACCCAGTAAAAACGCAGAATTTTTGTGCTTTCGATAGCTAAAATAGTCCCGAGTTTTGCGTTTTAGCTGCTGAAAGCTAGGATTTCGGTGGCTTAGAAGCCCTTTTGAAAAATTCATTAGCTATCAAAACCTGAGTTTTGATTGTTTTGAAGGAAAGAACAAATCAAATGCTTTTCAAACTTTAATTACAAGATGGAACTTATTAAAATGAGCCCTAAAAAATTTAGTAGAGTTTTTTCTAATGACTCTCTATCTCCTCCTCAAATAATTTTGACCAATTTATTTATGGAGATAACATCTGGCTCTTATTGGTGATGAAAGCCTCCCTGTGAGGTTTCAAGGACCATAGATCTTATGCCTTTCCTGGAAAAATAAAATACGTAACTTCATCTTCAGCATTCCATTGGGCATGGAGTCAGCGTTTCATTGGGCATGGAGTCAACATTCCATTGGGCATGGAGTCAACCATTCACCTTTTTATGAAAATATTTCATGACTTGTATAGATGATCTCTGTATATCTTCAAGGTTGCCTTTATTCTCACACAGTAACTTCTACATCTGCTGCAAAATGGAGAAAAGAAATGTTCGGGCAGTGAGCTTATTTCCTACCCTACTCTACTCTAACCAGTTCTACAATTGGTTAAGTGAACGTTGATTTCCATAGCAGCCATCCAAGAAATTTTAGCACTGAAATAATCTCATCATTCACACTAATTAATAACTGATGTTTGAGGTGTGACAAGAATGATAAGAATCCATTTACAAAACCAAACTCACCAGACAACATGTGCAAGCTAAAGAAGTCTGAAACTTTCAATTTCTCTGAAAAGTATGATTCTATGAAGGCAGCCACTGGATCTTTGAAACTGAGGTCAGATACTTGATGCTCTTCTGGAAACAGTTGTATCTCTATGACTTCTTCTTTGCTAGAATATTTATGAATTTCTGATTCTTTTGTGATCGCCTTCTAATCATCAAACACTATGACCTCCTCTTCAGAACAGTGTTCAGAAAATGATGATAGAGAAGTGTTTGAATAATGAAGATTTTGATCAACTATAAAAATATAGTTGTCTACACAATCATGAGTTATCATAGACTCTTCCTGATTTGCAAACTGATCATAAAATTCACACTCATACCTGTCCATTGAAATCTCTACAACCACTGAAGAATCTGATTTACAATTTGAAATAAATTCACTTGCTTGTTGTTGTTCCAAAACTGCTTTATACTCATTATCTTCTTGCTCAAAATCTGAAGTATACTGACATTATGCTTGCTTATGTACTTGCATATTTTCAAAACAATCTCGATCTTGAATCCACTTGGAAGCATGGATATTCTCCTCCACTCCTTCTGCATCCTCAAACAATTGTTTTAAGGAAGAAGACTTCCTTTCTAACAGGAGAAGGGCAAGTTCTGAATGCAGACCCATAACATAATAAATCATGGCATCTTTCTCCGTAGGCCGGATTTCCAAGGGCATACCATAGTAAATGCTGCAAAATCTTTGATTGAAAACAAGCAAGGTTTCATTTTGTCATTTCTTCAAGGCATAGAAATCAACAAGGTATGAATCTGTTGATTTGTTTTCACCCCAATATTTCATAAAAACCTCTAAGAATTCGATCCAAGAGACAATAGAGTCATCTCTTAGATTCTTGAACCATATAGAAACATCTCTGATCAATGATTTTGAAAAATATCTCATGATCACATCTTCATGAACAATATGAAAACGATTAATAAAATCCAAAAAGGATTCCAAGTGACTTTCAGCTGAAGCTTGATTCTCTCTGGAAAACCAAGGGAGATATTCATAACAACCATCAGGATAAAGATGAAGAAGAAGGGGCAGCTTTAAAGGCTTGAACATATTCATCCGGATCTTAACTTGAAAGGATGTGGGTTGATCATGAGAGATGGTAAGTTGTTGACAAGGTTCGGAAATTATGGCAAGAGGAGCTAAGATCTTAAATGGTTTTGAAATAATTTCTATCTTTTCAAGGTCACATGGCTGATCAGATTCTAAAGGAAATGAAATACAGTGGTCATATTTATGAACAGGCTGAGGCACAAATACTGAATCAACATCTACAATGCAAATAGGCTGCAAATCTTCTTCTAAAGATGGATATACAAAAGAAGGATGATGATGATCCGAATATACAAAACAGAAAATGATTCTCTTTACATGCGAATGGAAAAGCATGAAAGAGCTGATAAAAAAGAACAACAGTTCATGAAGAAGACTAATGAATTGATACCTGGATTTGGAATTTAGCTCCTTCATCTTCTATCAACCAGATCCTCCCCAGTGGATTCTTGAACGTGGAGTCGCCAGGAAAATGATTACAGTCGATTCTAATGTTTGTCTCTTGTTTTCCATCAAGAAACAAATCTATGTTGTTCTCCCAGGGAAACTCTGCTTTCACTTTCGTATCCCCGGCAACAGCGCCATTTTGTTATCACTTCAGGAAACTCTCCTAGGCTGTATCTTAGAGATGCCTGGTAACTTAACCTTTTTGTAACTATTTTCTCAATAATGGGTGTGAGGTTGGATCAAGATGAATAACTATCTTAACGGATTGTATCACAAGATTGTCTAAGCTTATTCAACAGTGAAAGGCCTTTAAGAGATATTATCATATAGGAGTGTATCAAATAGATGAGAAACTAATCAATTAACCAGAACATACATATATAAAACAATACATATGATAGGTCAAGAAACTAGTAAGGTTACTTATGATCCTTTGTTCACTAATCAAATGGTGAGATGACAGACACCTATGGACTATGTAAACGCAGATAATGAACATAGTTCAACTCATAAGCATAAAACTGAAAAGGAAAAGAAGATCTGACAATATCAATGAAAGAAGCTCGCTAGTTGAATATATTATAGAAAAAGTCTTTTCACAATATACAATAAGTGTAGTACTCAATGTCGAACCTTTAGCCTCAAGGACTTAATTTCCCCCTCCTCAATCCTTCGAAAGCTCTTGGCTTTATAGCCTTTACATCAAAGTTTCAATATCCTATAAAAATGGATCTGAAATAACTATAACTGAGCAAAATCAAATTATATCTAATCAAGTAAGATATAATCTTATCATCATAATTCGAATTTGACAGTCTGTAGGTGAAGAGCATGAAACTCAAGATCTTTGTTTGGCAACTGGGCGATTTTTGTCAAGAATAGAGATGCTATTTGGCTTCATTCTTTCACCATATGTCTTCAAAGCTTGAATAGGAAGCTGATATGGCTTCTGATTTATTATCCTTCATTTATAATTGTTCCCGCGCATCCTGGAATCGAGAAAACATGATCTGGGCAAAAATAATAGCTTTTTGCCCTGTTCTGTGCAGAAATTTTCTGGAAATATGTCGCTTAAAGATTCACTCATATATCTCTAATAAAAAAATATTTTTTAAAAATGAGAGAGGTTTTTTTCGAATAGCTTGTTTTGAGAAAAAACCTCTCTCATTTATTCAATATTCGTTTTCATTTTCCCAGGATCCTCATTTCAAAAACATGTGTCAAACAGGGAAATCTCAGATCTAAAAATTAAGGATCAGATATGGATTCGATTCTCCCAATATGTGACACCTGTAGAAAACATGAGAGAATTTTTTGTTCTCTGATGTGTTAGGAACAAAAACCTCCTCCAGTTTCTCAAAAGGATTCTCCAGACGCTCAGAATCATCATTTTAAAATGATGACTCAACCCAGTAAAAACGTAGAATTTTTGTGCTTTCGGTAGCTAAAATAGTCCCGAGTTTTGCGTTTTAGCTGCTGAAAGCTAGGATTTCAGTAGATTAGAAGCCCTTTTGAAAAAATCATTAGCTATTGAAACCTGATTTTTGACTTTTTTGAAGGAAAGAACAAATCAAATGCTTTTCAAACTTTAATTACAAGCTGGAACTTATTAAAATGAGCCCTAAAAAATTTATTAGAGTTTTTTCTAATGACTCTCTATCTCCTCCTCAAATAATTTTGACCAATTTATTTGAGGAGATAACAGTGGGTGATATCCATAAAGCGCCATAAATAGTGTCATTTTTGTTGCAGTATGAAAGGAAGTGTTATACCACCATTCTTCCAAGGGTAACCATTTGAACCAACTTGTCTGTTTATCATAGACAAAGCAATGAAGGTAGCCTTCCAGAAATTTGTTCACTATCTCAGTTTTTCCATCAGATTGAGGATGATAACATGAGCTATGATCCAATTGAGTACCCAAATAAGAAAATAATTATGTCCAAAAATGTCCAGTGAAGATGGGATCTCTATCACTTACAATAATCTTTGGGCTTCCATGTAGCTTTTGAATTGTCTCCATGAATATGGTAGTGATTGTACTGGCTTTGAAAGGATGATAGAGTGCACAAAAGTGTGCGTACTTGGTAATTCTATCAACAATCACCATGATGACACTCTTTCCTTCAGAAATCAGTAACCATGTGATGAAATCCATGGAAACCTCCTCTCAACTCTGACTTGAAATGGCTAATGGTTGTAAAAGGCTCAGGGTCTTAATTGTTTCCACCTTATTTTGCTGGAAAACCAAACATTCTACCACAAACCTTTGAACATCAGTTTTAAGGCCATCCCAAAAAAATTCCCTCTTGAGCCTGTTATAGGTTTTCAAAAATTCTGAGTGCCCTCCTACCGAAGAGATGTGCAATTCCAAAAGTACATTTTGGTTGAGTTGGGAGTTCTTACACAAATATAAGTGATATTTGTACCATAGTGAATCATTTTTCCATGTAAATGTATGGCATGCACTAAAATCCTGCCACAACCTTTGAATGAGAGTTCACACTTCTTCGTCATTTTTTCATTCATCCCTTTCTTCTATTATCCAATCAGGTTGGATGATAGAGATATCATAGAGAAATGCCTCAACATATTCATCCTTTATTGAGAGTGCATCTGCCACAACATTTTGCTTCCCTTATTTGTAGATGATTTCAAAGTCATAATCCAACATCTTGGTCACCCATTTTTGTTGCTCTTCTGAAGATATTCTTTGTTCCAAGAAGTATTTAGGACTGTCATGATCGGTTTTGACCTTGAAGTGCCTACCTATTAGGTAAGGGCGCCATTCATCAATCATAGGAATGGGAAACTTATATTTAATGGTGATCTTGTTTAGCTTTCTATAATATGGACACATACGCCATGAGCCCTCTTTCTTGAGTACCATTACCATCGATGCAAAGTAAGAACTTTGGCTAGGTCTAATAATTCCATCCTCTAACATTTCTTGAACCATAAGCTCAATTTCACTCTTCTAGGCATAAGGGTATATGTAAGGCTTGATGATCGCGAGTGGGTGGAAGACCTACGGGAATATATTCAAATACTTTGGAATTCTTATCAATGATCCCTTGGAGATCTAGGGGAATAGATGGCTTAGATGTTTGAACATCTAGTGAGCATAGTTGTAAAATTACACCATGATGCCCCTTTTTCAATAATTTTGTCATGCCATTAGATCTTACCACCTTACTGGGTTTCCATGTGATACCCCTTAACTCAAATTCCTTTCCTTCCAATGAAAATTTCATGAAAAGTTCTTGAAAATTAAAATCCAATGTTCTCAATGATTGTAACCATTGAACCCCTAGTGCGACATCGGAACCACCCATGGGTATAGTAATCATTGGACTATTCATTACATATTCCCCCATATTAATATTGATCTTATGGTATTTTATTGAGAAATTGATAGTTCCTCCATTCACAATCATTACTCGAAACTCTGGCACTGGATATATAAAGCAATTGAGAGCTTTGGCTAATTTGCAGTGAATGAAATTATGAGTACTACCAGAATCAATTAGCACTATTACTTTTTTCTTTTTGATATATCCGTCAATCTTGAGGGTTTGAGGAGTGATAATTCCAGCCAATGCATGACATGATATGGTAGGAGTCATCGCTTCAGAAGAAATCTCTTCTACATCTTCATCTTGAGATGGTTCTTGTTCTTCTTCCTCTTCACAGTCTATGTAGAATAATTTCTTCTCACCACAATTATGTCCCTTACTATACTTTCTATCACAATTAAAGCATATACATTTTTCTTTTATTTCCTCCAATTTTTGAGGTGTCAACCTTGTAGGTTAAGGTGGTTTAGAAGAAGGAACAGTATTCTCTTGACAGATGTTAGGGGTGGTCCTTCTAGTAGCCATAGCCAGATTTTTACTTTCAACATTTCTTGCCACCCTGAACGCATTCTCCAATGATTTGGGTTCCCAAAGGTGAACCTCATGTTGAATGTTATCCTTTAAAGTTCCTATGAAGACATCAATCAGGTACTCATCTGGAATATTTTTTACCTTTATATTCAATCTTTGGAAGTTCTCAATGTGCTCCACAACTAAACCCTTTTTCTTTAGATTTTTCAATTGTATGAACAGGGTATTTCTCCTTGTATCCTCATAGTGTGATATCATTTCTTCCATGAAACTTGTCCAAGTGACAAGTGATTTGCAAGAACAAAGCCATCGATACCACACAAACTAATTAGGTTCTAAATATAAGGACGCAATTTGTACCTTGTGTATGTGTGGCACATCATGCAGATCAAACAACTTCTCCATATAGACTATCCATGTGATTGGATCCTTGCCATCAAAATTCCTCATATTGATCTTAGGAAAGTGGTTGGTATTCAACACAAGGTTGGAGTTTCTCCAGTCTTGATTCTTCTTCCTTGTGTCCTCATCGTGAATTTCATGGGATACATTGTCACTTTCAAGTGGACTCTCTATTAGAAACTTTTTCAACCCTTCTATGATCTACCCTTTTAATCCATCCATCTTAGTATCCATCATCGTTTCCATCTTAGATTCAGTTGAATCCATCATCCTTTGTAGTTCGTCTTTTGTGACTGCCTTTTTTTTTAAACCGTCTATTTTTTTGTGAATTTGTTCACCTTCATCAGAGTCCAAGCAGGAATTTCTAAGGGATTATTTGGTGTAGAAGCTCCCTTTTTTGGTTGCATGTTGTCCAAGTATCACTACAAGTTAGGAATTCCTAATTGTCTTAGGCAGAGGTCTTCACAGACAAGGGAGTGTCAGGTGCTATAACTCTCTAATATACATGTGGGATCCAACAATAGTACTCGAACCAATATCTTAGGGAACTAACTAAGGAGGCTTGACCATGCCCTTAGTCATACTATCTGACTACCCAGGTACTAGAGAGTGATCTCCTCAAATGTTGTTCTTGGTGTACAATAGAAACAAGACGACCAAAAGGTTTACTCGGTTGGTCTCAAGATTCTAGGGGGTCTCCCGATATACACCAGGTACGTGGGAGCTCAAATCCGTAGTAGTGTTTTCTAATGCATAACCATTCAAAAGGGGCCTTCTAATATACTCTAGGTACATGGAAGAACCACACAATCCCCGGGTTGTAGCGCTGACAAGTAACGACAAATCCTATGTTTAGAGATGTCGGAATACGTTTGTACCTAAAAATACCTAATATTCTACCAAATTTATTTGATACTCATTTTATCCCTCTTTATTCCACTTTTTGAATCACCCCAATTGGATCTTCTAGTCAAAATATATGCAAATTTCCAACAAAAAAAAAACTCACCTTTTAAAACCTTGATTTGGAGATTGTTCTTCTATTCGACCTTTCTTCTGATGTATCTCTACAATTTCGGCCCTTCTAAGTCTAAAATTTTGGCTTGTGGTAGCCTGATGTGTCTTCTTTCCCACCCCACAGGTTATACTAATATTGGATTCTCCAAGAGAATTTTATGATAACTTTCCCAAGATGTGTTGATTTTTTCCCTTTCAGGAGAGTGAACTTGTATGGGCTGCCTCGTGTCACTGTCTTCACTTCAGAATTTGAAATTTTTACCAATAAAACTTCATTCCGTACCCTAACCAATGGAACATGTCTCACTAAATTTGGAGGTCTGTAGCTTCAAATATAACATTTTTCCCAAGAACACTTGGTTTAGACTGAAATTTGGACCAGCCAAAAACCCTAATTTCCTTAGAGAATAAATTTCAGAGGACAGTGAATCAAGGGATGAAATTTGTACAAAATATACTTCACTATTATTCCTTCGTAATGTGACAATTTCAAAATTGAAACCAAGCCAAAAAAATTGGGAGCGAAAATTCCAAGAAGACATGTTTCAAACTAGTTTTAGGACTAGTCAAAAACCCTAACTTGAAAAGAATGTATCTCCAAAAAAGTACTGAACCAAGATCTGAAATTTGGACCCAAGTTATCTCTATATGTCTCCTCTACACCATATAAATTTCAGATCCAGAAACCTTCCAGAAAAAATTTGTAGCAAAGATTTGAAGAAGACTTGTTTTGAAGAAGCCAGTCCCAAGGATTGTCTAGCTCTGATACCAAATGTTAAGAACCAAATATCAAAATAGCATAAAAAACTCAGAATAAGTACTCCACGCCTTGACAAAGAGATAAATTCACATAATAATCTTATTCGAGGGAAAAGCCTCCTTATCCATCACATGAATTCACCAATACAAGATGATTCCAAATGAAAATGTCTCCTTGGTATATATATGAGACTAGGAGGTACAATTACAACAAATGGACGTAAGCCGACATAAATAAAATAACAATACTAATGTAATATGCCCCAATTAAGGGGTAATTTTTCCACAATTTAGGGCTTAAAAATGTGCAGAGCCTATTTTAGGATCTAATCCTAACCTTCTCCATGAGTCATTAGTTAGTAGGATATGTTTTGTATTTAATAAGGTCGACATTAGTTAATAAGTCCTAATAAATAAAGAAGAATAAGTCAATGTAAGGAGACCTAATAGAAGTTTCGACTTCTAGAAATATCTTCGTCTAGAATTTTCCTTAGAAGGTAGAATTAGTATAAATAAGAGTAGAAGGCATCAGATATTTTGTCTTGGAGATTATTGTAATAGAGCTCTGCTCTGCTAGAGGTTTCTCCCTCGAAGAGGCAAGTGAACATTGTTATCATAATAAATTTGCTCTTCCTGGTGATTATTCTGGTGTTATGTTGGTGTTCTTCTTATATTTGTTTGGATATATCATTATTATTTTGTCATTTCCTACTGGATATTTTTTGTTCTTCATAATATATTGTATCAGGAATATTGCAAGTGGTATCAAAGCTCTTTCTCGGGCCAGACTTGTGGGATAATTTTTTTCCAGGGTAGAGACATATTCTGACGTCTTTAAGCTATAGAGATATGTTGTTATGTTCATAAACCCGCGGTCGGGGAGTCATACATGCAAGAAATACAAGTGTCTCTAGTCCTCCAAGATTGAGAAATAAAACACCTACTCGATACTGATCAACTAGAGCTTCATTATCTGCCTGAGTCAACATTTCCATTAAATACATGAACCCTAGAAGAACAATGGGTGTGTCCAATACACCATGTATGATTAAATGCTCCAACTAAGAAGGGATGCCTTTGTAGATGATTTTTCCCAGCTACATTGCATTTGGAAGAATTATGTTTGCATGAAGCTTTCTCCATAATTTGTTTTGAAAAAGAGGAACTGTCAATCAAAGTGTTATAATATGATGGCACTTGTGTTGGAGTACATAACCTATTGGCTGAGACTACTGAAATAGAAACCTTCTTTGGCATAAGAAATGTTGGAGACACACAAGGAGATGATGAAGGTGTTAGCTCCCAAAATGAATCAGTCACTTGGTTTCATTTTGTAGGTGATAGCATGGTCATCTGTAGGATTCTCTATTGTTTTTAGATTCTTCTAGTGTCAAAACTTAGGTTTTAAATTCATGCCTTAGAAATAAGTTGATCCATAAAGGTTGTTTTTATAAAATTTCGTGAAAATCTTTTCAACAGCTAATACATGTTGCAAGGTTGATGTTAGCTGGTGAAAGCAGCGGGTTTCAACGGTTAAGGAGTACTTTCTCGCAGATAGGCTAGCTGGTGAAAGCATGAAACACGTGTTTTTCTTCCACGATTTCAGAAATTGAAAAGAAGACACGCTCGACACATGTCACATAATTATTATGAGGCACTGGTCGAAGCGAATGATGATGAGGATACCGTTATGCACGTTTTAATCGGATATTATGGCGGATAATGCTCGTGATTGCATGCTTCAGCAATGATAGCATTGGAGATGAAAAATTCACATTCATCATCACAGGTAAAGGAGCAGTACCACTCACCCGGCGACATCAAATCAACACTTCATATTTTGAACATGCATTGTTCACAGGTAATATGGTATGGTTCCATATTTGAATTGGCAACACCGAGATTTTTCACCAGTGCCAAACCTTGGCTCAATCAGGAAATTACCGTGACATAGTCTGCTAATTGTCTGAGGTTCGAGTCACAGATGGCAAGGAAATGAAGTGGTTTATTGTTGAGGAAAGAATTGGATAGCATGTCATTCTTACAGTCGCATCCAGATGTGCAAAAACGTTTCTTAGACGCGGGTTGCATGAGTTATGTTGAAAGGTTACAAAATGGTTGCCACCAAATAACAACTGAAGCATTTGCTAAATCATATGATGGAAACAGAGCTAGTGTGAGTTCTATAGAAATGATAGTCGATGAAGCCACCATTTCCATAGCAACTAGCTTACCCAGATCAGGCCAAAACTGGTTTAAGACAACAACAACCAAGAATTTGAATTTTAGGGTATACCTTAAGGCAGAATTCAGAGATATCACCTGGAAGAAAAGCATGCCAGTTTCTCATCTGGAAGATGAATGGAAGGACCTATTTAAAGGCATTCAACTCTATATCACCTCAGAAGGCAGGTATGACAAGCTAATGTTATATCATTTCAAACTTTTAGATCATTTCACAGGGAAGACCCTCCTAAATTTACCTTTCTTCCTTCACAAAAGCCTAACCAAAGTATGTAAAAAGATTAGAGCTGAACCTCTAAGTATAAAAAACACCCTTTGTCATTTTGGCTTGATCAAACTAATAATTCTAGAAGAACTCAGACAAAGAGGAAGGAATTTGCAACATTTTCTTTTTTGGGAAGGCTTTGAGACTCAAACTCAACCCATGAATGAGCAGAAGAAAACTAGAAAAAAACAGTTAACTCCTTAGAGCAGCTCAAGGAGGAGGAGAGCTCTTCTAGGACCACTAGAGGACAAGATTTCCAGCATAAATTCTAAAATAGCAAAGAAAAAAATAGATTTTGAAACCAATTCAGAGCAACCTACAGTAAAAAAGACAAATATTCTCAATTTGTCATACATAGACTCGGAAACAGAGCCATAGCAAGAAGATGAAAGTCCAGCCATTAAAATCCCTGAACACTCCATGGAAATTGCACAAGATTGTGAGACTTTTACTCCCATCGATGAAGTTGAAACATCAAAGAGTAAAAATTCAAAGAAATCACAAAAAATTAAGGAACTGAAAGAGGTGATTGCACAACAGGAGGTTTTGGAAAGAGTAATCAAGGCAAGATACAAATCCCTATYTGACAATTTTGCAAAGACAAATGTAGCATTTGAGAAGTTGGCTCGTGAGAGTGTCAAAGACAAAAAGGAAAAGAAGAAAATCAGCAAGGACTATAACATTTTCTGGTGGTTAGCAAAACACCTTAAGAGGAAAATTAAGAAATTGAAGCAGAAGAGTAAGTCACATCTAAATCTACAGGTACTGGCTCAGGTTGTTGTGAATATGCAGGGAGATAAATCAAAGGCACACTAAGTTTTTGGTAAAACAAGAGTTTTGGAGATGAAAGGTTCATTTTTGGCCAAAGACAAAACTTTCACCAGCGCAAAGGGTAAATTTACAACCAGTTAGCTGGTGAAAAGCAGAACTTTCACCAGCTAACCAGCAGATTGTAAGGTGAATTAACTGGTGAAAGTATAGAAAGAAATTTTTGGAATGTTAATCTGGAGCGAGGCAATTTTGAAGTAATTAAAAACGGTTTGAGAGCATCAATGGATTAACCACCTAATCAAGAAACACTCAGCATCAGAGATTCGTGGAGAGTTTGAGACCAAATACTAAATTGGTCAACTAAAGTTCCGGTTATGGTTATTGAAAGAGTCCTGCTATATAAGACAGGTGCCTTTACCCTTCCATGACATAACAGAGTCCTAAAGTTGATGAAGTATAGGTGCCAAGATCAACATAGAAGACAGTTCGAGTTCTAGGAACTAGTCTTTGCTTATCAATTGTATTTAGTTAGTTTTATTTTCTATTTTTAGATACAGATCCAAGTTTTCAGGATCTAAAAAGCTGATTGTAAAAGGCTATAAATGAATATCTTTTCTAAGAGATGGGGGTTCAATATAGGAGACATTTTCTAGCTATTGTACTTGACTTCTTATTCTGATAATAGAATCACAGTCCTCTTTTGTTTTCAATATCACATTCTTTCATATATTTCATGATTATGCACTTTATTCCAGTTTAGTTTAGCTTTTAAGAACTTTCATCTTCTTATTAAGCTCATAAACTTGGATTAAAGAATTTCTTACTGTCTTGTATGACCCTGCACATGGTTGTATTTGGTTATCTGGACTAGTATTCTTCATCCCCTTTTTCAA
>JZKD02S2404162.1:366534-376943 GCA_000966675.3 Picea glauca | reverse complement strand
TAGTATTCTTCATCCCCTTTTTCAACTCTGTTGTCTGATTATTTTTCTCTAAAAGCACTGTCTTATTCAGATACATGATAAGTGGTTACTTTCATCAGCTTTTGAGTTATCCAATTGTCCCAAATATACCTAAGCTACCATATTCTCGAGTTACCAAGCATCTTAGGTCTACAACCCCAAAGAGTTTCTTGGAGTGATAACAAATTGGCGTCGCTGCCGGGGAAACGAAATTTAAGCTCTGCTTTCCTGGGATATGACACAGAGTTGATCTTTGATGATAGACAAATATTAGACTTTATTGGTTGTAACTATCTATCTGGTGACTCCACAAGTTCATCTTGTCTCCTAAGAGGATCAGTACCAGGGCGAATCCACAAGAATCACCTGTCACACCAGTGCCCAATCCAGAACTAATTCTCAAAAGGGGAAAAACATTTCAGGGTCAAGCTTCAAAATCAGACACAGAAGGTAATCCTCTCTTTAGTTCTGGAAAATCTACTACAGAAAAATTTGAATTGTTTTCCAAGAGTGATGATGAAAAAGCAACTGTAACTACTGTAGAAGAATCAAGTCTTTTTTATCAACAGGAAAATATCAGTGATGATGAATTGATAGATTCAAAATTGGTTGAAAAAGCATCTAAGACCTTAAAAAGAAATCATATTTCTTCCTCTCTTGAGTCTTTTCATTCACAGCAGAAAGAAGATCATTTAAACATATACACTAGCCTCCTTGTTGTATAACATCTTCTTCAAGAGTTTTCTACTAAAGGTGAAGAAAACTTAGCTGAATAGCTTGCAAATTTTTATAGAGCCTCATATCAGACCTCTTTCCCATTAGAGAATTCACCTCCTTTACATTCCCCTAATGTTGAGGAATCAAGGAAAAAAATATCACCTCTCTCACCCCTGATCATTATGGTTGCACCACCTCCTTTGACCAAGATGCAACAAATCCTAGCTACTAGGTATGCACCGCTAATATTGCCAAACCCAGTAGTAGCTATACCGACAGGAGACTATCAGAAGTATATGCCCAAATTCACAGGTGAGGGCGATGTGACTGCTGAAGAACATATTGAGGCCTTCTACAGTTATGCTAAAAACCTTAATATTGAGGAGGAAGATGTTTGGACACGAGTTTTTGTCCAAAGTTTAGATGGCCATGCTAGGAAGTGGTTCAAAGAACTCCCTGCTGGCTCAATAGTTGGAATTGAGCAATTTGATGATACCTTCTTGAAACACTGGGGTGATAGAAGATATTTTCTATACTATATCACTGAATTTGGAAATCTAAGAAAACAAAATGGTGAGTCAGTCTCTGATTTCACTAAAAGGTTTAACCGGATGTACAGTAAAATACCAGCAGAGATAAAACCTTCAGATGCCTCTGCCAAAATCACATATTCTGATTCTTTTGACTCAGAGTTTTGTTTATTGTTGAGAGAAAGGAGGTCACCAACACTATCTCTGATGCAAGATGTTTCCCTTGAGGTGGAATCAAATATTTTGGCTGCTCAAAAGCTAAAGGGAAACTCTGATAGGAGAAGGCCGAGAAATGAAGCTTCTTCTTCATCAAGTGCTGACCCAAAGTTAGATAAAATGGCTAAGATGTTAGAGTCTCTAACCTCTGAGATATCTAAGCTCAAAATTGAAAATAAGCAGCCTGTCAAGGGAAGGACTATTTATGATTATGCAAATAAAAACCCAAATCAAAATCCCAACAATTTCAGAAGAAATAATCAGCCAATGCAGATTTTGCAAAGAGAAAGGAATTCTTCTGAGGATCAGAGAATAAAGGCTCCTCTTCAAAATTTCATAATGGACAAAGATGAAGGTGATTATCAAGAAGATGGAGAGAATAATATTCATTGCGTTGGAGAGGAGACAAGGAAATCTTATCTGACACAACATGACTATGAAGAGGCATTGATGACTGAACAAACAGAGGAAAATTCTGTTGATGATGGAATTTTTTCAATGGAAGAAAATAATAGATATAATCTCAGATCTAAGTCTGATACTACCCAACAAAATGCATCAGCCTCTCCCAAAAAGAGCACAGCCCCTGTTAAGAAAAAATATCAGACATCAGAGAATCAACAAACAGGTCCTTCAAAGGTAAATACACCAGCTCCTCTCAAGAAGACTGTTGTTCCTGTCAAACAACAAATTCAGAAAAGTAAGATCTCTACCGATCAGTAAAGCATTCAGAAAGCCCCTTCAAATGAGGTAAAGGTTTCTGATAAAATCTCATATTCTTTCAATTTTGAGGCTGAAATACAGAAAATTAAAATCCCCATCCCTTTGGTTAAGTTAATGAAAAATGAAACATTCAAGAAAGATATCCTCAAAACGTTGGATCCCAAATCCATATCCCCTTCTGTTGATATTCTTAATATATATGATGAAAAGCCAACCATTACTTTGGGCTAAATGATAGAAGATAGAGATGAAAGTTGTCCTCATTTTTACATCTCTCTAAACATTCATGACAAAACACTACATAACTGTTTGTTGGACTTCGGTGCTTCTCACAACTTAATGCCAAAGGCGGTCATGGACAAACTTGGGTTAGATATTACTAAGTCTTACCACAATCTTTTCTCTTTTGACTCTCAGAATGATCAAGGACTTGGCTATAACTTTAACCCAAGCATCCATGAAAACTATGGTTATGGATATAGTAGTGGCAGACATCCCACCTAAATTTGGATGCTTGTTATCAAGATCGTGGATGAAGAGGCTAGGTGGCACTCTTCAAATGGATCTCTCCTATGCTACTATCCCTATTTTTGGAGGAGTAAACATAAGGTTATACAAGGAATCACAGATTTCATATGTAATCAATTACGAACAAAATCCATCCAACCATCCCATCTATTCAGTCGACACAGGTATGGGATCTTGCATTTTACAAATTGATGATTCATTACCAGATGCATTGCTGCTTAGGAAGCCCGCAGTTCAGTCCACATAAGTAGTAGAAGATGATATTTGGACCATGTTCTTCGATGGTGCTTGTACCAAAGAATCAACAAGAGCAGGGGTGGTATTGATTTCTCCTTCAAAGAAAACTTCTCATTTGTCCTTTAAGCTTGATTTTAAAGTGACTAACAACATTGCGAAGTATGAGGCATTGTTCCTGGGATTAAATGCAGCCAAAGAGATGGAGATTAAAAGATTACATGTATTCAAAGATGCATATTTAATCATTCAGCAGGTAAACAAGTCCTTTCAAGAAAAACATGTCAGGCTGAAAGCCTATAGAGACGAAGTTTTGAGAGCAATTCATACTTTTACAGATTTCAAAATTTCATATGTACCTAGAGCAATGAATGAATTGGTTGATTCATTAGTTGTGTCAGCCTATGCTTTTATACCTCCTCTACCTCATAAATTGAATTACGGAATTCAAGTTAAGTATAGGCCATCCCTCCCTGACAATGTAAAATTCTGGAAGGTTTTCGAGGATGATGCAGAACTCACTAGATTTCTTGCAGTAATAGATGAGTTTGCAGAAATGACAAGAAATGAAGAAATGCAGGTCTCATCTCACCTAGACAACTGTAAATGGTATAGTCACATCATTCATTTTCTGCAAACTTTATCAGTCCCTTCAGATTTGACAAGAACACAAGCCATGAATTTATGCATCAATGGCAACTTATTGTTCTAGAAAAATCCAATAGGGTTATTATTGAGGTGCATAAACCAAGAGGAAGTAGCTAGGATCATGACTGAATTCCATAATAGTGAATGCGGAGGACATCACTATTGGAAGACTACCGCACATAAAATCTTAAGAGCTGGTTATTACTGGCCATCTTTATTTTCAGATGTGTGTGAATTTGTGAGAACATGTGACAAGTGCCAAAGGTTTGCAGGCAAACAACAACTAAAATCTCTCCCCCTTAGACCTATTGTGGTCATATTTCCCTCCCAACAATGGGGTCTGGACTTCATAGGTGAGATTCACCCGCCTTCTAGTAGTCAGCATAGATGGATCCTTGTTGCCACCGATTATTTTACAAAATGGATTGAGGCCATTCCTACCAGGAACGCCAATCACGTTGTCATCATAAATTTTCTGCAAGAAAACATATTTGCCAGATTTGGTTTCCCTAAGAGAATAGTCACTGATAACGTTGTTGCATTTAAAGATAAACACTTGGTAAAATTATGTGAAGAGTTGGGAGTTCAACTAGTACATTCTACTGCTTACTATCCACAAGGAAATGGCTTAGCTGAGTCATCGAATAAGATTTTAGTCAAAATTATAAAGAAGTTGCTTGAACAAAATACCAGAGGCTAGGATTCCAAGCTAAAATTTGTGTTATGGGCTGATAGGGTTACAAATAAAAAGTCAATTGGCACATCCCCCTTCAAGTTGGTATATGGTACTGAAGCCATATTTCCTATTCAACTTGCACTGCCAGTTGTAAAGTTTTTACAAGAAACTGACTCTGAACCAAGTGATTTAACTCGAAGGATCCATAATCTTGTAGAGTTGTAGCAAGACAAAGAGCAGCCTCTGGAAAAGACAGAATTACACCAAGAAAAGATGAAGGAGATTTTCGACAAGAAAGTCAAAACAAATATTGTCAAAACAGGGGAACTGGTCTTAAAATGGGATGCAGCAAGGCAAGAAAAAGGGAAACACAACAAATTTTATGCTCTATGGGCAGGTCCTTTTGTCATAACAGCAGTTCGGCAGAACAATACCTTTGTTCTCCAAAATATTGCAGGCAAAGAAGTAGCAGGTGGCCCTTTCAACAAGCATTTTCTAAAGACCTATTTTTCATAAGGCTTTTCTTAAAGCCTTGTTTTACTTGTACATATTCTTTTCAGTTTTTTTTTTGTTCTTATTTCTTGAATAACTCCATGCCCAATGGTACTAAGAAAAACCATTTTTCAAATTTTCAAATTATAATAAAGGCTACTGAGTCTAACTAGGTTCTTGGTGACCTCACAAGGAGGTATCAATCCCAGTTGGAGCCAAATGTTAGCTCCCAAAATGAATCAGTCACTTGGTTTCATTTTGTAGGTGATAGCATGGTCATCTATAGGATTCTCTATTTGTTTTTAGATTCTTCTAGTGTCAAAACTTAGGTTTTAAATTCATGCCTTAGAAATAAGTTGATCCATAAAGGTTGTTTTTATAAAATTTTGTGAAAAGATTCTCAACAGCTAACGCATGTTGCAAGGTTGATGTTAGTTGGTGAAAGCAGTGGGTTTCAATGGTTAAGGAGTACTTTCCCGCAGACAGGCTAGCTGGTGAAAGCGCGAAACACGTGTTTTTCTTCCACGATTTCAGAAATTGAAAAGAAGACACGCTCGACACATGTCACATAATTAATATGAGGCACTGGTCGAAGCAAATGATGATGAGGATATCGGTCTACACATTTTAATCGAATATTATGGTGGATCGTGCTCGTGATTGCATGCTTCAATAATGATAGCATTGGAGATGACAAATTCACATTCATCATCACAGGTAAAGGAGCAGTACCACTCACCCGGCGACATCAAATCAACACTTCATATTTTGAACACGCACTGTTCACAGGTAATATGGTATGGTTCCATATTTGAATTGGAAACACCGAGAGTTTTCACCAGCGCCAAACCTTGGCTCAATCAGGAAATTACCGTGACATTGTCTGCCAATTGTCTGAGGTTCAAGTCACAGATGGCAAGGAAACGAAGTGGTTTATTACTGAGGAAAGAATTGGATAGCCTGCCATTCTTACAGTTGTAGCCAGATGTGCAAAAACGTTTCTCAGACGCAGGTTGCATGAGTTATGTTGAAAGGTTACAAAATGGTTGCCACCAAATAACAGTTGAAGCATTTGCTAAATCATATGATGGAAATAGAGCTAGTGTGGGTTCTGTAGAAATGATAGTCGATGAAGTCGCCATTGCCACAGCAACCAGCTTACCCAGATCAGGCCAGAGCTGGTTTAAGACAACAGCAACCAAGAATTTGAATTTTAGGGTATACCTTAAGGCAAAATTCAAAGATATCACCTGGAAGAAAAGCATGCCAATTTCTCATCTGGAAGATGAATGGCAGGACATGTTTAAAGGCATTCAACTCTATATCACCTCAGAAGGCAGGTATGAAAAGCTAATGTTATATCATTTCAAACTTTTAGATCATTTCACAGGGAAGACCCTCCTAAATTTAACTTTCTTCCTTCACAAAAGCCTAACCAAAGTATGTAAAAAGATTAGAGTTGAACCTCTAAGTATAAAAAACACCCTTTGTCATTTTGGCTTGATCAAACTGATAATTCTAGAAGAACTCAGACAAAGAGGAAGGACTTGGCAACATTTTCTTTTTTGGGAAGGCTTTGAGACTCAAACTCAACCCATGAATGAGCAGAAGAAAACTGGAAAAAAGCAGTTAACTCCTTAGAGMAGCTCAAGGAGGAGGAGAGCTCTTCCAGGACCACCAGAGGACAGGATTTCTAGCATAAAGTCTAAAAGAGCAAAGAAAAAATTATATTTTGAAATCAATTCAGAGCAGCCTACAATAAAAAAGACAAATATTCTCAATTTACCATACATAGACTCGAAAACAGAGCCAGAGCAAGAAGATGAAAGTCCAGCCATTAAAAGCCCTGAACACTCCATGGAAATTGCACAAGACTATGAGAATTTTACTCCCATCGATGAAGGTGAAACATCAAAGAGTAAAAAATCAAAGAAATCACAAAAAATTAAGGAACTAAAAGAGGTGATTGCACAACATGAGGTTTTGGAAAGAGTAATCAAGGCAAGATACAAATCCCTATCTGACAATTTTGCAAAGACAAATGCAGCATTTGAGAAGTTGGGTCATGAGAGTGTCAAAGAAAAAAAGAGAAAGAAGAAAATCACCAAGGACTATAACAATTTGTGGTGGTTAGAAAAATGCCTTAAGAGGAAAATTAAGAAATTGAAGCAGAAGAGTAAGTCACATCCAGATCTACAAGTACTGGCTCAGGTTGTTGTGAATATGCAGGGAGATAAATCAAAGGCACACTAAGTTTTTGGTAAAACAACAATTTTGAAGATGAAAGGTTCCTTTTTGGCCAAAGACAGAACTTTCACCAGTGCAAAGGGTAAATTTACAACCAGTTAGTTGGTGAAAAGCAGAACTTTCACCAGCTAACCAGCAGATCGTAAGGTGAATTGGCTGGTGAAAGTACAGAAAGAAATTTTTGGAAAGCTAAGCTGGAGCGAGGCAATTTTGAAGTATTTAAAAAGGGTTTGAGAGCATCAAAGGATTAACCACCTAATCAAGAAACACTCATCATCAGAGATTCGTGGAGATTTTGAGACCAAATGCTAAATTGGTCAACTAAAGTTTCGGTTATGGTTATTAAAAGAGTCCAGCTACAGAAGATAGGTGCCTTTACCCTTCCACGACACAACAGAGTCCTAAAGGTGATGAAGTACAGGTGCCAAGATCAACATAGAAGACAGTTCGAGTTCTAGGAACTAGTCTTTGCTTATCAATTGTAATTAGTTAGTTTTATTTTCTATTTTTAGATACAGATCCAAGTTTTCAGGATCTAAAAAACCGATTGTAAAAGGATATAAAGGCATATCTTTTCTAAGAGATGGGGGTTCAATCTGGGAGACATTTTCTAGCTATTGTACTTGACTTCTTATTCTGATAATAGAATCACAGTCCTCTTTTGTTTTCAATATCACATTCTTTCATATATTTCATGATTCTACACTTTATTCCAGTTTAGTTTAGCTTTTAAGAACTGTCATCTTCTTATTAAGCTCATAAACTTGGATTAAAGAATTTCTTATTGTCTTGTATGACCCTGCACATGGTTGTATTTAGTTATCTGGACTAGTATTATTCATCCCCTTTTTCAACTCTATTGTTTGATTATTGTTCTCTAAAAGCACTGTCTTATTCAGATACATGATAAGTGGTTACTTTCATCATCTTTTGAGTTATCCCATTGTCCCAAATATACCTAAGCTACCATATTCTTGAGTTACCAAGCATCTTAGGTCTACAACCCCAACGAGTTTCTTGGAGTGATAACAGAAGGCAAAGTAGGGCCTGAATTTAGAACTTGGCCAAGTTGGCGTGCTATCACAATAGCCTCTCGAGTAGCGAGGCAATATGAAGGGGCATCGGCAAAGAGGCTTCCATAATGAAATCAATGGTGTGCTCAATAGAGCAAGATGGGGACAATCTTGTGAGCTGGGGAAGACATTGGAAACTATTGGGAGCAGGGAAGCCATGTCCCAAGTTGCTAGGTTGGTTAGATGGTTTGGTTTAATGGGGTGAACCAAATACAAGGAAACATTTTTGTTCAAAGTGACTTGCTTAACGACTGCTTTTCTGGTTAGAGGTTGTGTGGAGTGAGGAGAAGAGGAGGTATGTACATAGGTGCGTCCCTCATGTTGCAGGTGGTATTTATGAAATTTATCATGATAAGAAATGTTATGGGCTTGTTGGTATGGGAGTCCAAGTAACAGATCAACACAATATAAAGGAGAAACATCACACACCATAGTATCCCGAAAAGGGCCAATAGCGAAGGTCACCTAACAAAATCGGAAGATAGTGATGCACATGCCTTCCTTTTATACCCATATGAGTTGATATGGTTTGAGGTGAAGAGTAGTTGGGAGTTGTAGGCATTGGAACAAGTCCTGGGTGATGAGGTTCTTTTGGCTTTCGTTGTCCATGATGAGAGTAGCCAATTCATGCTTAATTTTACAATTGTGGGTCAACATGGGCATATAAGATGTGTCATGTTCATTGGTGGTCATCAGAATTAGAGATGGGTCAATTTTTGTAGGATTTTTGAGAGAAACGAATTTAGGAGCGTCAGGGGAATTAAACTGAGTGACCTCTGCAAAAACAGTTTTGTTGGGGCGAAGGTTCTGAAGTGCCCGACAATTGGTAGAAGCATGCAAGTTGGTCTTGTGGAAGGTATTTCGCCAAGGCGGCATTTGATGTGTGGAGGGTGATACAAGGGAAACCTTTTGAGGGGTGTAGGTGGAGGTAGGGGTAACATGAGAAGGTCTAGCGGTAGAAGGGTCATATTGTTAGAATATAGAAGATTGTGCTCATCTTACCATTAACGATACCCTCGTCACCCAACCACTGGCCGAAGCCACCCTTCAAGCACCTTGACCTTTACTGAGAAGAGAATAATGGTAGCAATCCAATATCCAAGAGAGGCTAATGCACCAAGAAAGAAATAGAAACTAAGTTGAACAGATGATCCCACCCAGAAGCTAGCGCACCACTTTCCAGCTCTCCCAGAAACTTGCGCACCAAACTGCAACTGCCTGCACATATTTGTCTCTCTCTGCAACTGCTGAGATGATGAATGATGAAAACTGGCGCCCTGTGTTTATAGTAATCTGGGCAGTTTAACTGGGGCCGACTTCTCCTTCTAGGTATCAATAAATTCATATTAAATGTATTTGTCCAGCCGACAACTTGTCTAGGGTTTCCTTCAATTCTTTGCTTCCTTCTGGAGGATTCTAGTCTCGTCATAGGTAACAATAGAGGTTCATAACTCCTGAAGCTACCATAATATTAACACTCCCTCCTAGCTAGGGAGGTATGGTCTTGAGAACAACAGACCATTCAACTCGTAGCACTACGAGCACTTGTCATTATTATCCAACTGGATAATCTCCTATGACAACTAGTACAATATCAATTAATAGAACACACCTGTGTCTATTAAGGTAGTACGCAACTACTCAAACTGTGAAACATAATCACAAATAGTGGAACAAATCCACCACAGTAGCATATCTACTGTCATATATTCTTCATAAAAAACATCTGATAGCAACCTGCATAGAAACAATGTTATGATAAAAACTGAATTATCTGGGCCAATCTTTCACTCACGTCTGTGAGATCTAAAAGAATATCTGCCCTCGGTATAGAATATAAACAATGGGCTATCTACCCCATTCTTCTCAAACAAGGAAGAAGGATTATTTCTGATTTCTGAGCCTGGACCATTTCTCACCCTGGGCCATTCTTCCTACACTAATTAAAGTGCACCCTGGACAGAATGTATAACCCCTAAGAAATGTTTGGACCATTCCTCACCCTAGGCCATTCCTCCAACACTAAACAAAGTGTAACCTGGAGAGAATGAGTCTTCCGTAAGGAATGATTGTCCATGATTGTTGAGCCTAGACTATTCCCCACCCTGGGCCATTCCTCCGACACTAAACAAAGTGTAACCTGGAGAGAATGTATAACCCCGAGGAATGTTTGTCCTACATCAACCTCCAAAATGGACCTGTTATCGCACGGTTTGTAGGAAAGGTTTGAAAGCTTGAGTTAGGGCTTGAAACCGGCGTAACAGGAGCTTCCCCACCCACTGTCACCTCGATGGGGGGCTCTTTCTA
>JZKD02S2404162.1:342337-356771 GCA_000966675.3 Picea glauca | reverse complement strand
GCTCGCCCAAAGAGGTCTTGAGAGCAATGAAAATCTTCTCCTAAAAAATCAAAGATGTGCAAAAGAAAAATAACATTATATACATGTCCCCACTTGTTGAGGTGTGTACACTCATGCGATGTCCCTTTCTTTCCTTGCATATGGCACTTTGTGTACCTCTAGCTTCAAGTGGACCTTGTGGTGCTGCCCCCCAAGCTAATCGATTTCACTCTAGGGAGTACCCAAGGTCTTGGACTATTAATTAATTAATGGCAATGAATGGGCTTGGAAAAAGGATGCATTGAAAACAAAGGTGCAACACACCCTCTACAAAGGCACCCATATATGAGACAATACGATCCCTTGTATGTCATGAAACCATTGACCTATGAAGTCTAAACCCCTATCCACCTCATCATCCACTACATGACCTTGAAGGGGCACCCTTGGGAGCATCTCCTACTTGAGGGTTTTGGTTTATCCAATAGGATTTCTATGACACCCCTCCCATACATAAACTTGGTCAATTGTATAGGGTCATTGAGCATTTGTCTGATTTGATGAGGTAGTTTTGATGCACATGTTTAGGTGCATTGTTTATTAGATGTGGTTTTCACTTGCCATGATATTTTGACTTGAGATCCTTAGAGGGCGTGCCTATTTGTTTTGCAGGACCTTGTTGGTGGACAATTTTGCAGGAAAAATCCTAGCTTGGGCTTCCATGGGACTTGAATCCCACAGGTTGGATGCTAAGGGCCCACATACCGGATGAAGACCACATGCTTTGGAGGCCTAGAAGACACCTTAGACGACCTCACCATGCTCTCACAAGCCAAATGTAACGTACCCAGCCACCAAAGCTAGTCACGCAACACAAAATCTTTCTCTTTATCAGCTCTTATACCATAATTTAACCTTCCCAACGCTTATCTAAGCAACATTACGTGCAGAAACTCATTAAATTATTAATATTTACTGCTAATTAAATTCCTCTAGCTTACCAGTCGCAGATCACACATAATATTGACCAATTCACTGATACCACAGTTATGAATACATCTAGCAGCATATATTAAACATGAATATAATTGTTCAAGCAAACAATAAACACACAAAATTCATATAAACCATTTACATAGCGGAATTAACATAGGAACATAACAAAAACACTTATTTGTTAATGATTAACCAACTGGCTACAATCGAAGGATGAACCTCCCATCCATAGGCATTGTTGATCATTTTCTCTCATCACCAAGCCACCCCCGAGCTGAGGCTATGAGTCCACAAGGAGATATGGCCCACTAGTTATCTGCTCTCCACATAGAGTAGCCCCAAACTCAGGTTCTAGTCTCACAGTAGTTCCAAACCTCCAACTCTCTCTTTTCCTCACAACCTACACTACCCAAGGAATGTACCCCCTTCACTCCTCACAGTCCCTCAGGTTGTACCATTTGTTTACTAGGGCCACTAGTGCATTCGGTTGGCCAGGAATCACTCAGCTGAGAAATCTAGGATCTCTTGGTTGTTTCATATTTTCTCATAGCAGTCTTCACAAGGCTCTGATTCATTTTCTCCACATGACAATTGAACCACGGGCTTACAACCTGATTTTTCAGCACACAAGCCTTTACTCAGCATAAAAACACAGCCAAACAATGGCTTCCTTCAAGTATACTATGGTTGGTCCTCTTCCCATCCCTCTGCTCTTCCTTTGTTGCCCCAAAATATCCATGTAAAATCGTCCCTCCTCTGCATGTGAATTTCCTCTTCTTCCTTACTTTCTTGACTCCCACTCTTCTCAAGGATGATTGTACTTCAGCCCATGCTCTCCAATAGCTATGGGATGTGACCACTCACACCCACCCTCTTGTTAAGGTTTAAGCTATTATTAGAGTTCATTGCATTTCACTAGATAACAATAGCATAAGATAGGATCACTGAGAAATACACAATCACAAGAGACACATCATTTATCCTTATTATAGATAGCCAATACAATGCCAAGAGATAACTCAAACAAATACAAAAAGTCCTCTCCCAAGAATGCGCCTCTCTCTCTTTCTCTCTTCTCCGACTGCAGCTCTGAAACTTGCTTCTTGATGAACAAGTGAGTGTGTGTCTAAATGAGGTGCTAGCCTCCTTATTTATACAACTCTGGTGCGTGTGGATGGAGGTGTCTTTTCACTGGCAGGGCCGACTTCTTCTTCTGGGTGGTTATAACCACCTTTAATATATTTTGGGACCTCTTTAATATATTATGGGGACGACTTCTTATTCTGCCTATTACAGTTATGTTTTGACCAATCCGCAAAAGGGGATTTGGTCTTTTATAATAGTCGACATGATCAATCCGCAATAAGGGATTGATCTAATGAATAATACAACAATAATAATTAGAATACACTTTGCAGTTACAATATTTCAACACTCCCCCTTAACAAGAAAGGTATTCTACAACAGCATCACCCAAGAGAGAGGACAACATCATCAATATCATCTTGGAACACTGACTGGCGTATCTATAAATCATCAGAAGTTTTTTCTCATCATCAACATGGCATAGAGGCTGGAGCATCATCAACACAGCATGGAGCTGGAGTAGCATCATCATCCTCATTGGTATGAGGCTAAGGTAACATCATCATCATCTTCAACATTAAAGCTGAAATAGTATCATCATCATCTTCTTCAGAAAAGACTTAGGAGCTGAAGTGGCATCATCATCATCATCTTCAGCAAGAGGTTGAAGTGGCATCATCATCGTCAACTGCATCGGCATAGATTAGTATAACACTAATACATCCTCATCATCAATAACAGCATAAGGTTGATACAACATCAAAAGCAACAATATCACAACACAAAGGCTGGAAACACATCATCACAGCACAAGGTTGGCAACACAACACGAGGTTGGCAACGCATCATCACAACACGAGGCTGGCACATCATCACAACAATTAAGTTGGCACATCATCACATCAATTAAGATGGCACACCACACAATAATTAAGATGGAAAACACCACAACAATTAAGTTGGAATCACAACACAACAATTAAGCTGGAATCACAACACATCAATTAAGCTAGAAGCACAATACTAGACTGGCTTTACGTCACAACAATTAAGTTGGAAACATATTACTAGGCTGGCATATCTCAACACAACAATTAAGTTGGAAGCACAGTACTAGACTGACTTTATGTCACAACAATTAAGCTGGAAGCACAGTACTAGGCTAGCATATCTCAACACAGCATTTAAGCTGGAAGCACAGTACTAGACTGGCTTTACGTCACAGCAATTAAGTTGGAAGCACAATACTAGGCTAGCATATCTCAACACAACATTTAAGATGGAATCATAGTACTAGACTGGCTTTACGTCACAACAATTAAGCCGGAAGCACAGTACTAGGCTGGCACATCTCAACACAACAGTTAAGTTGGAAGCACAATACTAGACTGGCTTTACGTCACAACAATTAAGATGGAAGCACAGTACTAGGGTGGCATATCTCAACACAACAGTACTCCCCCTTTTGAGGGAGGTCCTTTCGGACTATACCAAGCTTATCTCGAAAGTGCTCAAACTTTACACGAGATAGAGGCTTGGTCAACACATCGGCAACATGTTCATCCGCGCTAACATATTGGAGCTTTATGGCTCCTCTCTGCACCATGTCATGGATGTAATGATATCGGATCTCTATGTGCTTCGACTTGTCATGAAAGACATGATTCTCTGGTTGTCACATAGGATCGTGGTTGCTTCCATATCTAGGTTGAATAGACAGGTCAACAACTTTCGAAGCCATATAGCTTCGCAGCTGGCAGAACATGCAACAATGTATTCTGCTTCCGTTATACTGAGAGAAATGTTGGATTGCTTCCTACTCTGCCATGAGATCATGGCTGATCCCAAACTAAAACAGTATCATGAAGTGCTCTTCCTGTCAGAGACACTTCCAGCCCAATCTGAATCAGTGTACCCACTCAGTGTGAAATCATGATCTCCATCATAGCTGAGACCACAATCTAATGTACCTTTAAGGTACCTCATCACATGTTTTGCATCAACTAGGTGAACATGTCTGGTTTCTACTAGAAACTGACTCAAGGTGTTCATGACAAAACAAATATCTGGTCTGGTGTTCATCAGGTACATCAGCAATCCAATGATCTATCTATACAGTGTGGTATCAATCAATTCTGACGAAGTGTCAACCAGTAGCTTCATATTCATTTCCATGGGTGTATTCATGGACTTGCACTCCAACATGTTGAATCTCTTCAGGATTTTCACTGCATACTTCCCTTGGTTAAGGAAAATTCTCTCTAGACTCTGCCATACCTCAAGACCTAAGAAATAATGCATTAGGCCAAGGTCTTTCATCTCAAATTTTGAAGAGAGCTTCTTCTTACATTCGGTGATGATATTTTCTTCTCTAGTTAAGAATAAGTACAACAACAATATCACTAGCCCATCATTCATAACCTTGAAGTAGAGGTTTTTACTCTTGGTAAATCCCAAGCTCGCCAGG
Organism: Picea glauca; assembly: GCA_000966675.3. Classification (NCBI taxonomy): domain Eukaryota; kingdom Viridiplantae; phylum Streptophyta; class Pinopsida; order Pinales; family Pinaceae; genus Picea; species Picea glauca. The sequence continues at coordinate 352,243 of JZKD02S2404162.1, read as the reverse complement.
AAACTGTCAATTCTACCATATCAAGCTCTAGGAGCTTGCTTCAACACGTACATATCCTTCTTCAACTTGAGTCTTTCTATCTTCAATCTTCAAATCAATTTGTCTTATTACATTGTACCAATCTGATACACTTGCTCGGCTACAACTCAATTTGCACATTCATGTGCTAGGTCTATGTGCTTTCTGCAAGGCACTATCTATCTCACTGATTGAGAGTATGTTATCTACTCTGTCTTCAACTGTTCCTTCTGGAATCTGGGACTCTGCACCTGCAACTGCTCTGAGGCTGAGAATGATTGCTTCATTCTCACTATGGTTGCTAACATCTGAGAGTAACTCCTCTTATTTTATCATCGCAACAGTTTCATCTGAAACTGAGAGTGGCTCAATAACTGATACTGAGGATAGCTCTTCTTCTTTCATGGGGGTAATGCTATCATAGTCATGTCTCCATGACCCAACTGATGTACTGCACCAATTGCCACTCAATTTTAAATATGGGGATTGCTCCCTCTACATCTCATACTATATATGAATCATGGTTGTTCTGGTTGTCTTCATAAGTACTGGAACTGTTTCTTCAATAAGTGTCTCATCATAGTATTCTCCCTTTTGCTGGGAGAATCCTCTAGACATACATCAAGCTTTGTACATCTACAACACGTTTGATCTGTATAGATCAATATTTAAAGTCAATACTGACTTTTCTTCTCACAGAAGGATCCATATCCTATTCTTTCTGACTCGCTTCCTTCTTTGTCACTGAAACAAGTGAATCATCCTGGAGATTTCATATCTCCTAGGAGTCTCTGAAGTTACGATATAGTCTTCTCACGGCATCTGTCTTCCAGTCCTGAAAGTTGTCTCTTCATCTGATCCTTTATGAGATCAGGACTTCATCAACTCTTACAAGGTATACTTGGTGTTGCATAGTAAGTCTAAATATGAAAGACTGAGTCTGGCTTCAAACGAGGTCTGCTTCCCGTTCTAATGCTCGGTCATCTTTGGAGCCTTCTGCTCCTTTCAATCAATCTTCATATGAGATACTCTGAATCTCAAGGGATAGCTTCTTCTTCATCTTATTTGGTGCATGAGTGTATATGGTCATGTACATAGTCTGATTCATGTCTCATATAATATGTTGCCTTATGCAACCTTCACTATATCTTTCTTAGGGTTATCACCTGTGACCTGAAACAAGGTCAACAAAACAACAAGCAGAATTTTGGTGGATGGTCGTTTTGTTTAATTCTTGATTGTGAACATAATTTTTTCTGAGATCGAAGCTCTGATACCAATTGATCTGCAAACATATCTGAGGATGTACGATGCACAGTCAAGGTGCACTAGCAAACAAAGAATGAATAGTGTTAATCAAAGGAATTGGGCAAATGTGAAATGAGAGAGAACGATAAACTTCAGAAAATGACCATCTCATTATTCAACAATAGAGGTGTGCCCTTTATTAGGTTGGGCGACTCTTTCCTTTGCAACTATAATGGAAGTTACTGCTTTTTTCTGGAGTGCTCTACTCAGTAAGACTGGCGAGCGTTGTTTACAACACAACTAACTAACACCAACTGACATTCTAATAGAAAATATGGAACACCCTACTCAACTAGATTGGCAAGGATTGTTTACAAACTAACTAGCTGACGCAACTAGCATACTAACTTTTTATTAAGAAGCGCTTTGCTCAACAAGACTAGTGAGGGCAATTGCAATAGAAATTACTGACAAAAACTAAACGTTCCCACGTCGAGTGGAAAAGAAAAAGTGTGCCTTTCTTGATGGCCCAAGAACATATCTTTATCTTGAAAAGAGTTTAATGCTTTATTTTTAAAAATTAATATTTTGATAATAAATAATGCCCCCAAGACTTTAATTGTTTTTATTGTTGTATCTAGAAGTGTAATGTCCATGTCTAACAATAACATGATACATTATATAACAATTGGTACATTATAATACTTAAAGAAATCAAATAAAAAAAAATCCAAATTAGATGTATAACGTCCATATCATAAATAATAATAATAATGAAAATGAAAATAACGACAAAAACAATTTATAAAAAATATGAAATAGTAATTAATATATACACAGCAATATAAATCCATTTTCACTTAAACTATTTAAAAGATTAAAAGCTTACCCCTTTTTAAAGTTTTAATCTATAAATACATTTAACCTTTAATATAACAATAAACATTGTTTAATTAAAAACAAAAATTTTCCTTTCATCATAAACCGATCAAAGCTCATGGGAGTTTTGATTCCATTACCATTTACATTGACAATGTTGTTTAGTTTGTAAGTCGAGCAATGTGCTGTGCAAGATGGATGGATGGATGGATGGAGAAATAACACTATCTTTTAAGGAAGAATCCAGAACAAAAGTTGAAAGGAAGAATCCAGAACAAAAGTTTATGCAAGATGGATGGATGGATGGATGCATGCAGAGATAACACTAATTTTAAGGAAGAATCCAGAACAAAAGTTTATGCAGGATGGATGGATGCAGAGATAACACTAACTTTTAAGGAAGATTCCACAACAAAAATTGAAAGGAAGAATCCAGAACAAAAGTTAAAGGATGGGCCTCGAGACACCTACGGGAAGAAACGTTTTTTAAATAAAATCCAGAAGAATAAATGCTCAAATGGAACCATGCGGTATTGAGACGTCCAGAGAAGCCCGCATATAAAATAGTATATGCGAGCATGATACTGGTGAGTCGGTGACCTCCTGCTGCTGCCTTTAGCTGCTCAACGATTCAGAAGGGAACAGTGACGACAACATAAGTGGAGTCACGTATATGACACAGCAAAATCTGAAATAATGGCTCACGACAAGATGAGTGGAGTCACGTCTATTTGTCATGAGCTTGCAGATTTGTCATGGAGTAGATTTGTCATGGATAAGTAGGATAGAAAATGTTTCACTAACCGACAATTGCACAGTAGATTTGTCATGGATAAGTAGGATAGAAAATGTTTCACTAACCGACAACTATTAATGTGTCTTAACTATAAATTCAATTGGTTGGTGTCTCGACCCCCACTTGGACTTCGGGCTTAAGCAAACAAAAAGCACCCTAACAACCCACATTTGGAAGAAATATAATGTGTAGTTAACACGTTGGTTGCTAATAAAGAACAAAATATCCAATTGTTTTCCATTGATCCATTCAATGCTGCACATGTCCAAAAATTGTAGAAAAAACCCACTTGGTTGCTCAGATTGGTAAGCACTAGGCTATGGAGAGAACTTATTTTTTCTTGACTATGGAGGGACCTTCTTTTTCCTTACTCGAGGGTCGAGGCAAAGACCCAGGTGAGATCTATACCGTAGTTAAGATGGAATCGTTCTTATCTATAGGATGGCATATTTCCTTATGTCCAACTATTCATAGATATGATTGATAATCGAAAGTGATGTGGAGAAGATGAAGAAGGTCGAGAAGAGAAGGTACACTTTGTCCACTACATGGGTCGTGGCCTGTTATCCCCATTTTGTGGGATAACTAAAGAGATGGTGTATCAAGGCCTTCAGGTTGTAGACATGGAGTGCTGAGAGACCACATGAATAACAGTGTCCACTTCCACATATGGAATCCCGCTCTATCACCATAGTTTGGGTCCATCCTTAGTGCATCCACCACACCAGCTAGCTTCTGAAAGGCATATGGGTCTTGCTCCATGCGGTACAAGTCAGGTATTGTGGCAGGTAATCACCCTAATATTTGAGACATTTAAGCATGATGTATTGGAGTTGCTTTTGATTATAGAACGTCTGCTTGGGCATTATGCTTCTGACCCTCTTTCACCTTGTTGAGTGTTATCGATTTCCTAGTAAGTGGCCAACTTTTGAGGAAGGGGTGTAATTGGGGGTCCCTTGAGGGGTCATTGTACCATTCTCGACCATACTTATCACTTTCCGGTCCTCACATTCCCATCACAATGCCCTCTTCTAGGCCCTTTGTCTTTAGTGACCCAAGAAGGGCATGTACCTCATTTCATGGGAAGAAGGGGTTGAATGCCCAGAGGGATGGTAGCTGGAAAAAGATAAAAGCCTAGAATATAAACCTTCCATATGCTCGCCCAAAGAGGTCTTTAGAGTAATGAAAATCTTCTCCTAAAAAATCAAAGACGTGCAAAAGAAAAATAACATTAAATACATGTCCCCACTTGTTGAGGTGTGTACACTCATGCGGTGTCCCTTTCTTTCCTTGCATATGGCACTCTGTGTACCTCTAGCTTCAAGTGGACCTTGTGGTGTTTCCCCCCAAGCTAATTGATTTCACTCTAGGGAGTACCCATGGTCTTGGACTTTTAATTAATTAATGACAATGAATGGGCTTGGAAAAAGGATGCATTGAAAACGAAGGTGCAACACACCCTCTACAAAGGCACCCATATATGAGACAATACAAGCCCTTGTATGTCATGAAACCCATTGACCTATGAAGTCTAAACCCCTATCCACCTGATCATCCACTACATGACCTTGAAGGGGCACCCTTGGGAGCATCCCCTACTTGAGGGTTTTGGTTTATCCAATAGGATTTCTATGACACCTCTCCCATACATAAACTTGGTCAATTGTATAGGGTCTTTAAGCATTTCTTTGATTTGATGAGGTAGTTTTGATGCACATGTTTAGGTGCATTGTTTATTAGATGTGGTTTTCACTTGCCATGATATTTTGACTTGAGATCCTTGGAGGGCATGCCTATTTGTTTTGCAGGACCTTGTTGATGCATAGTTTTGCAGGAACAAGCCTAGATTGGGCTTCCATGGGGCTTGAAGCCCACAGGGGATGCCAAGAGCCCACATACCGGATGAAGACCACATGCTTTGGAAGCCTAGAAGACACCTTAAACGACCTCACCATGCCCTCACAAGCCAAATGTAACGTACCCAGCCACCAAAGTTGGTCACGCCACACAAAAAAAATCTCTTTATCGATGCTTATACCATAATGTAATGTTCCCAACGCTTATCTAAGAAACATTACGTGCAAAAACTCATTAAATTATTAAGATTTATTGCTAATTAAATTCCTGTAGCTTACCAGCTACAGATCACACAGAATATTGACCAATTGACGGATACCATAGTTCTGAATACATCTAGCAGCGTATATTAAACATAAATATAATTGTTCAAGCAAACAATAAACACACAACATTCATATAAACCATTTACATAGCGGAATTAACATAGGAACATAACATAAACACTTATTTGTTAATGATTAATGAACTGGCTACAATCGAAGGATGAACCTCCCAACCATAGGCACTGCTGATCATTTTCTCTGATCACCAAGCCACCCCTGAGCTGAGGCTATGAGTCCACAAGGAGATCTGGCCCACTAGTTATCCACTCTCCACATAGAATAGCCCCAAACCCAAATTCTAGTCTCACAGTAGTTCCAAACCTCCAACTCTATCTTTTCCCCACAACATGCACTACCCAAGGAATGTACCCCCTTCACTACTCATAGTCCCTCGGGTTGTACCATTCATTTATCAGGGCCACTAGTACATTCGGTTGGCTAGCAATCACTTTCCCCACAACCTGCACTACCCAAGAAATGTACCCCCTTCACTACTCACAGTCCCTCGGGCTGTACCATTCATTTATTAGGGCCACTAGTGTATTCGGTTGGCCAGGAATCACTCAGCTGGGAAATCTAGGATCTCTCGGTTGTTTCATATTTTCTCATAGCAGTATTCACAAGGCTCTGAGTCATTTTATCCACAGGACAATTGAACCACAGGATTACAACCCACTTTTCTGGCACACAAGCCTTTACTCAGCATAAAAACACAGCCAAACAATGGCTTCCTTCAAGTATACTATGGTTGGTCCTCTTCCCAGCCCTCTGCTCTTCCTTTGCTGCCCCAAAATCTCCATGTAAAATCGTCCCTCCTCTGCATGTGAATTTCCTCTTCTTCCTTGCTTGCTTGACTCCCACTCTTCTCAAGGAGTAGCAGCCCATTCTCTCCAATAGCTATGGGATGTGAGCACTCACATCCACCCTCTTACATGACTTTAATGATTGGTCTCTCATACACTTAATCAACAAATAGGAGGTTACACACAAAGATAATAATTTCAAGAATGTGGGTTGGATTAATACCCATGAATAATTCCCCCTTGTACCCCTCTCTCTTGTGGAATCATAGTCCCCCATCGTTCTTCATCTCTTTCATATCGCAACCAGTGATTATTCATTTTATTAATTAATCAATGTTTATAACATTCAATTCGGCCCCCGACCACATTAGATCAATACAGGCTCTTTGCCCAAACATATTGGCTCACCAGCCTAATTCACATTTATACAATTACATTATAATTCACGTGGATTATAAATAGGGATGTTACATCCCCTCCCCCTTATTTTTGCACTGTCCTAAGTGCACAACACCCTACATGTGTAATTTCATTTTACAATTTCGGCTCCCCGACCAATAATCAACATATAGGCTCTCTGGCCCGAAATCACACGTGCATTCCAGCCTAAAAAAATTAAATAGGAACTTTGGCCCTAATACCACAGATACATAGGCACTTTGGCCCCCAAAATCATAAATGCAAAGGCACCCTGGCCCAAAACATATACATAAGCCATTGGTATTCTCCTAAAGTTATCCTGATTTCCACCAACTCTCTTCCTCTTGACCTGCCCAACCCAAGGGATGTACCATATGTTTATCAGGGATGAACCATTTGTTTATCAAGGATAACTAGAGGGATGTACCATTCATTTATCAGGGACAACCCAAGGAATGTGTCATTCATTTATCAGGGTCTCTCTAGCACAAGTAGCTAGGAATCTCTCAGCTGGGAAATCAAGAGAAACTGTTGCTAGGAAAACTATCAGCAAACCAACAACAACACTTGTTGTTATAGTTCAACTCATGCAGGATTTCACTCTCCATGTCTGACAACCTAGTTCTTCGACAGTGCAACTCACACATGAGTTCACTCTTCAGGCCTGACAACTTGGTTCTTCGATAGTGAAACTCACACAGGATTTCACTCTTTAGGCCTGAAAACCTAGTTCTTCGACAGTGAAACTCACACAGGAGTTCACTCTTCAGGCATGACAACTTGGTTCTTCGACAATGCAACTCACCCTCTAGGCTCAAGAATCCCTTTCACTGTTATATAGTTCCTCAAGCAATCCATCATTTTCCAAGGTGTTCCCACGCAAACAAATGCCAACTTGTTGCTAGAATTCCACTAGCAATATATAACCTATGGAAATAATCTCATCTGCATTACACACATACAATTAACATGAGACATCATCATATAATTATAAAATTTAAAATATGTTTTACACAAGAAAACGTAATTTTCCAAACATGAGTCTTTTTACTCATAATTGTTTGGCTCTTGCAATAGTAGATATCAATCTTCCTTATGGGATTACATCCCTTCCATATCTAATATCATTCTACCTGCAATTTCCTCAACTTCATACAACCAAACAAATTGTTAGTATATCGTAACAATTTTCAATTATCAATTTCTCAAATCTGGTTATACAGGAAAAATAAGAATTCTCATGCATGATATTTTTTCTCTTTATGTTTAGTTCTTGCAACAGTAGATATCAATCTTTCTTATGGAATACATCATCACCACATCCAGACCATTCTACCTGCAATTTCCTCAACTTTCTTGCAGCCAAACAGGATTGCAATAAATAAAACCAATGTGTCAATAATCCTGGCCACATCTACACAATGCATCATTGCATTGATTCTGGAATACCATATGTTCATGTCATATATTCCACCATGTGAGTTGGAAGGTATGTCCCATGCCTCAATACACCATCCAAAACCTTTCCCACAACCCGTCTAATCCTTTGGATACCATCCTCTTCAACCCATACACCACACTAGGAACATAATCCCTTAGTGTTATTTAGCGTAGGAAAAAAGGTTGTAGTCCAAACCATAGTTACATAGGGAATAACCATCATGCACTTGGATAGCACTATATCCTTTCCATATCCAAACTCATCATGGCCTCACACATGACTATCTCAAATGATATTCATTGTTACAACGGGAGTAATGTCTCCCGACTTAACTCAGTTATGAATTCATAACCAACATAACACAGTATGCAATTAGTTTTCCATAAATAAATTTAAGCAACAAATATATTTTCATACTCAAGGCCTCCTTCCTTTTCATCAATTCAAACATTGATATTAGAATGAGGGGATTCTTACCTTCATTCCCTTCAACATTTATACGTTATAACAACCCCAAATGCATACTTGCATGGTTGTTATCAATTTACTTGATGCTACTTGATATTTTTACATTTGTAGAAGCTCATCGACTCCCTTCACTAATTTTATTGGTCAAAATTTTCTCCATCCTCATTTGTCTTCATATGGATGGATACCATAAGCAACAATATCATCCTACTATAATCACGTTTCTTGGATACAAAAATCCATCATTAGTTTTATTCAAATATCATAGCATCATTCTTTCATATATATATCAACAAACTACTCTTAGTCCATAATCATGCCACCAACATGTTCAGGAATGTCTACATGCACAAACGCACATCAGTATGCACCAATCATTTGATCTTTCATGCCTATTTTATGAACATGCATTCTATCTTTATTCTATGAATCCTGCATCAATTATATCACGCAATCTAATTCATATCTATTTCATATTAATCAATTATTTAACTTTATTGTTGTAGATGGTTATCTTTGAATTTATGTAGAACCTTATTGCCTTGTGCACTTCTATTTTATCAACTGTGCACCACTGGCCCTTATTCTACACATGCTAGCCAAGCCTCACTTGGTCGTTCTATATTTCCAGCCACTGGTTGGTCCACTAGTGCTGCCATCTCACAACTACTTTATGCAAAGAATTCAGCCCCAACATCTTTTGACTAAATTTTCAATATTCATAGTGTTGGAACATGCACTATTCCAACTGAATATTAACACTGAAATTTAATTAACCACTTTCCATTTTTCTTGAACAAACCGACCTTAGAATACCATTATCATTGACTAGCATTTCAACATTTTGAAATACTTATTTCATGTCTTCTTTATAACATTCTTTGCCACCCATGTCTTTGCTCAATATTAAATATCTCTCTTCACTTCATTGAGTGATTCACTGTGAAGCACCTTTTGGCCATTCAAGACCACTCTGCTCCAATGGAAATGCCACCCTTTTCCATTTTGTTAAGAACCTGAATAGATGTACAAATATAATCACCAAAAATACTGAATACACAATAGATCCACAAAGCAAGATAGAAGAAACCACACTTTATTATTACCAAACTGTAATGTTCCTGACTTGGCTAGTCTAGGAAACGATGCTAATGTGTGTGTAGGATCAAAGGTTTACAGCATATAAATGATCATACAAATAATAACTGCGACAAAGGACTGCAAAGTTTGCATTATGATATCTCTGTGGATTACAAAATGGTCGAATGCGGCTGAATAACTGACAATACTCGACTAGATCAACATACAAAGGATCTTAGCCGGAATATAAATAAGCAACTGCGGCTAAATAAAATAATAACACTCGGCTAGATCAAAAGACAAAAGGATCTTAGCCGAAATACAAATAAGCAACTAAAATATAATACCCAGAATATGGGAGCACTACGGAATCAATGAAGAATGATGGAAGACCTGGATGATCTTCTCGGTGACTAGGGTGTGTCTTTCAACACCGAAATCAACCAACTGGTGTTTTCCTCCTGGAATACACTGAACTATCTCTCCTGAGATGCACCTCTTCTCCTCAATGACAAGTCATAATCTGCATAATGATGAATTAGGTCGCTAACCCTTCCTTTATAGCTTTCC
>JZKD02S2404162.1:315538-330319 GCA_000966675.3 Picea glauca | reverse complement strand
CTTTTTTCTTTTCCAAAAAAAAAAACTGCAAAAATAAAAAAATATTTTCCCACAATGTCTGCAAAGGAAAGTGCTTTGATACCACTTGTTAAGAACCTGAATAGATGTAAAAATATAATCACCAAAAATATTGAATACACAATAGATCCACGAAGCAAGATAGAAGAAACCACACTTTATTATTACCAAACCCTTGAGGTAGGGAAACACCATAAAATGGATCATATTATGGAAGGGATCCTCTCCTGTTCACTTGCCTCTTCGAGGGGGCATCCTCCCATTGAGATATCGCTCCAAATACAATAATTCTCTTCATATCCAATTACATTGTTTGAACCCTTTTATATAGTTATACCATCACCTAAGAACATTATAGAGAATGAATCTTCTAGAAGTAGAACCTTCTAAGAAGTCCTCTTACATTTATTATATCTAATTACCCATTTATTATATCTAACTACCATAATGGGCCTCATTTAATAATATAGTGGACCTAGTCCACCTTACATTGAATGGCCTCCACTATTATCACTATGGGCCCTCTGGGCCCCCCCACTACCTCTCTAGCTACCTTACACATTTGCACCTGTACCTTGCTTTTGTTGTGCACTCTGATAATAGAGGCATATTTCTTGCTTGTGTAATTTTAGACAAGAGTTGCTAGATCGTTTCTGACAATTCCATCTTCCTACATTCCCATGCTTTCTCATAGAGATGATTGATTCAGCCATAAGTCACACTCATTTCATGATATTCTTTCTCCTTCTCTTGCAACAAGCTTTTGTTCCCTTTATTATATCTCTATCTTCAAGGTTATGGAGTCGTCCTTGCTTCTTGTGCATGTAATCACATTCTTTACTTGTTGGGTTCATACCCTATGTGAAATATCTATTGACATTCCTTTGCAATCCATTCAATCTTTATAGCATTTGAATACTAATGTTCCTTGCTTTTATTTAGATCCTTGAAAACCTTGCAACATCTTCCCTGCACTTTCCTTTGTAGACTTCTCATAGTGACATGATCTTGCTTATCTCTTCTTCCATTTGACTCTGTCTCAACACTCCCCATGTCGACATGCAGACCTATGATCTCTTCCTCATGGCTGTAATATCCTTGAGCATCTTCTATAAATCTAGTCCTCATATAAGAACTAAAGTTTCTTTCTGTACCTTTAATTCTGCAAGAAAAGTGCATGTAATAATCATTGTTAGAACATGTATATTATAAAACATTTCATTAATTAGATTACATGCTATTTCTTCATCAATTTATGAAGGAAATATTTCCTAATTTGAATTTTGATTTGCTTGATGCAATCCTCCCCAAAACGACTTCCCAACAATTGTAATCTTGCCAAAAATTGAGCTCTAGTTGAAATTTATAGCCCTTCAAAGTTCTTGTACAGACCTACAACATCTCTAGAGACCCGAAGTCCCGAATTCTTCTCTCGCTCCAAAATCCACAGTGGGGATTGATCCACTTTCAAATCCGATGGTCCTTATCAAAAGTGCATGTTCTCCTGATAACTAACTCCCTTACAACTTCACATTGCTCTTTGTATCTCCTCTGTTGATCTATCTTAATGGATTCATCATGGATCTAAGTCATATTTATTCTTCATACCTTCCATGAACCCACCACCAACACTTGGTTTCTTTTTCCTTGGCGGACTCGTGGACTCATAAACTTGTAACTTTTCTTTCATAAGTCTGTCTGAAAAGTCTCAACACTTAGTCATTTTTCCACTTCTTTGGACTCATGGACTCGCAAACTCACAGAAACACAATCTTGTAACTTTTCTTTCATAAGTTTGTCTAAAAATTGTCAACAATTAGTCATTTTTCCACTTCGTCGGATTCGCGGACTCACAGACTCGCAATATTGTAACCTTTCTTTCATAAGTCATTTGCAAAGTCTCAACACTTAGTCATTTTTCCACTTCTTCAAACTCGCGGACTTGCGGACTCACTGACTCATAATAAGTCCAAACATTTAGCCATTTTTCCACTTCTTCGGACTCACGGACTCACAATATTGTAACTTTTCTTTCATAAGTCCGTCAGAAAAGTCTCAACACTTAGTCATTTTTTCACTTCTTCAGACTCACGAACTCACAGATGCACAATATTATATTTTTTCTTTCATAAGACCATCCAAAAAGTCTCAACACTTAGTCATTTTTCCACTTCTTCTGACTCACAGACTCACAGACTCACAATCTTGTAACATTTCTTTCATAAGTTCGTCTGAAAAGTCTCAACACTTAGTAATTTTTCCACTTCTTCACACTCGCGGACTTGTGGACTCACGGACTCACAATATTGTAACCTTTATTTCATAAGTTCGTCCGAAAAAGTCTCAACACTTAGTCATTTTTCTACTTCTTTGGACTCGCGGACTCACAAACTCATAATCTTGAAACCTTTCTTTCATAATTTCGTCTGAAAAGTCTCAACACTTGGTCATTTTTCCACTTCTTCGGACTCACAAACTCACACTCTTGTAACCTTTCTTTCATAAGTCCGTCTGAAAAATATCAACACTTATTCATTTTTACACTTCTTCGGACTCACAGACTCACAATATTGTAACCTTTATTCCATAATTTCGTCCGAAAAAGTCTCAAAACTTAGTCATTTTTCCACTTCTTCGGACTTGCGGACTCATGGACTGACACTGGGACAAACTTCCAATATCTTACCACAGTGTCGTGGGACTGACAGTTGGTCTGCCACATGGCTCAACATCACCTGCCATTTGTAATCTCATCCAACATGTACCTTCCACCATGGAAACACACATCTTCCTTCTACCACGTCAGCTGACACGTGGACTCCACGCCATGCCAACGTCATCATACGAAGAAATACCCAAATTTTTCCTATTTTCTTTTGTTCAAAATTTCCAAAGGGGCTCAATTCTTCACATTGCCCATCAAATTTCTCTCAATCTTACTACCATAAGTTCAACAAATGAATTTTAGACATCCTTTTTTCGACATTCCATCAAACAATTTTCCTGCATAGTCTGTAATTTTCACTTATGTGTTCCACTAATTGGCCCATCCAGGCTCAATGTTGAAAACTGGCCTCTGATACCACTTTGTAATGTATCCAGCCACCAAAGGTGGTCACACCAAGCAAAACCTTTCTCTTTATCAGCTTTGATACTGTAATGTAATGTGACCAACGCTCAACTGAGCAACATTATGTGTGGAAACTCATTAAATTATTAAGATTTATTGTTAATTAAATTCACGTAGCTTACCAGCCATAGATCACACACAATATTGACCAATTGACTGATACCATAGTTCTGAATACATCTAGTAACATATATTAAACATGAATATAAGTGTTAAAGAAAACAGTAAACACGCAACATTCATATAAACCATTTACACAACGGAATTAACATAGGAACAAAACATAAACAATTATATGTCAATGATTAACCAACTGGCTACAAATGAAGGATGAACCTCTCAACCATAGGCACTGCTAATCATTTTATCTCATCAGAAAGACACCCCCAAGATGAGGCTATGAGTGATCCAGGTGGATATCGGTGGCCACCCACCTATTCCATTGGCTCGAAAAATAGTTTTCCACCTTGGCAGTTTTTCGGGTCCCAAACTTTCAGGGTCGTTTTGAGACCCTAAACAACGTTTTTTGGGGATTTGGGGCCCAAATTATTGTCGAAGAAACTAACTTGGGCCAGTCAAAAATTGTTCTTCTTGGTTATACCTTTCCAACGAGCTATCGTGCACCTAAAACGAAGATCGTATGCAAAAGTTACGACCCCAGGAAGTTGATGTACTAACTTACCCAAACGGGGCCCACATGACTTTTGGTGCTTCATCTCCTAGGGTTAGGTTTTTTTATGTCTAGGGTTTTTAACATTCATGTTTATTGTAAAAGGCCTTCATAGCCTCATTGTAACCATCTTCTTACGAATGAGTGCAGCCGTCACATCTCTTCTCAGAGATAAGCCGCCACCATTCCAGCAAGCTTGTTTTCCGATGCATTTTACAGTTTCACATTATTTCCTTATTGAATAGAAAACCAATTTTACTGTATCTCTATTATTTTGTGTTAAGCATATTTTAATAATATGTATTCATTTCATTTTGTTCATAAAATATGGATCAATGAGTCCACAAGGAGATCCATCCCACTAGCTATCCACTCTCCACACAAAGCAACCCCAAACCCAGGTTCTAGTCTCACAACAGTTCCAAACCTCCATCTCTCTCTTTTCCCCACAACTTGCACTACCCAAGGAATATACCCCATTCACTTCTCACAGTCCCTCAAGTTGTACCATTCGTTTATCAGGGCCACTAGTGCATTCGGTTGGTCAAGAATTACTTTCCCCACAACCTGCACTACCCAAGGAATGTACCCCCTTCATTGCTCACAATCCCTCGGGTTGTATGATTCATTTATTAGGGCCACTAGTGCATTCGGTTGGCTAGGAATCACTCAGCTGGGAAATCTATGAACTCTCTGTTGTTTCATATTTTCTCACAGTAGCTTTCACAAGGCTCTGAAGTCATTTTATCCACAGGAGAATCGCACCACAAAATTACAGCCTGGTTTTCCGGAACACGGGCCTTTACTCAGCATAAAAACACATCCAAACAATGGTTTCCTTCAAGTATACCATGGTTGGTCCTCTTCCCAACCCACTGCTCTTCCTTTGCTACCCCAAAATCTCCATGTAAAACCGTCCCTCCTCTGCATGCAAATTTCCTCTTCTTCCTTGCTTGCTTGACTCCCACTCTTCTCAAGGATGATTGTACTTCATCTCATTCTCTCCAATAACTATGGGATGTGACCACTCACACCCACCCTCTTACATGAGTTTAATGATTGGTCTCTCATACACTCAATCAATAAATAAGAGGTTACACACAAAGATAATAATTTCAAGAATGTGGGTTGGATTAATACCCATGAATAATCCCCCCTTGAACCCCTCTCTCTTGTGGAATCATATCCCCCCACCATTCTTCATCTCTTTCGTATTGCAACCAACGATTATTCCTTTTATTAATTAATCAATGTTCATAACATGCAATTCGTCCCCCGACCACATTAGATCAATACAAGCTCTTCACCCAAACATATCGTCTCACTAGCCTAATTCACATTTATACAATTCACATCATCTTATTTTAGGGTTTTCCTTGTGCAAATTTAAAATTTAGTTGAATTTTTTATTATTATTGTGTGAAGGGGCAAGATTAGGGATGTTGACCCCTATCTTATGGTTTACCCTAAAATTATGTTGATGAACATACTTGAGAACATTTTGTTTAAATAGAGATGAACTCTATTTCATTTTCATCATAGCTCTCCCTTGTGCATAAGGATACTTAGCTGAAATTTCCGCTATTCTTGGAGAATTTCATCTCTCTCTCTCTTGCAATTGATATGATTTTCTTGGTCACTTAGGGTTTGAATCTTGCATCTATTTGGAATTGGTAAGGAAATTATGCATTTATTGTCTTAAATTCTTGCTTCTTCCATGATTGTTAATGGATTAACCCTTGGAGAAGTATAAGGGCATACACCCTCCCCAAGATTCCTTTATTTGCTTGTAAAAGGTCATTAATTTCAAGGTTTCTTGGAGAAATACAAGGACGTATACCGTCCAAGTTCACCTTTGTTTGTTTTCACAAACCATAGGGAGTAAAAGGGCTTACACCCCTAGGTTCTTTGTGGATCAAGCTCATGCATCCAATGTTATATTGTTGCTTAAGGTTTTGCTAGGAGAAGTAAAAGGGCTTACACCCTCTTAGCATTTCCTAGTGTACCTAGCTTGCCTTGGGGAGTAAAAGAATTTACACCCCCAAGGACTTAGCCTAGTCTTCACTCTCTTTGACTCCAGAACCAAATAGTAAGGCACTAATCATTTACAATTTGCATTGGAGAAATAAATTTATTGCATTGGGATACATGAAAACACAAAGGAATCAACTTGTTCAAATTACTTTCTTTCCTTGATGTTCTAAACTTGTTATTGCCCCCAAGGCATCTCAATTGGCTAATTGTTCATTGATGTTGTTATAAAATTGCATCTACATCCATTAGGGTTGTATAAACCCTAATCAAACCTCTCAAATAACTCTTAATTCAATCGTTGAAATTCCCCTAAAGTTTTCCCACTTAAACTACTAAGTCTAGCACATCTTTTGGTACATTTTGGGGAAGTTTTAGTGGATGATTTTCTTGCTATGATAAATTGTTTGTTACAACCAACGAGGCTAAATAATATCTCTGCAATACTAGTTTTGTAACAGCCTTGTTTCATTTCCAAAGTCTAATGCTATCTTAGTTGAGTTGATCTAGTTGTTTCTAGTTTATCTCTTTCTCTTTCAACTAGACTTTTAGCAACTTGTTTGCAGCATTCATTGTCATTTTCATTGATGATATATACTTCTACTAACTGCTGCAATTAGGGACATCAAGCCTAACTTGTTGATCCATCATATATTTGGGCTTTTATCTTCGTTTTCCTTGTGTCTCAGGAAAGTACAATCAACATTGGCAAGGTCTACTACCTCTTGGCAACCTCGGCTACCATCAAGACCTTATTCAAGCCCTTCTCCACACATAAAAAATTGACCTATAGGGGTATCCATTCATACATATCACTTTCCATCTCATTTCCCCCTAGGGTCACCGAGATTCCCCTCTTGAGGTGATTATATAATCTCTAAAGTGACGGGAATACCTTCCTAAGGTGACAGTGGGTAGGTGTTCTCTAAGATGTCGTCGTTTGGTGGCTGGGTTGGGCTTTTCCCAACCTAAAACTTGTTTGATAACATGTCCGACAGACCGTTGGAAATGACCCATAGTTTATTGTAGAAGAAGTCATTTGTTGTTCCATTTAGGAGGTGCTAAACAATTGCCATCTTAGGCACTGTTCAACCTTAGTCAGAGTTGTACATGGAGGATAGGTAGGGGTTTCAATCCATGATAATGAATGATGATCGTACTTGATAAATCACTTGAAACTCTCCTTAAACCTTTCAAATCCATTAAACATCGCCTTGTTTAAGGCATGGGAGGAACACATAACTGCTTCGGTCGACCTTCATATCTTCATTACTATGTTCAACCTAAGTTATATTCCATAGAAGAGATGTGTCTATGTAGGAAGAAAATGAAATAAATCACATATGGGGTTTTAATTTTAGGTTCTGGGGTTAGAATTTTGGATTGGATTAATGATGAAATGAATGAAAAGAAGATGATTGGATTTGGGTTTTATTCTATTTTTATTCTTTTGGGTGTTATTGGATTAACAAATTTGCAGAATTTGAGGGGAGAGATTGAGAAATGGAGGATCTTTGTAAGGATTTGGAGAAACAAGGTTCACGAAGGAAAGGATCGAGATCGAATCCCGTGTCGATTGTGAAATATTTGATAAATGAAAAAAATCCCTTGATGATGCCCTTGTTAAGCTCCAAGAGAAGAAAATTCAGGTGGAGAAGTAGGATAAAGAGTTGAATAAAATGGCAGAGTATATTGATGCCATGAATGAAAAATATGAAATAAGTCTAAGCCACATTATCACAGAAGGAATCTACCCTTAGGTGTTTGAACACTTCCCATGAGTAGCTGGGGACTTGGTTTAATGAAGGACATAGGAAGATGGAGGATCAAAAGTGGGAATTGTCTTCTAATATTGATGATGAAAATAGGAGGCAATGGGGGAAATTTTTTGAGGAGGAATAACTAGCAGGTTGAGCCAAACCCATGCCTCCTCCTGGATTATCGGGCCTGACGTGAAAATCGATAGTGGTGGCGGGAAACAAACTTTTTTGGTGGGTTGAAGCATCTATTGAAAATAGAACAAGAATGTTACAAATGGTTCGGCGAAGTCGACCGACAATGGGTCAACATGGAAAATCAAGGTGGTTTGGATAACTGATTTTGCAGTGAATTTGACTAGTGGTGAGTTGGCACGGAAAACAAAGGTAGTTTGGATGACCAATTTTGGGCATGCTACACCTAAGATTTGCTTAAGTGTATGCTACATTTTTATCGAGATGTGACCCATCATATGAGTAGATTATGTACCTCATTGTATCATGATGAGCCAAAAGTGTGGTTGTATTTCTAGTCATGTATTGTATTGTACCATGCTTAGATGTTCTATGTGTTAGTGGGGGGCCTATGTAGTATCTCTAGACACCTTGTGGTCGGTCATGACCTGTCCTTTTAGTCCCCATCTCAAGATAGGAATTGCTTTTATGGCTCCCAATGACTACCCCTTCATGTTGGTAATTCTTCATCACATCAATCATTTATGATCTGGGTATGTATGCAACCATCTTGGGGTGGATCTACTAGGACACATGATCTAAGGGAGCTACTAGTCTCTCTCACTTCTTTGTATACAATGTAAAAGTGTTTCTCTTGTTGTAAAGGTTGGCACACCTATGCATAGAATACTAATTATATTCCTAAGCATGGATCCTTATCTTATGTATTTGTCACACTTTGGCCATCTACTATAATAGATGATTCTACAAATTTTCACTCAGTTTCACATTCTTGAGGTAGCCCCATAGTTCTCGAGGTAGTAAATGTATCCCAAGGCACTGGTCACATCCTCTAACACTTTGATGGGATATGTATGCATGCATAGACATCATTTATACATGCCATGTTGAGGATCCTAGAGAGCTCTCTCATTTAGTCAACTTTTGACCTATTTTATGCATGATTTGAGGGCTGACCCATTCGAACATCATACTAGTTGTTGGAGGTTTTATGGCCCAATTTTTTACTTGGAGGGTTACTCACATGCTTCATGGAGGTTCCTTTACTTGATATATACACATGGAATTACCTTGGAGGCACTTTTTGAGGGTTAATGAGCATTATTTGAGAAGTCATCCACCTTTTGGGGCTTCACTCACTCATTTCATGAGGTCGTTCCAAACAAAGAGGCTATAAATTGGACCTTTCTTCACTTGGAAGGATTCTACAACATGTTTTGAGGCTTGGACTACACTTTTTCAAGGGAACGTTGAGCATCTACACCAAATTGGCCCCTCATTTTGTGGGACGTCCCCTTCTCATGAGGATTTTATGTACATGTGGCTTTTACTTGTATTTGACTTAGTCTCCTTTATTGTGTGGATGACAAGTCACATTTTGTGAGTCTCCTAGGCTAATTTTAGGGAGAAAGAAAATAATAAATAATGAGAAGGATGTAGAAGCCTCATCTATAAATAAAGGCTTTCCTCTCATTCCAATTTGTTATTGTTGTTGGATATTGGAGAATACTATTGATTGAAGATTTACCTATTGGAGGTTTTGGTGTCAATTCTTGGAGCTCTTTCTTTATTGGTTATTTTTTTACTACATTAACGATTTGTTATGGTGATTTAAGACTTCTACTAGCTTTCAAGATCAATCCATTTGAGGGGTTACTATACCACTCAGAGAGTAGATGTTTTAGGGTTTTTCCTTCCTTCTTATCTTGTTACCTTGGGTACGTGCTTAATCCATTGATTTGTTTTTCCTCTTGGTTCCTTGGAAAGGGTTTTGAGTATTTTATTCAAGTTATAGTTGATATTTTTGGTGAAGGTTTTTTCCCTTGAGGAATCCCTTCTTATAGGGCCTTGGTCCTCTTAGCTTATCTTGATTAGGTTAGAGATTATTCTACTTAGAGTTCTAATCTCTTACCATAATCCTTAATATAGAAGTGAACAATTCTTAGAAGGGCATATGTATTGAGCCCATAAGCCTTAATTGGAGAAAATACGTTAGTATTCTCCCACAACCAACCAAAAAACCCTAAAATTCAAAATCTTTTATTTTTTTGTTTAAAAGGAAATCTAAGAGTGAAAAATCAAACACATATCTTTATTTAGATTTCTTTCATTGTCTAGTGTAAAGTTAATTATTTATTTTATTTACTAAACAAATTGATCCTAGGGTTTGTGTTTACCTGTTTATCTCTAATCCTTGGAGTAGCTTTTTAACATAAATGATGTACCTGTGAAGCCAACAATCCTTCCTAAATATGATAACACTGAAGATTGCAATATAGGGACTGCAGAAGAACCTAAATACATAAAGCTGTCAAAAGATATTCATGTTGAACATAGATAAAATTACTTGCAGTTGTTCAAAGAATACATGAATGTTTTTTTCCTGGAAATATGAAGACTTAAAGACTTATTATACCGACATCATACAAGATAGAATACCCCTCAAAACGAATACTAAATCTTTCAAGCATAAACTAAGGTAATTTAACCCTCTATTGTTTCCTACCATTAAGAAAGAGGTGAGGAAATTGCTAGATGCTCAGATCATAATTCCCCTTAGGTATTGTGAATGGGTAGCAAATTTGGGTCCGATAAAAAAAAAGAGGGGAGAAATAAGGATTTGTGGGGATTTCATGAACTTGAATAAATGATCCCTAAATGATAACTACCCTTTGCCTAAGATGGATCACATACTGCAAAAAATACTAGGAGAAAACAAAATTTCCATGATGGATGGTTTCTCAGGGTACAATCAATTGGAAATGCCTATTGAAGATAGGGAAAATATGACCATTACAACACCATGGGGGATTTTCATGTATGATAAAATTCCTTTTGGTTTGATAAATGCAGGAGCCACATTTCAAAGAGCTATGGATATAGCCTTTCTGGGAGAAAAAGACAAATTCATTTGTTATCTACCTTGATGACATGACTGTATTCTCAAAGACGGATGAGGATCACATCACCCATTTAAGGAAGACCTTTTTAAGTGCAGGAAATTCAGTTGGTCTCTAAATCCTAAAAACTCTTATTTTGCTATGACAGAAGGAAAAATCTTGGGCTATATAGTATCCAAAGAAGGGGTAAAGATAGATCCTGAGAGAGTAGAGGCCATCAAACAAATTTCCTTAACTAGGAACAAGAAGGAAATGCAATCCTTCTTGGGAAGAATCAATTTTCTGAGAATGTTTGTCCCAAATTTTGTCGAAATGGTAAAGCATATCACTTACATGTTAAAGAAATACCATAAAGTTAAATGGACTACTGAAGCTAAGGAATCCTTTCAACATATCAAGGAAGCAATAAGAGAGCCCAAATTATGACAAGGAGTTATCATTTTCTCTTTTGTCTCAGAACATACTTTAGTTGTTGTGTTGTTGCAGAAAAATGAAGAAAATCAAGAGTATCCCATAGCCTTCTTCGGTAGAGATTTAAGAGATGTTGAACTGAGATATATCATCTTGGAAAAACAAGCATATGCCCTAGTCAAGGAATTGAAAGTATGTGGAGATTATATATTGCACTCTAAGATATTTTCTTATGTACCCACTAGTGCAATAAAAAACATCCTCACACAACCTGATAGTGAAGGGAGAAGAGGTAAATAGATTGCTAAACTTCAGGAGTATGATTTGGAGATCAAATCCACCAAGTTGATAAAGGGACAAGTACTTGTTAGACTCCTAGATGAATCAAATTGCATGGATTTGGACATGAATTCTCTGTCAACAATCATCATGGAAGAAAAACTTGAAAGAGATGAAACACAAGAACCATCTTTGAAGGTAAGCCCTAAATTTTCTCAATCTGATTGGTATTAGAATGCCAATTTTTACCAACAAAACTTAAGCTACCCACCAACATGGGACAAAGCTAAGGTCAGATCCATTAAACTTAAGGATGTGAAGCATTGCATTTTGGGAGAAAATTGGTTTTGGAAGGATCCAAGAGGAATATTGCTAAATTCCCTCACTAAAGAAGAAATTGAGGGAATTGTTAATGAATTTCACAAGGGGATATGTGGGGGTCACCATGCTTGGAGGGATAATGCATATAAGTTCCCCAGTGCTAGTTATTACTGGCCCTCATTGTTTTCTAATGTGAATTGCATGGTTAGGGAATGTGCAGAATGCCAAATGTTTTCAGGAAAACAAAAATTGCAACCTCTTCCACTCAGACCCGTCAAAGAAGAGACACCATTTCAAGAATGGGGATTGGATTTCATTGGTGAAATCAATCCAAATTCAAGTGGATGACATAAGTGGATTTTAACAACCACATATTATTTCACTAAGTGGGTAGAATCCATCCCCACAAGGGCAGAAACTAACGCAGTCATCATCAAATTCCTTAAGGAGAACATTCTGGCCAGATTTGGGTGCCCAAGGAAGATCATAATTAATAATGCACAAGCCTTCAAATATGCCAAGCTGATGCAATTTTGTCAAAATTATAACATAGATCTTGGGCACTCTACAACTTGTTATCCATAGGGAAATGACTTGGTTGAGTTCTCCAATAATAGTCTCATCAATATTATCAAGAAAATGTTGTCACAAAACAAAAAGGCATGGGATTTCCACTTGAAATACATAGTTTGGGCAGACAGGGTAAGCATAAAGAGGTATATAGAAATTCTCCTTTTCAACTAGTGTATGGATTGGAAGCCATTTTCCCTTTCCAACGCAACCTTCCTGTGATGAAGTTACTTCAATATGAAGATGAATAATCAAATGATATGCAAAGAAGAATCAACCAACTAATTGAAGTTCAACAAATAAGAGAGAAAGTGCAAATGAAGTCTCGGGCTCACCAAGCAAGAATAAAAGAAATTTTTGACAAGAGGACCAAAGAAAGAAACTTCATGACATGAGACATGGTCCTAACGTGGGATGCCAAAAGGGAAGCAAAGGGAAAACATGGAAAATTCGACAGTCTTTGGCTTGGACCCTTCCAATTTGTTGCAAATCAAGATAACAACACATATGAATTGGCTCAACTTGATGGAGAGTTGTTTGGGGCTCCTGTAAATGGGAGGTTCCTCAAACACTTTTTGAATTACTAAATCCTGCAAAAATTTCTTACCCTATACATAAATAAATATTTTTCCATTCCTTTCCATGTTTTTTTAATTTTACTTCATTCACCATTTATTACATAAGCAAGTAGATAGGTTTCTAACATTGTAAGTTGTTGAGCATTGTGTTTCACCTATCAGATCAATTTTTCAAGTGTGTGGTGATTTATTATTTTAACATAGACTCCATAACCCAACAGAGGAAGGCACTTGGTCTACATTTCTCAATAGACCACAGGGTTATGTTGTCCCCGCTAGAGCCGATGTTAGTACCATATTTGATCCTCTCATCAATATGTAGGTTGGTTGAGATTATAAGGCCGAAATTGGGAAAAATATAGGTAGGAGGAAAGCTTACAGAGCTCATGGACATAAAAAAACTAGCATTTTTTAAGCACCTTGGAGAAATCAACATAAAAAAATCATGCCCTAGGTGGATAAGGCATAGTTTTAAGTGATTGGGAAATTATCATGAGATATAATAAGGATAATCGCGCTCCTAAAAGACTTAGGCCCTTTTCAGACAAAGGTTATATCATGGGACTAGAGCCTAGGAATCAAACACTAGAAAAGGTGCAGGGCCCAATCATCGAACAATTGTAAGCGAGGAAAATATATGGTGGGCGATGAATGTGGCATCGTAAAGTTGCATGAGAGATAAAAAGAATAACGGGTGCGATGATGGTTTGAGGAGACATGCATCACAAATTAAATGGTGTTTCCTGACAAGAGCATGGAAGGCTAAACCACCATCATTGGGTTGCAATAGTGGTATTCTGATTTTTCCCAACCACCTATCCTCTCACTATTAAGCGCACACCTGTCCACCCATTCAGTGATACATGGAGCTAATTCATTAGTCCATCAAGGACACTCGGAGAGATCAATGACAGCAAGGCATGCCAACAGGGAACTCGTCAGAGCTAGTCCGAGGTTTCCACCTGTATAGAAGGGTCCCACTACGAACTCCTATCGACCTATTGAGAACAGTGACACTTAGACTGAACCAGCGCCACATAATCACTGACATGGACCAATATGAAGTTGCCATGTGTCCATAGGACCATGATGTTTTCATCCAAAATTTTGTGCCTTTCCCCTAACCTTTCAAAGCAATTGAGCCACAAGAAAGGTGACACATGTTCATGAAAGGGCATGAGAAGGGATATTTTAAATGGGTGCGAGATATAAAAAAAATGCACCAAATCAATTGATAGAAAATACAGTTTAAAAAATGAGATTTGGCCTCATGCTTGGGGTGTCCTCGCCCATCACTATATCATTACTTGCAGTCGATAAAGGACAAGGATCATTGTCTACACACGCACACCCACACAATCAACATATCTCAAAATATCATACTGAGTGTAGTGAATCACTTCACTCTATCATCTGTCTCAACAAGCACGTGTTGATCCCTTATAAGATAAATCCTAAGGAAGAAAAGGAACTAATCTGCGAGTAATTTAAGCTTCTAAAGGTGAGTTACTCAGATTCCCTGTGTCATAGAAGATGGCCCACCTACACGGTCTCTCTCCTCAGGAGAATACCATCATCCATCCTGGTTACAGATGTCAAGAGAGTGTGTTCTACAATTCATGAAGGAAGGAATGTCCCTTTTTGGTATCATTGGATCAAATTTGAGAGCAGAGGGACATCCAAGAATCTACCATAAGGTGCAGTTGCATCAATTGACCAACACTCTGCTGAAGCTTGAGGCAAAAAGATTAAAAGAGTGGGTCAGTGGTGCTTTGCATTGAGGAGTAGTGGTGGCTAAGAGGAAAGGACTAAACATTCTTTCAACCATCCAAGAACCTCAACTCTTCAAAGGTTGAGTGTGTCCAGTGCAACAATCAAGGGTCCAATGGATTCATTTAGAAGAATCCAAACAAAAGCTCAA
>JZKD02S2404162.1:283306-296118 GCA_000966675.3 Picea glauca | reverse complement strand
ACTGTGGTCTTGTGAACGTCGTGGTCGTATTGACCAGGACTTAGCCCGGAAAGCCAATGCGCTAAGAGCACATTGGGGATCGGAGGATCGGGAGTTCCGAGTACATGTGCACCTCAGCACCACAAACTCCGAAACCCTGACGAGAAGCTGTCGAATGGTCATATAGGAATCGGTCATGTGGATCCAAGGCTTAGCCGAGTGGGGCTGAGGCAACCAAGGAGTGAATAAGAGATCGATGATCGGTGATTGAAGTTGTCAAGACATCATGGGTGTCAAAACCCCGATAGAAGCAACCCCGAATCCCGATATTGAACCAGGGATTCGGCATTTCGCTAACGTAGGCTTCTGGGGATTTCTCAATTATGGGAGATTAACCCAAAAATTTTAAATTTTGATAGTGGGTGTGTTACACAATGGAAACCAAGTGAGCCTCCCATCCACATTTATTGCCAAAACTTGTGGGAGCACCAATAGAGAAATTATACTTAGATTTGTGAGCAATTCATAGCTCCTCAATACTAGTTTATTTTCTATGTTCCAGTGAGATGCATGTTCGGGAAGGTTATGCAAGCCATTGGTGAGGTCGGGGACTAGTACGTCGCCGAGAAAAAGGACTTACATCAAAGTTTTTAGAGCAATTAAAGCTCCTCATTTACTCCCTAAATTCATCCTAGATAAGTTTGCATTATAAGAGGTATCATATTGAACTTTTGTGCATGGAGTCGAAGCAACACTTTCTCATGACAAGAAATCCCCATGGCCTCCACTTCCTTTGTATGTGGGTGCCTAAAACTTCAAAGAAATTAAAGTAGTTGAGGATGAAACTTTAGCCACTTTTCATTTTAGGGAAAAAATATTTAGAAGACACAACAATTTAGATGTGGTCAACAAGTGCTACAGAGATTATAAATATAGATGGCCACACCAAAATGAAATATGACAAGAAAAAGAGTTGTACAGAAGAATTGTATCCTTAGACAAGGTAATGTTTAGAATGGGAAATAACTCTCGAGTGAATAAAGAAAGGTAACGTATGGAAAGAGAGCGTATTGAAAAGGAAAGAATTGACAAAGAATCCAAAGAAGAAACAACAAAAACATAGAGATTGGAGAAGGAAGTTGGACCACTGAGGCACCAACAAGAAGAATAAAGGAAAATAAAATAATAAGAGGAAGAGAAAGGAGGAAGACACAAAAAATAGGAAGAGGCGAGAGGCTAAGAACCCATGGACACTAGCCCTATAGAAAAATGATATGGAACACCTGGAATTGTAATGATGGGAGGAATCTTACCATTAGGGGAACTTGGATTGGGTGCATTTGCCCCTTCCAATTCAAACAGGGTAGTAGTTTTCAACTCATTTTTTTTACAAGACAAGAGAGAAGATAGTGAAGTCGTGGCCCAAAATATGAATCTATTGGGAATCCCACAACTCACAATCATGACCGAGACCCCTTTAATGGATGACACAAGAGGAGATCCCATTTCCACAACATTCATTGGTGTTTCAATTTTGCAAGCATCAAAATTGAATATAAAAAATATGGCGAGAGAAATTGAGTGCAAGCTAAGAATAAAGACATTGAAACAAGAGTAACTCACTATAAAGGCGAGATGACTAGCCTAGCATAAT
This sequence comes from Picea glauca, assembly GCA_000966675.3. NCBI lineage: Eukaryota > Viridiplantae > Streptophyta > Pinopsida > Pinales > Pinaceae > Picea > Picea glauca. The sequence continues at coordinate 294,485 of JZKD02S2404162.1, read as the reverse complement.
TGGAAGCGTGTTCCTTTGAGTTACAAGATGAGCTTAGCACAACCCAAAAGAAGATGTATATAAGCCTTAAATAATTCTAAGACATTTCTACGAGATTCCTCACATTTTTAGAAAATGTTAAAGATGAAAAGAAAGGCATTGTTATATGGACTCTAGCTCGCCATGGACAAGCTAAAGAAATGGTAGATAGAAGAGAAGAATGCACCAAGAGATCTACCATGGATGTTAGAAAAGGAGAATCAATTGAATTATGTAGCTTTATCCAATTGTCAAATAGCCAATACAACGTTATAAAATGATATTATCATCTCAATAAGGGATTGCAAGCATATGTACTTGGCTACTAAAAAAATTATAGAACGATGTCATCTACCAACACTTAGAGACATGGCTTCATGTAGGCCCATGGTAGAAATTTTGAAAGAACCAGAGGACATCATTAATAATAAAGAGAATGCGATTGGTATGACTCCCAAAATCACAAAAGATCTAAAAGAACACATTTTTGGTCCCTCCAAAGAAATACATTTAATTAACTCCATTTTGAGAAAATTGAAGAGAGAGATGGGGCCCATGTCCAAAGAGTTAATATCATATGAAGTTTCTCTTGAACAATTGATATTTAAACATGTCCTAGGTATTTCTTCCCAACATGAAGTTTCCGCTACCTATATCCAAGCTAAAGAGCAAAGCTTATTATAATTATTTTTGTAAATAAAATCCAATCTCATATAGTTTTTATAAAAATGTGAAAACAACGGAACTTGAATTGTTGTAACTACAAAAAGGGAAGTTAAGAAGTCCCAAGAAGCAACTATAGCCTGAAGGCTTTATAAGCCCAAAAAGGAATTGTATTAGGGCCCTTTTTCTTTTGTAACTGGAACTCTTTTGAAAATTATAACGATAAGAATCCCCCATGGCCATTTTTTAAGAGTAATGGTGTTGTGATGTGTTTGTTGCGAACTTCTTCCAGTGTTTATGCTATTATTAATACCATTGTAAGGTTGTATTGTTCAATTGTTGACTATTTTGCATTGAATTTATGGCTCTTATTGTTCACCTGATATGTTTTCTCCAAGCTAATAGATGAAAGATTGTGAATGGTGGTTCTCTAACCGAATTTTATGCTTTACACTTCTTCTATTTATGGTTATGTGTTCTCATATTTCCTAACAGATTTATGTTTCAAAAAGATCTTGTATTTATTGGTTAAGCTTTGCTCCTAACTAGGACTAGTTAGATTAGTTTGCATCTTGTACATAGAATAACAATATATTGCATTCCATAACAATCCCTTCATTTCAAGTAATATATGCTAGGCCATAATCCAAATGAGTTTCCTATCCCAGATGTATCAGGTTTAATTGGAATGTTACATCGAGGAGTACCCCCTTTGTTGAAAGGCACCTTTCCTACGTCAACACCAAGTCAACATTTATGGTTAATGAGGTAACTATTAAGGAAGGAGAGGGGTTTTAGTGGTTAACAACCATCTCCCTAGCCATAATAGTTTTTCATTGGACAATATTCTATTTCATACCTTGATATTGGTGTATGACTTGGTCACTCATGTAGTACCCATTGTTTAGGGATGACCATTCTATTGTAAAGTTGTTTTAATTTATTGACTAGCTTATTCAAAGGAACATATAATAAAGAATTAAGGAGTTATGATGTATTGACATGGCTACATGCACCTTTTTTTTAACACTTGCTTGTTGCAACCTTCTAATGTTAAAAGATGGTTTTTTCAAACAAGTCTTTTAATGTAATCTAGTAACAAAAGAAAATATAACAAATAAACTTTAAGAAATTATAGAAGTTTTTTCTCTCTCCCATCTTGATATGTTTATGTTTAAATCCTTGTACACTTTTAAAGGGGTACTTTAGGATTCTCTAGCATAAGGTTAATATCTAATAATTGAGATATACTAATAGAATACACATGGCAATATACAAACATCCAACTTTATAATACAATTAATTGTCTAAATTGCATGGTAATTGGAGGTTGCTTTTATATGAGAATATTTACATTTGATAGTTGAACACCATAATATATAAATTGGTTTAATATTATTTGTAGTCATCCTTAAAAAATGTTTATAACCTAGTCAACGAGGAGTTGACTAGCATTTCATACAGGCAATGGGATGCCAACTACCTTTATTGAAAATTCAAGATGCCAACAATAATTATTGGCCTTCCTTAAGCTTCCTTGATGGATCACCATAGTAGAAACTAGGTAAAGATAAATTAGATAATGCCTCTAATACTTCTGAACTTACATGTTTTCTTGATAAACCACCCTAACTGAACTTAGGCAAAGATAAATTAGACAATGCCTCTAATATTTCTTAACTTACGTGTCTTATTGGGTATCCATATACTTCTCTTATTAGGATTCAAGGCAAAGGTTGAAAAATCCCATGTACTCCTTCTCTTGGATCATATGAATACTTCTCTCAATTCCAACGGCCCCTGAAAATTTTAGAGTGCACTATAGGTGAGTACTTAAAAGTTAATTTCTATATATACAAGTAATCCAAATAAATTTTCAACTCAAACCATCCATGATGAAGTGCAAAGATGTTATCTTTCTCACCCATTGTCAATGCGCTGACAAAAATCACCGCGGAGAGGATGAAGACAATGATTGAAGCTCTTCCAAGTAGGGTCACAAGCTTTCGAAGGAAGTATTGTCCCCAAAATCCAGCTAAAATAGATACACTCATGAGATACAAAGCTACAAAAACAACAAACGAGTTAGTTAGCAAACTTTCACACACTTGTTGCATAGTAAAATTTGATGAAATGAACACTTGAAAGGGATAATTTGTATATACCATAGGGGAGTGGAAATCTATTCAGAAAATAGAATTCCACCACAGACAAGGAGGAGGAAAACATCATCACGAAGGTTGCAGTGGCACTTGCAACCTACAAATCATGACACAAGCAATTAGTTATGCTATACATGCATTGAGTTAGATGTGTTGAAATCTAGTAATAAATGATTAGTAAAAGAGCTTCACCTGTGGAATTACACCAATTTCAAGAAGTAGAGGCCCTAAGATGAATCCACCACCAGATCCAAGTAAACCTCCAACAATGCCACCCACAATTCCAGAAGATGCACACAAAACCAACACGGTTGCTCCCCACTCAATAGAGGCCTCACAAACATTTTCCACATCTCCACATCGTCTCCTACTCTTGCTACGCGTGTATAGTAATATTCCTTCATAGATGCATACACCAAATGCCACTGGAATCTGCATGGCAACTAACTTAGTTTTGATCAAAAGTATATGCTATAATTCTTAGTAGATTACCTTATCTTTGTTCAACTAAATCCTCTAGTCTTCTATAGACACTTACCTGCAAGGCATTCACCATCCAATACTCCACACCACAAACAATTGTACGAGTCTGTTGTAATAAAAGAAATCAATTAGATCAAAGATGTGCTTTTCTTTTGGACCAAAAACAAATGACATCATAATCATCATCTCACTTTTCACAATTTAATAAAATGGATAGAATATCAATGCTCTAGATAGTAAAAAGCACATGGAACTATGTAGAATAAAAACACATCCACTAACCTTTAATATTTGGAGGATTAGAAATAAAATCCATACAAAGACGAGAACCGAAAGCCCTTTCCATCTAATGTTGAAACAAATTGTTTCCTATCCAATGAAAAAACACTTTGTCACATCGTGCACATCAGATAAAACTTCCATATCAATGAGAAAAGAAGAAAAGGTAGAAGTAAAATACAACTCCAAACTTTTTCAAACTAATTATAAACTAAACGCGTCAAAGAAGAAAGACCAAACTCACTAGTGTTCCGTTTCTATGTTCATCACTTGGAAGAGCCTCATAATCCACATCTGTAAAACCAATAATAACACAAACTTACATTATATAATCATGATACACATCCTTCCCATTAATAACTAAGTTTGCCATATTATAAATCTCACCATGAGTAGTTAGTACGGTGGTCTCCTCCTCAATCTAGAAAAAATAGAGAAAAAAAAAGTAAAATGTATAATTAGAGAGAGTCTTCCTATCATAATAATAATAAACTGCATAATAACAAAAATGAGGAAATCATCTTATCGTTAAATATTACCTTAATCTTTGTCTCTTTCTTCCACATTTCTATACCCTTATAGAAGGACCTAGATGAAGTCCCTGTTGAAATAACAAAACGATAGATAAGAAAAAAAAGTAGTAAATTTAGTCAAATGCACAAGATATTACCCCATCTCATTAAAAATGAACTCTCCACTTTTGGACCATTACCTAGAAAAAGGATAATGATAAGAATTGTTATCAACCAATATGGAAATATCACACTTAGAGTCACTCCAGTTGTAATACCCATCATTAACATGGGTTGAAAAAAAAGTGCAAGATCATAGTCAATAATTGGTACATCTCTTGTGGGATGCCTAACTCTTAAATTGTACCACACTGACGAAGCCGATGCACCCATGATCATACCTGCCATAAGAAATGAACAATTAAAAATTTAGCAAGGGACACACCTATTAAGAGTTTTATAAAGGAGTGCATTTGCTCCTCAAACTAGGGTCAAATTTATAATATCCATTTTATCATTTTTCATAAAGACAATAAAAAATCAAAACAAATTTTACATGGTAATAAATGTCAAAACACACTTTTCCTTGATGAACAACAAATTTAGGATAACTTAAATCATTTAGTAACTTGGGTCCCTCTTAAGGGTGGTTGGATCGAGTTGAGTTTCAATGTGGTAGTTAGAGGCCTTGGATCGAGTTGAGTTTCAATGTGGTAGTTAGAGGCCACTTAGGTTTGGTAGGAGTTGGAGGTGTCTTAAGAAATGAAGAGGGTAGAATTTTTTATGTTTACTACAAATTTATTTGAAAGGCAACCAATAATCATGTTGAGGCATAAAATTGAATTGGAAGGATTAAATTATACCTTGACTTCCATTTTGTAAAAATTGAAGGGGATTCTAAACTATGACATTCTTCCATGTGAAATCTTTCAAAGCGATTGGTTCATCAATGATAAGATAACCTAGATTGATCAAGCTAAGGACATGATGAACATTTACATATTATACACTAAGAGAACCAAGGATAAAGTCATGTATTGGACGATGAAAAGGACCATTAATAAAAATCAAAACCTTTGAAACATAAAGGTTAATCAATTGGTTAGGGGACTAGGGGGTCGGTGGTTGAGTTGCTAAACCATGCATAATGACACCTTCCTTAACACCCCTCCCTCAAACCTTAGTAAAATGGGAATTAATGGGTATCATGAAAAAGTGGTTGTCCTAAGAAGAATTAAATCCACATGAGGAAGAAGGATCTAAAAGGTTTGTGAAAAGAGATTTCCCTACCACCTCACTAGCCAAAGCATGTGCTCCCATGTGTTTCTATTTTAATGGGGATGTACTATCATTTGAACATTTACAACACACTAATTCAAATCTCAATGGACCAAGGGAAAGATGGTTCACACCTCTGCTAATTCAAGGTGGCATAGCCACTCTAAAAACCAAACTTTTTAATGAAGTTGGCCCTTCTAAAGACCAAGCTCATGGACATGCCTCGGTGATAAACCCAAAAGACATTGTAGTTTGTGGAGAAAATCATCAACAACCAAGAAGATTTGCGGGTGACAAATACACTTTGTCAATGGAAAGATAATTTTTTCATATATATCTAGATGTTTTAGAATAAACTTTGTTGTTAATTTTAAGGGTTCATTATGTTTTGTATGGATAATGTTGTTCTCTTAGAATATGACGAATATTACAAGTACATAAGAACAAATAGGAAAAGTACTACCAAAGTTTCGTCTTTTTTTAGCTTTGAAACTAATAAAGGAAGGTCAAGATATTTGGAAATACTAGTTTTATAAGGTGTACATAATCTCAATTGTAAAAGTGGTTCTTATTGAAAACAAAATGTTAAAAAATACTAAAAATAAATTAAAAGGTAAAGAAAAAGGAAGGTTTCTTCATGAATTGAAGTTCACATTCTAAGTATGGATTCACTATTCAAAGGTTTTGATTAATTTAATGTTTTTATGAATCATACATTTAAGAGATGTTCTTAGACTAACAAGGAATAATTCATCACTTTCCAGGGAATGCACAAGTAATACTCACATGCAATAGTAAGAAGGGAATGCACAAGTAATACTCACATGTAATAGTAACCCCTCTTGCCTCTCTTAGACAAGAAATACTCACATGTAATAGTAACCCCTCTTAGTGTGCACTAAGAGTAAGTTAGTGAGGCATTTTCTAAGTATACTCACATGTAATAGTAATCCCTCTGAGCGTGCACTAACAATAAGTTAGTGAGGCATATTCTAAGTATTTTGGTTGTCTGCTCATGATTTTAAGGGAAGAAGTACTTTTCATAGTGTAGGGAAGGAAGAAATACTTTGTTATAGGAGCTTAGTACCATGCACCAATCCATAACACATGAGAAGATGTGCTCATGTATAGGTGCACCAATTTGTAATAAAAGAGAAGAAGTGTTTGCATGAGAGATATTAATGGAAAGATTGTAATAATGACTTCATATATATTATAAATCCAAATTAGTTCAATATAGTTTAAACAACAAAAAGCAATCCATTTGAGGTGAGGAAATCAACAAAGAAAATGTTACATTTATGAACATGTATGAAACTTTGTATTATAAACTTTCATTTATAGGATGGTCTTGGTTAAAAAACATTGAATTGTTAAAGAATTTGGACTACAAACATCATAGAAGAAGGCATCAAGGTATGACAAAAATGTCAAAGGGATGTGTGAGATTCTCAAGTTCCATACTTGGTTTAGAGAAATTGTAGAGGAAAATAGAAGATCACTTTTATCATATTATAAATATTCTTTTTGAAGATTAATTCCGATATGGTTGTATACGGAAAGTACAATGTATATGGATTTTTCCAACAAAAACTTCAAACTAAACATTATTGAAGAAAACTTAAACATAGACTAAAATGTGAAGGTTATAATAATTATCCATAATAAAAAAAACACTAAAATTCATTTTCCCTTATAAACAACTTTAGGATTTTTTGGTTCAATAAAGTTTTGATAGATTAGACTTTAGCATAATGTATCAAGGTTTTTGTTTCAAAACATGGACTTGCAATCTAGTGTTTTACTTTTGTTGTGGTTTCCCCATAAATGTGTATTGTTTTACCTTTGTTGTGGTTTCCTCATAAATGTGTATTGTTTCTACATATTTGGGAGAGGCACTCCCTAGAATCAAGACATAATATGGTCATGATCATATGATTAATATGATTAATATCATGTGCCATTTCATTCATGTTTGTATAGTAATTTTAAGACCAACCTCCCTAATTATCTTGAATGTCCTTCATTGGGCTTACTTGGAATTCTTTCTTCTTAGAATCAAAGGTCAGAGGTGGCATACTATCATTATATCTCAAATTGATCTACCCCATTTTTGTGTAAAGGTAATGACTTGAGAACACTTGTTGGAGGATCAAAATGAAAGAAATTAAAAAAGAGGACACATATTTATTGTTAGGTCAATGCGATGTATAGAAGGTTACACCAACAATAGTATCAATCCATCCACCTCATAATGATCTCCTTACAACTTGTCCTAAGTGCAATGGTCCCTTCCACCATGATTTGAATGAAAGTTGCTTTGTCAATTCCTCATTCACCACATTAATACCACTTTAATACCACTTGGAAGGATACCAATTTTTTTTTCAAAACACTAATTAGTTCACAATATAATTGTCTTTCTTTACTACTTAAGAGAGCAACCTTTCAATACAAGACAACAATACTCAACATGCCTCTAATTACATATTATAATGACATGTATATAGATGGTGATAGGTAGTGGAAGTGCCCAATTTAAATCTCTTAAGAACAATAATTTATGATTTAATAGACATATCATTCATAATGTGGAAAAGCATCTTTTAAATATTTTTATAAAATTTAGTTTAAAAAATAAATATATAAATATGGTAAATTTTTTTAATAATAATAAAAATAAAATAAAAAAAACAAAAAAACTTATTATTAATAAATTTCCCAACTTCTAATTACTATATTATATAATAAAAAATATATATAAACAAATAATAAAAAGTAATATGTCTAATAATAATGATAACAGGAAAAGCCAAAAATAAAAATAAAAAAACTCCCACATGTTAACTACGTTATTAAAATATTTAATAATATGCAATTAATGTGTAAAACGAATCTAAAAATAAAAAAACTCCCACACTTCATTTACGTTATTAAAATATTTAATAATATGCAATTAATGTGTAAAACGAATCTAAAAATAAAAAAACTCCCACATGTTAACTTCATTTACGTTATTAAAATATTTAATAATATGCAATTAATGTGTAAAACGAATCTCATGATGTGGCATTACATAGAATCTCCTTAATTGTTGGACCTAGTGATTCGATCGTAGTGGAGACGATAAGTCAGAGTGTCCATGATATTTTTCTATTATATCGTCGAACACGTTATGTTCTAGTTCTACTCATGGATGACTCCTTATGTTTGGTGTGACTTACTAAAAAAATATATATGAACTCAATTATTATTGAGAAGTTAGTTATCTTATTTTATGTATAGAATTAAGATTAGATGTTATTAAAAAACACATTATTTCAATGATGTATGATGTACTTTGTTTCAATGATGAATGATGATCACAAGAGATATTATGGATATAAAATTGTGTTTTGATCTTAACCTAATATAAAGCTAAATAAATTAAAATTAAGGGTAGTATTTTATTTAAGGCTAAATGTTATTAAAAAACATACGACCTCAACTATGATGACAAGGGACATGTTTAAGGTTAAATGTTACTAAAAAACACATGACCTCAATAATGAGGACAAGGGACATTGGTTATCTTGTTTAATATATAGGATTAAGGTTAGATGTTACTAAAAAACACATGATCTCAATGATGACCACAAGAGACAGTGTGGATACTATGGACCGTGAAACCACTTTTTGGTCTTGGAATAAAGATTAGCTAAGAGCTCATATTCCTTAAACATAAAAAAATAAGTTAACAACCCAAGACCTGGAGGTACCTGCATGGAGTGAATGTCTACCCCTTACAAACCACTAGCAAGCTATTTCAAAGACATGGTTTTTGTTGAATAACAACGATGAGGAGGTAGTTTTGTTGAATAACAATGATGAGTCAACCTTCATTAGCCAATAGCAAGCAGTAATTATGCCGAAAGGCGTACACCTATTGACAATGGGCACATTTAATAGGGTTTTAGTTCTTAATACATTTTCTATGGACCAAATTAAATATGCCTAGAATATTCTTAGTCGTCACAATAAATGAATAGCTCTGATTTCATCCATTAACTTCCCTGCTGTTATAAAGACATCTGTTTATATGTTTACTTTTTTACATTTACCTAATCATATTTAAAAATTACTATGTTCACTAATTTATTGCCACGTCTACCTGATTTAAAAATATTAAGATATTTGCACAGATATTACGGCGTTTCACCAGCTGTCGCCAGTCGTTTGTGCTAGTTTACAATGCATGCTTTCATGTTTCTGTCGCCAGTGGTTTGTGCTAGTTTACAGTGCATGCTTGCGTTTTTAACCACCGTAAGTTTAACAGCTGTAAACCGCCTTTCGAAATTCACCAGCTACGAGTTAGCAGCTGTACTAGTAACTATCCTCACTCATAATTGACCACTTAATTATAATAAATTTAACCACCTTCAAATATATCTATATAAAATTCTAAAACATGTTTATTTATTTATAAGCATTCCGGAAAATATGATACGGCACATTGGTCGCAGACTCGCAGGGATAAGATCCCTGACCCAGGCTGGGCATCCCTCACCGATCAATATACTGACCACCTCCACGTGGCGCAGCAGTCTGTTTGGTTTAGAAAATTAAAGGTGACCGCCAGCGTGTTAAAGCCGGTGATAACTGACAGCAAGTTAACCGCACAACGTGCTACTGAAGTTGACTGAATAGACTAATTAACTCTTCCCATTCCCACTGGGTCCCACATCCCGCAGCGGGAACGCACCCTGCGGGAACGGCGTGCCGTTCCGTTCCGTTATCATCACTTCCTTATTTTCTAAATATAAATTATATATACAATTTAATAATACTGGCAACTGTAGATCGTGCCCGGCCAACTTCCAGAAATAAGCTCTGTAATTTCCTTCGAATCTTCTCAGTTTCATTAACTTAATAACTTATTTATTTAATGCAAACAACTATTTTTCAGGAAAAAAAAAACATTCGGACTGTCGAATGTTTTTCAGAATCTAAGCATGGTTCGATGTTTTCAATGAGTGAACTGTGTGATCAGATTATTTACTTACATTTTGACAAAGCCGCCGCAGATTTGGTGTCGAATCCCACTATGAGGTTGAGCATGGGAACGAATATGCCTCCACCACCTACCCCGCCCACAGTCCCGCAAGCCGATCCCACAAATCCGATAATCGTAGCCACGACGATCCTCCAGTTGAACTTCAGTTCCTGCAACACAAATAAAAACCCAAATCAATCAATACTTAAATTCCAGATTGAAAATGATGCAGATAAAAGCATGGATTTTATGATTCTCTAGTTACTCACAGGCCACACTTTGTCGCTCGCAGCGGGAAGACCTAAGAGGTTCGAAACAGGCTTAGACTGAAAATATTCGAGCACAGAATCCACAGCCTCAAATCCTTCCATTCCTGTTGTATTCAGGCCGGCATGTGTTTCGACCTTGGATAGTTTTCTTCCACCCAGAACTGATTTTTCCAAATTCTGGCCTACGATGGTGGAAAAATCAGCTCCTTCCGCTCGGTCGATAAAAATTTCCTTGGACGATGCAGTGCTTGCTAAAGCGAGAACACAGAGAAGAAAAGCAAATCTAGAATCCATGGATTCTTAAACTCTGTATGAAGAACCAGAGGAATGAAGGAATATGTGGACTGTAGAGTAAGAAAACTCTGAAACGACTCTAGGACCTCCACCAGTTTTGCTTTGAGGAGGATACGATTCGCCTTTGAGAATTAATGAAACACACAAAACAAAGAGATCACATGCAATGGGAGTACTAGATATACGGGG
>JZKD02S2404162.1:246634-261269 GCA_000966675.3 Picea glauca | reverse complement strand
ATCAGTAATAGAACAATTTAATCCTTTCTAACCATATAATGCAAGAATTATACCAGTGTAGCATTATCATCCAATAATTGCAGTGTAAATAAATAATGTACAAATGAGCAATCATACACATACACAATACACCAGTGTTTTTACGTGGAAACCTAAAGTGGGATAAAACCACGTAATGATTTTTCTTATATGTCTTGAAGAATTACATTCATTGGAAGCACCAACTTCCTTCGTTTTCCAGCTGCAACTGGAAGGAGGCTCTAACCCCCTAGTTTCTCAGGCTATAATCTGAGGGAAGAGCCAATTGCCCAATTCTCTGGCTACAACCAGAAGGAGGCTACAACCCCCTAAGTTATCCGGCTATAACCGGAAGGTGGCTACAAACACCTATCCTTTCCCCATCCAACCACCCTGAAATATAAATGCCAAATGTAGACAACCCATCACTATCACCGAATCAACCACTGCCACTGTCAACCTGTACCAATAACCTGTAACAACCTGTACCAATCAACCTGCACCAAACAACCTACACCAATAAACTGAACCAACATGTACCATGCATCAACCTTGACTCATCAAGATGTACTAACATCATCAACTATATATCTCATGTATGTTCCAACTCATCAACTATACACCTCATGTATGTGCCAACTCATCAACTACTTGTCTCAACCATGTACTCAACATGTACCTCAACCATATACCAAAGACATACACCAATATAACCATCAAAAGTTATCTAACAATTCATTACTCTATGCATAAACCAAATACCATAAACCCTTACATCAAACCATGTACCACAACCTCACTGTTATGTAGCCTCAAGATAAACCAAAAACTTCAGTAACACATCACAACCAAAAGACCAATACCCATATGCCAAATACCAATTGTATCCCTCAACAAATCTGTTATATGAAGCAATACTAAAAATCCAATACCATCTCAAGAGATAAACCCTAGTCCACAAAACATACCTCAAGCAAGATGTGCCATATCTCTCATAAATAGACCCCAACCATGTTGCTACCACGATTTTTCTGTTGCAAATTTTCTGCCGCTATTTTTCTGCCGCACTTTTTTGTCGTGATTTTTCTGTCACACTTTTTCTGCCGTGATTTTTCTGCCGCAATTTTTCTGTCACGCTTTTTCTGCCGCACTTTTTATGCTGCACTTTTTTTGCCACACTTTTTTTGTCGTACTTTTCCTACCACACTTTTCCTACCGCACTTTTCTCTATCAATAATACCTGCCCAAATAACCTTTCACAAAATAGATATTCAATGATATTCAATATGTTCAAGTGTGATTAAATGAGACAACCTTGCCTCTTATTTATACTTTCATGTAGCATCCCACTTTCCTTATTTTAGGGAGTTCTCCATTAACTTTATTATTTAAATAATTTATTTTGCAAACCCTTTGACTACTTTGACCTTTTGGGGCTTCTAGATGACTCATGAGGGTTCTCCAAGTTCACACGGACATAACTCTCTAACCATGAGGATTTATGTGATGTTCCACACACCACTGGAAATGGCATGACATGTAATATCCATATGGAATATTTGTACCTACAAATATATCAAAACTCACACCATTATCCATAAAAAAAACTTGGTTCCATTACCCAAACCTTTGTGCTACCGAAATTCACTACCTTTGGTATAAGAGCAGGTTCCTTAAAAAATTAATTTAACCACTAAAAAGTAGATCATGGAGAGAAACATTTATAAAAATGGAATACCACAGTTTGATAGACATAAGTATGCATTTTGGAGAAGAAGGATGAAAACACACACACACACACACACACACACACACACACACACACACACACACACACACACACACACACACACATATATATAAAGAGCAATAAAACTCATGAAAAATAATTCCAAATCCACAAATTCACTTCTGAATGGTCTTTATGAATCAGTTTACACCAAAGTTATACATTGTAAATTTGCTAAAGAGATTTGGGACAAGCTTCAAAATAATTATGAAGGAGATTCAAAAGTCAAAACAACAAAGATTCAAACTTACAGAGGTCATTTCGAACAAATAAAGATGAAGGAAGATGAGGATATTTCAAATTACTTCTTACGAGTCGATGAAATAGTAAATGAAATCATAGGATTGGGAGAATAAATTAAAGAATCTGTAATTGTTCAAAAGGTACTAAGATCTCTCCCTGTGAGATTTGATCCTAAGATATCAACACTAGAAGAAAGAGCATATCTAGACTCCATAAGCATGGACTAACTACATGGAATCTTCACAACATATGAAATGAGAACTGAACAGGAAAATCCAGATATAAAAGAAGCAGCTTTCAAATCATCCAAAATGTCAAAGCAAAAGGGAAAGCAAAAGGAAAAAGAACATAGCATCAACAATGACATCTGAGAAGATGATGAAGAAATGGTCAACTTTGTTAGAAGATTGAACAAGTGAACTAACAACAAATATAAAGGTAAGTTTCCTTTGATTTTTTTTAATTGTGATCGTATTGGTCATTTTGATAACAAATGTCCTCATAAGAAATGAAGAGGAACGATGAAGATTACTCAAATAAAAAACAAACATAAGGCAAAAGAACCACAAAGAAAGTTTTCAAGAAAAGCTTATGCACCAAACAAGACATCTCATCATCAGATGAAGATGAAGTCAGTGACAGTGAGACAAAAAAAGTTCTATTCATGGCAGTAGAAGACTCTGACAAAGAAGACATCGAAGAAGAATATGAAGAGGCCGAAGAAGAATATGAAGAGGAAAAAGTTGACTACAGATAAGAATTGTTGTGAGCCATAGAAGTTATAAGAAGAGAAAATAAGAAAAACAAGAAGCTACAAGCGAAACTAGACAAGAAAGGAGACACTCAGGAACTAGAACAAATGATCAAAAATTTGAAGGTTCAAATAGAATAAGATAAAAGAGTTGAAGAAGCACTCAAAAAACAACTAGAAGAAAGAGACATAATCATTGGAAATTTGGAAGCAGAGATTGTCACATTAAGAAAGGATATTCAAAAGAAAAATATGCAGAACAACTCAAAAGTTTGGGATGACATTATCAACAGTCAAAAACCTCATCATGACAAGTCCAGATTTGGATACAATCAGACAGAAAAGGGATCAAGATCCAAAACAACAGAGCAAGAAACATATCCAAAAAGCTATGTAGAAACAATCAAACTGATGCAGCCCCCCTACTCCCCTATAGGGCTACATGACCTCTCGGTCAAAGGATCTTCGATTCTTGAGTCAAATGACTGTTTGGAACCTTAATGGTCCCCTTATATATCTAAAACACAAGCCCTTTCGACTCCTTGGTGCAGGTCTGACAACACCCGTAACCTTCCCTTTCACTGTCCTGTGAAATCTCATAGTATTGGGCGTTAGCTCTTTTTCTCATAAGCCCCCTCTCAATGTGACCTTGGGAGATGACTTCTCATGACCACATGATTGGAGGCATGACCAAAAGTGGTTTGGGATCAACCCACTTTTCAGCCAACAATTCTCTTCGAGCTTCCATGTGTCCTCTTGGAAAAACCACGGTATGGATTGTGGCCCGCCCTCAATGTTTTAAAGTCCGCACAACTCCTATCCCCGCAATGCTATGTGATCATCGATATCATGATCTTGACAATACTTCCAGAACTGACGGTTTATATCTACGCCTTTCAAATATATAGACCAAATATGTCCCTCTTAAATCAACGACTGCGATCTCATTTGCAATTCCGGACTTCAAACTTTTGAAATCTCAAACCTCGCTTTCCTTTGTACGTAAATCTTTAGGAGTTGATGATCTGTGGACACCTGTCCTCTAATAAACAATCCTGCCTTCACTTCGGGTGTTTGACCTTTCAACTCAGATAAATGGTCCTGTGGCCCTCTTCTCGATCAACGGTCAAGATATCCTCTGGGTCTTCGGTTTTATGAGATCTCAAATATCAACTTCACCCTTCTTCCTAATTACTTTTATCCAAAGGCTATAATCCATTGACGTGTGTCCTCCTGATCTGATGATCAAGGATTACTTTGGGTCTTTACCTAGAGTGCATGGATCTATGCCATGTCTCTCTTATATCCGACGGCTACGAATCACTTCGGGACTTTACCCGGAGTCCACAGATTCATGCCACGTCTCCTCTACATCTAGTGGCCCAGATTTACTTTAGATATTCGAGATTTGACAATCTCAGATCTCAACTGAAACCCTGTTACAATTTACCTGGAGCTCATGATATGTTGACAAGTGTCCCCTTGTAGATCGACGACTCTCAACTCTTCATCTATTCGGGCTTTGAATGTTTCAACCTTTCACCTTTGCCTTCCTCTAGATCTCATGACTTGCCGACACGTACCCTTCTGGATCTAATGGTTTAGATTCTCTTCGACTCTCAGTCTCTTCACACTTTGAGAATCTCAAGTTTCAAGCTTTCCTCCTCCTAAGATTATGATATCTGACGTCTCGGATTCATTTGGTCGATCTGACACCTGAGGTTCACTTTTGATGATCTGATGCCTCAAGTTCGCTTTGGATGATCGAATGACTGAGATTTCACTTCAACTTTCTGGCTCTTTAGGCTTCGGAAAGATGAATTCTCAAACCTTGATAGGTTCTCTCTCTTGTGCGTGAAAAGTGTTAGGGTTCATTCATCTTACACAGATCATACGACTATTGATCCTTTGCTTTATGATCAAACAACCACTTTCACTCCTCCTCCTGAGCTTCTGATTTCTTCCTACTAAGAATATTTATCAGTATTCAAAGGTTTTGAACCTTTGTTCCTCCTACGAGTCTAAATATTGGATCTCGTCAACACTTATGAAAAGTGTTATCCCTTCTGAGATTGATCCTTAAAGGATTCTGACTTCCCACACACTCCTTGCATTCTCAGGATTTCGATAACTCAGATCAAAGGATTTCTTGAAAATAAATTCTTCTTGCCCACATAGTGTTCCTCTATTCTAGTTCTTCGATGCTTGGTCACTTCTTGATGCTATGAACACCTTTCACCTGGTCTAAGTTCCCTTTGTTCTCTCTCTGAAGTCTTCCGATTCAATCAGAGACTCAGTCGACATACTCCTTGCGTTCGCGATGCACACCTTGCATACGAGTTTCATAAGAGAAACAATTGAAACTTATCCAGTTTCGTCACAAAGTCATATGATCAACGCTTGAACAATAACACATGAAAAAAATGAAATAAACGACATACAAAGAATGTAACATTCATTCATTCACACATCAGATGAACACATTCCAAGGATTTGGGAAAATTCTGTCCGTTCTATTCATTCATGAAAACAAATTACATATATTTCAGTTCTTCCCCGTGTCTTTTTTCTACTCTATTTTTCTCTAGGGATCTCTATATCTATCTCATGATCATCATTATCATCCTTTTACAATGCAATAACAAACTATCTAAGGATTGGCTCCATGAGCTCTCATCGTCCTATCTGCAACCTATCCTATCAAACTCTTAGCAGTTACCTACTTTGTCCTATTACAATAACTATAATTTATTGCCGGATAAGATTCAACACTCTATATATGCAATCCCTTACAGTCCTTCATGAATTTACAAACACGACATATTTAAAATTGTTTATTTCAAAAATATCTCAACAACTCGATTTACTTCTGACTTAATTGCTGATGTGAAACTCTGTCATGCTGAGATGTCGTTCCCTTGCGTCCACACCTGTGTCTTTGACTTTGAGGTGATGCTCCTGCATCATACTCCTCTGGTTAAAATTTTCATGGACTCCTATCCATGAGCTCTTGCACTGTTTTTCCATGCTTCAAAATATCAGGTTTTGTGACCCAACTTGCATCTTCCATTGGATGATATTTCCACTTCACTAAGTACTCAGGATATGTCTTCCTCCTGGTCTTCTTTCCATCTCTCTGTTCAATGATTTTCTCCATCTGAGGTTTTTGTGCTGTGGGCAATTGTTCTTCCCACTGAACTTCTTTCTGATCATCTAATTCTCCTTCCTCATCTCTCCTATAAGGATACAGGTCTGCAACATTGAATATCGGTGATATCCCAACATTGTTTGGAAACTCAATTTCATAAGCATTGGCTGCAAATTTTATGATAATCCTGCATGGTCCTATCTTATTCATCTTCAACTTGCTATACTTTCCCCTTGGAAACCTATATTTTCTCAAATGAGCTAAAACTTCATCTCCACCTTCGAATTGAACTTCTCTCCTATTCTAATAAACTATGTTCTTATATTTCTGGCTGCTATTCTCTCGCTGTTCTTTGACACTGTCATGGAGTTTCTGCATTTCTGTTGCAAAATCCTCTGCTCTAGCACTTCCAAATTCATCTTGATTCAGATATCTCAACTGTGTAATCCCCCTTGGCTGTATACCATACACAATTTCAAATGGACTTTTTCCTGTGCTCCTGTTCACTGAATTGCTGAATGCAAGTTCTTCTTGTGCCAGAATATCATCCCTTTGATGACCTTGCTTAGTGACTAAACTTCTCAACAAGTTTCCCAAACTCCCGTTTACTACTTCAGTCTATCCATCTGTCTGAGGGTGATATGATGAACTATAGGACAATTTTTCCCCCAACCTCTTCCATAGATTCCTCCAAAAGTGTCCTACAAATTTGGTGTCCCTGTCTGAGACTATGCTCCTAGGCAATCCATGTAGTCTCACTACTTCTGTGGAAAAAAATTTGGCTATGTGTGTAGCATCATTTGTTTTCTGGCATGGTATGAAATGTGCCATTTTTGAAAATCTGTCTACCACAACAAATATGGAATCACTCACTTTCTGAGTTCTAAACAACCCCAATACAAAATCCATACAGATTTCATCCCACAACCTCTCTGGAATTGGTAATGGATGATACAAACAAGTGTTCTATTGTCTCCCTTTTCCATACTGGCAAATTATTCATTTGTTCACAAACCTTTTCACTTCTGCCCTCATGCTCCGCCAATAATACGAATCACTCAACTGTGCAAATGTCTTATCATGACCAACATGTCCAACTAAACCTCCACTGTGTTTCTCTTTTAGCAAATTATCTCTCATTGAGCATTTCGGTATGCACAGTTGGTTTCCCTTGAATAGTAATCCATCCTGGATCAAATATTCAATTCATGGGCTTCTGTTTCCCAACAAAGTATTCTTACACGCTTCATAAGCTTCCTTAAAATTTGCATCTTCTCTATCCATTTCCTTGAGGTGTTCAAACCCTAAGGTCTTCACCTGGAATTCATGTACAATCAAACTCCTCCTGCTCAAAGCATCCACAATTTTGTTAGCAGTTCCAACAATATGTTTAATAACAAAAGTAAAATTTTGCATAAATTCTACCCATTTAGCATGTCTCTGATTCAACTTTTCTTGCCTAGTAATAAACTGCAAAGCTTGGTTATCACTGTACAAGACAAATTCTTTAGGAATTAGATAGTGTCTCCACTTCTTCAAAGCTTGAACCACTACATAAAATTCTTTTTCATATGTGGAATACTTCTTCTTGGTGTCATTTAATGTCTTACTGAAATAAGCAACTGGCCTATTATCCCAACTCAAGACTGCTCCAATAGCTAATCCACTTGCATCACATCTCACTTGAAATGTTTATCCAAAATCTGGCAAGACCAGAATTGGTTGTTCTATGATATTCTCCTTCAACACTTTGATTTTTTTTTTATCTTCCTCTGTCCAATTAAAATACTTGTGTTTCTTCTTCATAGTGTCCTGCATGGGTGCACATATACCACTGAAATTTTTGATAAATTTTCTAAAAAAACTTGCTAACCCATGAAAAATTATTACCTCAAATACGTTTCTTGGTGATGGCCATTCTTTGATTGCTCTCACCTTTTTTGGATCCATCTTCAATTCATTTGAAGAGATCACAAAACCCAAGTATATGAGTTCTGTCTTCATAAAGGAACTTTTCTTCAGATTTATCAACAATTTTTCCTGTTGCAACTTTTCCATCACTGATGTCAGATGTCTTAAGTGTTCTCCTTTTGTCTTACTGAAGATTAGTATGTCATCCAGATATACTATGAAATTTTTTCCTATGAAGTCTTTCAATACTTCATTCATAAATATCATAAATGTGCTTGGTGCTTTTGTCAACCCAAATGGCATGACCAACCATTCAAACAATCCTTCATTTGTCTTGAATGTTGTTTTCCATTCATCTCCCTCTCTCATTCTTATTTGATGATATCCAATCTTCAAGTCTATCTTGTAAAAATATCTTGCTCCACTCAAACAATCCATCAAATCATCCATCCTCGGTAAAGGAAATCTATACCTAATGGTTATATTATTGATGACTTGGGAATCTGTACACATTCTCCATCCTCCATCCTTCTTTGGGCTTAATACAGTTGGTACTATGCATGGGCTTAGGCTTTCCTTGACTAACCCTTTATCCAACAACTCTTGGAATTGATTTTTGACTTTCTCATTCTCTCTAGGTGTCAACCTATAAGATGCTTTGTTTGGTAAACTAGCTCCTAGAATAAGGCCAATGTGATGGATTATACTCCTAATGGGTGGCAATGAGTGAGGTAACTCATCCACTACTATGTCAGAAAAGTTTTCTAATAGTTCCTAGATTTCTTTAGGAAAATATTCCACATAAGTATTTGTAAGGATAACTCTAGGCTTCCTCACTACAACAAACTGTATTTTTTTTTCCTTCTTGAATTCATTCAAGAGTTCTTTCCCACTCATGAGAAGTATACTTGAACTAGCTTCCCTCTTTTTCTCTTTGTCTTCTATGGGTAACAAGATATGTGTCCTACCATTATTTTCTAGGGTATAAGTATTCTTTCTCCCATCATGAATAACTTTTCTGTCAAACTGCCATGGTCTCCCCAATAAAATATGACAGACATCCATAGGAATTACATCACATAATATTTCATCCTTATAACCTCCTATTTTAAATTCAACTTGGCATTGTTGACTTACCATTACTTGATGTCCTTTATGCAACCATGATACCTTGTATGGTTTTGGATGTGAAGTTGTCTTCAACTCTCGTTTCTCCACCATCTCTGTGGATACTAGATTGTCAGTGCTCCCACTGTCTATGATCACTTTGCAAACTCCATCTTTCGTCTTGCAAGCAGTTCTAAGCATAATTGTTTATTGAACTCGTTCCTCTACCTCCTTCTCTGTTTTAAGAAGAATTTTCCTCATCATGAGGTTCTTTCCTCCTCCTGCTTCTACTTCCACATGCTTCTATGCTTCAACAACATGTTCTTCTCCTCCTCAGTCTTTCTTTCTCTCGGGACATTCCCAAGATTTGTGTCCTGATTTTCCACAAGTATAACATCTAACTTCACCTCCTCTGGCTCTTCCTCTTCCTCTAGAAAAAGAGCTACTTCCTCCATGTTGTTCTTCTTTAGAAATTGCACCTTTCTTAGGGTGACTAAGCTATTTTCTAGCTTCATGATTTGGCTTCTGGAACTTCTCTCTGCTGGTTCCTTTACCTCTACTTGAAATTCCTCCTATGTTTCATTGGCTTTGCTTCCTGGCCAATTTTTCTTCATCTTTTAAGGTTGCTTGATAAGCATCCTTGAATTTACTAACAAAAATCATGCTGATCTCCTCTTGTATTTTATATCTCAGCCCATTGATATACCTGGTTGTTTTTTCATCTTCATTCTCTTTCTGTCTAGCCCTGATGTTTAGTTTGTAAAATTCCTTAGTGTACTCCTTCACTGATAAGCTCTTTTGTCTTAGGTTCTGCAATCTTCTGAACAGATTGATTTGATAGTCCTTCAGGATAAATTTGGCTTTCATCTTGGCTACCATCCTATCCTAGTTTTTAATTTTCTGCTTATCTTTGCTTCTGTGTTCGACTTGCAATTCATCCCACCATAGTGATACACGACCTTTTAGTATTGTCACTACATCCTTCACCATCTTGTCTTCTTTGATATCTTCATAATCAAAGTACTTGTCCATAGCATGTACCCAATCCAACAATTCTTCAACTTCTAAATTACCTTCATACATTGGTACCTCTATCCTTTATCTGGCTCCTATTCTTGAAACAACTTTTAGTAAGCGATCTTGTGCAACATCCTCTGCTACATATTCTTCGACCTCTATCTCTTCGATCTCAACTTCACTGATATCGCCAGAGTTTGGTGCTCTCCTCTGCACTCTTTCCATGGTGTCCAATCTCATTTGGATTCGCCTCATTTCTTCTTCCATTTTTGCATTCACTCTCTGCCTTTTGGGTGGCATGAGTCCACTACATCACCTATAAACAAAAATCAAATTCTTGATACCACAATTGATACCAACTTACCTCCTTTCTCCTTTGCTTGTTGTCTACAAACAATCTCAATATCAACTATGATACCACCTGATGCAGCCCCCCTACTCTCCCGTAGGGATACACAACTTCCCGGTCAAAGGATCTTTGATTCTTGAGTCAAATGACTCTCTGGAACCTTAATGGTCCCCTTATGTATCTAAACACAGGCCCTTTCGGCTGCTTGGTGCAGGTTTGACAAAACCCACAAACTTCCCTTTCGCTCTCTTGTGAAATCTCAGAGTACTGGACATTAGCTGTTTTTATGATAAGCCCCCTCTCGATGTGACCTTAGGTGATGACTTCTTGTGACCACGTGATTGCATGCATGAACAAAAGAGGTTTGGGATCAACCCAATTTTTAGCCTAGAATTCTCTTCTATCTTCCATGTGTCCTCTTGGAAAAACCACAGTATGGATTGCGGCTCTCCCTCAATGTTTTAAAGTTCATGCAACTCCTGTCCTCACAATGTTATGGGATCGTCGATATCACGATCTTGATGATACTGCTGGAACTGATGGTTCAGATCCGTGCCTTTCAAATCTACAGACTAGATCTATCCCTCTTAGATCAATGACTACAATCTCCTTCACAATTTCGGACTTTGGACTTTTGAAATCTCAAACCTCGCTTTCCTCCATATGTTAATCTTTCGGAGTTGATGATCTACGAACACCTGTCCTTCAATCAATGGTCCTGCCTTCACTTCGGGTGTTTGACCTTTCAACTCAGATCAATGGTCTTGCGACCCTCTTCTCTATCAATGATCGAGATCTCCTCTGGGTCTTTGGACTTCTGAGATCTCAAATCTCAACTTCACCCTCCTTCCCAATGCCTTTTATCTGAAGGTTATAATCCACTGACGTGTGTCCTCCTGATCTAACGATCAAGGATTACTTTGGATCTTTACCCAGAGTGCATGGATATATTCTACGAATCTCTTAGATCCGAAAAATACGAATCACTTCGGGACTTTACCCAGAGTCCACGGATTCATGCCACGTCTCCTCTAGATATGACAACCTAGATTTACTTCAGATCTTCAGGATTCGACAATCTCATATCTCAACTAAAACCCCGTTACAATTTACCTTGAGCTCACAATCTGTTGACAAGTTTCCCCTTGCATATTGATAGTTCTCGACTCTTCGTCTATTTGGGTTTCAAATGTTTCAACCTTTTCCTTCCTTTGGATCTCGTGACCCACTGACACATACCCTTCTGGATCTAATGGTCTATATTTTCTTCGGCTCTTCGGCTTTTTGCACTTTGGGAATCTCAAGTTTCAAGCTTTCCTCCTCCTGATCTTACGATATCTGATGACTCAGATTCACTTGGTCGATCTGACACCTGAGGTTCACTTCAGACAATCCGATGACTCATGTCTGCTTTAGATGATCGAATGACTGCGATTTCACTTCGGATTTTCATCTCTTCGGTCTTCGTAAATCTCAAGTCTCAAACCTTGATAGGTTCACTCTCCTGTGCGTACGAAGTGTTAAGGCTCGTGCACCTTAGACATATTAGATGACTGTTGATCCTTTTCTCTATGATCCAACGACCACTGTCGCTCCTCCTCTCGAGCTTCTGATTTCTTCTGACTTACAAGATTTATCAATATTCAAAGGTTTCAAAGGTTTCAAACCTTTGTTCCTCCTACGAGTCCGACTCTTGGATCTCGTCAACACTTTTGAAAAGTTTTATCCCTTCTGATCTCGATCCTTAAAGGATTTCAACTTCCCACACAATCCTTGCATTCTCAAGATTTTGATAACTTAGATCGAAGGATTTCTTGAAAAGAAATTCTTCTCGCCCACCTGACGTTCCTCTGTTCTGGTTCTTCGACACTTGTTCACTTATTGACGTTGTGCACACCTTGCACATGGTTTAAGTTCCCTTTTTTCTCTCTCTAAACTCTTTTGAGTCAATCAAAGACTCAGTTGACGCACTCCTTGCGTTCAATATGCACACCTTGCATACGAGTTTCATAAGAGAAACATTTGAAACTTATCCATTTTCATCACAAACTCATATGATCAACTCTTGAACAATCACACATAAATGAAATGAAATAAATGACATACACAGAATGTAACATTCATTCATTCACACATCAAATGAACACAGTCCAAGGATTTGGAACAATTCTGTTTGTTCTATTCATTCATGAAAACAAATTACAAATTAGTTTGTTGTTTGTTTTTTCTACTCTATTCTGCTCTACTGGTCTCTATCTCTATCTCATGATCATCATTATAATCCTTTTATAATGCAACAACAAACTATCTAAGGACTGGCTCCATGAGCTCTCATCGTCCTGTCTGCAACCTATCCTATCAAACTCTTAGTGGTTACCTACTTTTTCCTATTACAATAAATATCAGTTATTTCCAGATAAGAGTCAACACTCTATATTTGCAACCCCTTACAGTCCTTCACAACTTTACAAACACAACATATTTAAAAATGTTTCTTTCAAAAATATCTCAACAACTCAATTTACTTCTAAGTTAATTACTGACGTGAAACTCTGTCATGTTGAGATGTCGTTCCCTTGCCTCCACGCATGCGTCTTTGACTTTGAGGCGATGCTACTACATCACAAAGGGGATAGGAATATCTATAAGGAGTATTATAGGGACACTCCTCCACCAAGAAGATTCAGATTTCAGAATCAACAACTGACAGATAGGCCTCAGGAAGAAGAAGGATATAGAAGAGAAAATCCTTTCACAATATCTTCAATTCCTAGGTATCAAACTATATTTTTTGGTTTGTGTTATGCATGTAATAGTTTTGGACATAAAACTATGAATTGTAGAGCTAACAGCAGAAACATAAACAACTTTGAAAGTCATACACAAAAGGGTTATCCAAGAAGGCCTAGTGAAACACATAGAATAAGTTACAAGAAGTTTGAATCATTGAGCACTGAAGTGGAATGATAGAAGTGTAAAAACATTGGACTCATGGCCAAATATTGCAGAATGAAAATTCCTCCTAGAGAACCACAACAGAACAACAACAATCACAAACATGAACCTGAGAAGAGAACATGGATAAGAAAGCAGAATCAATATAGCAATGAAGAATGCACACTCGCTCTACAAGATAAGCAGAAGAAGCGTGGTTTGTATGTTGACAATGGTTGTTAAAAACAATGACAAGTGATAAAGATAGGTTTCTTACATTAAGAAAGGAAATATATGGACCAGTATCCTTTGGAAATGATGATTAAGCTAAAATCATTGGAAAAGGCACATTCAGAATTGGAAACAAGAATACCAAGGAAAACGATGTTCTACTAGTAGAAGATATGAAACATAATATTCTAAGTGTGAGTCAAATGTGTGACCAAGGTCATAAAGTTATTTTTTATTCAAAAAAGTGCAAGATAAGAAAAGAAGTTTCAGGAAAATTGATTGCAATAGCTGCAAGAACTTCAAGCAACATATATGTACTAAGTGAAATTGGAAATGAAAAGTGTGTCTAGGAAAAGAAGATGAAAGTTGTCTATGGACCAAAAGAATGGTGACATACACTTTGATAATCTTGTCAAAGTCAACAAAAAGGAAGTTGTTAGAGAAATTCCCCAGATTACGAAACCAACCAACACTTTATGCAAACATTGTCAACAAGGAAAACAAACAAAGACCAGGTTTAAATCAAAAGAATATTCAATGACAAGACCACTGGAAATTGTGCATACTCATCTAGTTGGACCAACTGCAAAAAAGGGTTTAAAAGGTGAGAAATACTTTATGTTATTAGTTGATGATTATACAATAATGACTGTAGTTTTCTTTCTCAGGAATAAGTCATAAGCTTTTGAAAACTTCAAGGTCTACAAGGAAATGGTTGAAAATGAAATGGATTCAAAAATCAAATTTTTGAGATCTGATAATGGAGGAGAGTTCACTTCAAAGGAATTTATGGACTATTGCAACATGCATGGAATAAAAAGACAATTCTCTGTTGCTAGGAAACCTCAACAGAATGGAGTTGTTGAAAGAAAGAACACGACAGTAAAGGCAATGACTCGAACAATGTTAATGAATTCCAAATTGACAGATATCTTTTGGACACATGCAGTGCATACAACTATTCACATTCAAAACAGAGTAATGCTCAGAAACAACACTAACAAAAATCCCTACGAGCTATGTGTTTGCACTCTTTTCGTCGCTGTGTGGGCAAAAAGTGAGTGCTTACATGCCTACTTGGGCTCTGCTAGGCATGACAGCTGTGATGTAAAAGGTTAGAAAGGAAACAACTAAGCT
>JZKD02S2404162.1:234792-246584 GCA_000966675.3 Picea glauca | reverse complement strand
TTGTTGGTTACTCAAGTACAAGGAAAGCATACAAGTGTTACAATTTGAGGTTGAACAAATTTTTGGAAATCATCAATGTAACAATTGATGAAATAGGTGGATGTGAATTAAAGGAAGAAGAAAATGAAGCAATGGAACAACTTTACAAAGAAGAAGCAGAAGATGAAGAATAAGTAGAAGGGGAAGATGAAGAGAATCAGACATAATTAGAAGAGAAAGTTCAACACGTGCCTCCAAAGACACCTAGCAAACAAGTACAGAAGAATCATCCTTTAGATTAGATTATCAGAAACAAAGATGCAAGAGTTGAGACTAGAAGAAGAATGTGTTCACCAGAACAAACACACCTAGAACTCTCATCTACGATTGAACCAAAAATTTTTGAAGAGGCCAACAAGGATGAATTTTAGAATAAGGCCATGGATGAAGAATTGGATCAAATAGAGAAGAATGACACTTGGGAATTGGTTCCAAGACCAAAGAATATGAATGTGTTTGGTACAAAGTGGGCATTCATAAATAAATTGAATGAATATGGACAGGTTACAAGGAACAAAGTTATATTTGTATGTAAATGATACACACAGGTTGAAGGAATTGACTTTGAAGAGACATTTTCTCCAGTTTCCAGAATGGAAGCAATCCGATTGCTCCTAGCTTATGCATGATCCAAGAATATTAAAGTGTATCAGATGGATGTGAAATCAACTTTTCTGAATGGGGAACTTGAAGAGGAAGTCTACATTGTGTTGAGCACTCAACACACCTTAGAAAGGTCTATGACTTTTTCTTTTTTGGGTACCACTCAATCTTTTGCATCGACTGTCTTCACTTTAGTTATGAAAATGATACATTCGCTTATCTTCTATGTTTCCTGATTGAATTAATTAAAGTTTATTTGAAATTTTAACGAAGAGTCATCTTAACCATAAAGGGGACTTGACAACCACTCAAGGAATGAACGAACTAGAAGTTTCCCCGATGCACTTCAAAGGTTCAACATCGATAAACGTTGTAAGGTGGAAAAGATCATTTGGAAAGTCAAAATAGCCGAGTATCAACCTTCATCGACGTTGATCGATGAAAGCGTTTCTTTCCTACGAACAGTCCTAGGAAGGATTTTGCCGAAGATCGATCCATTCGGTTTCAGCAGAAAAATGTAATAGTAAGTGCCACACAAATTGGGAAGTACAATCGCTGACCTCTGACCCCCGATATATTTTAAACGTTATTTTTTTTAAATACCACCTGATATCTACACCCATAGTATTTAGTCTATTATTAGTGTTTTTCGGCGCGAGTAAGGTCCCAAATAAGATCCTAACTTATCAACGATTACCTTCCGTAATTAAATATTTCTAATGATTTAGGGTCGATAACGCCACGAAAGCATCAATTGATATCAGACACTTTACAAAAGGGAAACATATCAACAAAACAACAATACCACAACGACGATTACAAGATCAAATAATTTGTGCAATTTAATGATTTATGATAAGAAAACATGGTCAATTTCTATTTTGTATCCATAAGGAAGCATAATACATTCAAAATACTTCCGATACTTAGTATTAAAGGGCTCCTACCAAGTTCGGATCACATACAACTAAGCCACACCAACATCGCGACCAACTGGTCCAGTAACAGTGAAAAGATGAGTATCATTACAACAAAAGAGCAAGAAAAAGGAATTTTTCCCAAACGTCACTCAAGAGAATGTGAGGCACTAGATCGCTCGTTATACCTCCCCACATGAAAACCTTTCCCAGGTTTTCTACTCACGCCCTCTTGTCTCCTGCTGTGCCTCGCATAGTTGCACAATTGTATCTTGTGCTTCTCGAAGCCGTCTCTATAGCGAAACCGTGCTTCGTACACGACCTTGCGATGATGGTATCTCTTGATCTTTTACCGCCAACTTACGCTGCAACTCTCTATTCTCTTGGTCGAGTTCGGCTATCGTAAGTTTAGCCCACTCTAATTGCTGAGCTAGGCTATTGACGAGAGAACTTGGTGCTTTTTCCTGTCGTCTCCTGCTTCCTCTACCAGTAGTTCCAACCGTCCCCGACCAGTTTTTAGGCATTGCAAACCCCTCAGGGGTTGGAATTACACTTATCTTGACCGAAAGGCGGTTTTCCTCCCCTTTTCTCTAATTTTTCCTAGGCCTTCCTCTTCTTCGTAGTTTCTACTCATGAGAAGGCACGTTTACCAGCATACCTTTCTCAGACGTACCCTTTTCAGCTTCAAACTCCAGTGAGGACGCCGACACCATCTCCAAGCCAAAACCTGCACCTCCTGTTGGAATTTCAAGGACGTGGGAAGCTGACCAGAAAGAATCCCAGGCATGCTGGTGCTCGGACCTGGTGCTCCGGCTACCCCGCGGACCCCATCCCGTGTTTGGAGGGGATCCCATTACACAACAATGTAGCAAATCGATCGTCCATAGGTAACAAAGGACGTCTATGAAGGACTTCACCAAGATGAATAATCTAGGCTGGAATTCCAGAGAATATAAGCTCAACATAAGTGTAAGTTTTTCCACAAATTTCCTTGAATTTATAGAAAAACAAAGGAGCGAAACAGAGTGTGCCAGTGCAACACTTGTGCCTCGCGACATGGTGTTTAAAGACTTAACGCACCACAAATACTTGATGGATGCAATCCAGAGCATGTAAACGCCGTCGATCGAAGTTACAGAGAACGTCTAATACTATCCTTCCGATCGTTCTCCAGACCTCGTTTATTTAGCGAATGATGTTTTACACGCTTGCTAATACGGATTCTGGGGGCATTTAATGACTTTCCTTTTGATGGTTTCCTACCTTTTGGGAGTATACACGTGCACGATCACCTTCGACGCCCCTTTTCATCCCCAAAGGTCAAATAATTACTATGACGATTTTAAAGAAAAAAAAGGGAAACTCTCATGGATGATGTACTTGATTTTCCATCCATGATACACTGACATAATTCATTTAACCAAAAAGGAGCGACAACTTCGGCTAGGTCATCACAAGTCATACGAAGGAGCGACTGAGATCACGTAACTATTAAATGACTGAGACTAGCAAGCTACACAGGTATGAATTAGTCTTTTTAGTTTATTTATGTGCTATCATAGGTTGCTTAAATCCATAAAATTATTCTATATTGATTTGCAGGAAAGAGTCCTCCCCGATTACCGAACAGAGCTAATCCTATGGCCTCACCGAAGGACTCATAAGGAACATCGAAGTTGGATCATCGACACAATAAGGGATTCTGAGCTCCCCGAATGTGGTGCCCCCGATAAGTTTATCGACTCGAGCGAAGTGGTCAAGTTGTACGCCGAACAAGACTCACTATGGACTAAAGAATGGGCAAAGGTAGCCGATGCAAAGCCAGGACAAGTGCAACAATTCACGAAATACCCGATCAGAGCTCAGACCATGTTGAAACTACTAAATGCCAGTTTGGTAAAGTACTGAATGCATGCAATAGATATCAGAGGAGTATATGCCGCCCCAATGGAACAACACAGGTTCCCATGGGCCAAAACCTATGAAGATCTGTTTATCAACTGGTCTGAATATGAAGAAAGTCATCCGTTTCAAGAAATATCCTAGATGAATTTTTAAAGAAACTATTGGATAACCGCACCACGTGGCAATTTTTGATTGGTTCAAACTATACTTAGCCATTAATTTCGGTTGAATTTTATATTGTAAATAGAGACATCGACCTATTAGTCAAAGGTCGATGGTTGTTGTAAGAAATTTTTTTTTTTTGGTTGCTAAGAATTATTTTGAGAGTGCTATGAATAGAGAAGTCCTTCTGGACCAAAGACAAGAAATTTTCATCAGATGTGTATGATTGGACTTGGAGAAGAACTACTTTCTATCCTTCTCCATGAATGATGCAATAAATGAGTAAGAGCAATCAATTCTGTTGTCAAGTTATCTGGTGCAATGTTTTGATGTTCTTTGCTTTAATGATGGAGATAAATCGTTTTGTTTTTATGTGATAAATGTTATGGTAGATGAATTATTTTTCTTACTATGATCTTGATTACATATGTGTTTTTCTTTCTGTTAATTAGTTTTCTCAGACAATAATTAGATGTTCATTTGGTTAATGTATTAGTACTAGGAGCTTTGGCATAGAATCATTGTCTGCATGTTTGAGCAGCGGGTTATCCCAAGCTCAGCCTCTTCCCAGTAGTTGAAACTCAATCCTGTTACTTGTCAAGTTGGCTTATGCTGGCTTGCATCTCTCAAACTAGTCCCACCCAAGAGAAAGATACATAAAAGAACAGTCCTACCTAAAGGGACAACGTTCACAAGAAAACACAAAGCCCATCGATAAATTGGCCGGATCACAAGATCTGGAGAACCATTCCATATCAAACACTATAGATTCTAATTGGGCCTCAGTAGCAGGTTTGGTTCCTGCTGTTGAATCAATGAGTTTAAGACCCATCAACAGAATTGGTGCTAGAAGGAGGGCCTGAGAATGAATGGTTGAGTATATAATTTGTATAGTATTTCAAATAGCCTATGTATTCGTAGTAGCCCATATGCATGGATATTCCATCACAAGACAACCCACACACACCGAGTATTCCCAAAATGGATAACTCACCCAAGCACGAGGAAGAACCTTTTCACCCTGAAATACCTTATGCCCTTCCTCACAAGCAAGTCTATCAATTCAGGAGAATCACTAGAGCCTACGCTTGACAGATCAGTGCATTGTCCCTAGCTCCCATCCTCCCTCAAAGAAAAAATCAAAGAAGACCAGTGG
Organism: Picea glauca; assembly: GCA_000966675.3. Classification (NCBI taxonomy): domain Eukaryota; kingdom Viridiplantae; phylum Streptophyta; class Pinopsida; order Pinales; family Pinaceae; genus Picea; species Picea glauca. Next base: position 241,802 of record JZKD02S2404162.1, on the reverse strand, counting down.
TCAACCCTCCAGATGAAGTTTTCGTACACTCCGTAGAAGACTTAATAGATTTCACGATCACCGAAATTCAATAACCTCTCAATCCGTTACTCGAAATTCTAGCCACCGATGTCTCTGAGCCAAACAATGTTTTAGAAGAAGAGTTTGACTCGGACCTTGAAGATATGGAGGATGAGAATAACCATGAAGAGGGAAGGGAAATCCAAATTCAAAACAATCAGCCTTAGTTATCCAAAGATGCCGTGGCTGCCCCTGGACAGGTACATAATATTCCCCCACACCCGGAGAAGTTGCTTCCCAAGTACGATCTTGAGACTTCAGGTTTACTTGAAGATCATATCAAGAAATTCATACTTGCGATCAGACTTATGAACGTTCAAAATGAAGACATAGTCTGCAAACTTTTTCCCTACATGTTTGAGAATTCGGCCTCCACGTGGTATTTTAATTTGCTAGTAGGATATATAACCAACTGGACTAAATTCCAAAAGGATTTCCTAGACAAATTTGCAGAAGAGACTACTATGGTAGCCCTGATGGCTGAGTTGTCCACAACCACCACAAAACTGAAGGAGAGGGTTAAGGATTTCAATCAAAGATGCACGACCATCTTGAACAAATTTCATCCCACAACAAAACCAAATCAGGAGTTACAAATCGAGGTTTATGCTAACACGCTCCCGTATTCTATCTCTATGTTTGTTAAAGGAGCCACCAAGCAAACCCTTGTGGAAAATTTTGAATAATCCAAAATAATATAATTCCAGATGAAAGGATGTAAAGAGAGCCAAGCCTCTCTTGTAAAAAAAGAAACCCAACCCCCTCCCATGAGGGGTCTCCTTTTGACTAGGCCACCGGGGAAACCAACCAAACAAACTCCTAACAAAGATAATGGAGATATAGAATACTTACAACACATGGTTAAGAAATTGTCAAATGAAATCATAGACATGAAGAGGAGTGCAGGGGAGGGAAACCAAAGCCAAATGCCCTATAATCCGTTCTTCAAAAGGAACCAACTTTCAAAGTGATTGAACCTCCCCCAGCCAACTTAAACATTGACCTAGGGAACGTTACATCTGATTCTTTCTATACTTATCACCAGAAGAACCACTCTAAAAGAGAATGTCCTCAATGGGTACATGCCATGAATTTGATGGCCAATCATTTTCTGAACGAGGTGTCCCTGACTGAATAGTCAAGCAGTTCAACCATAAATATTATCGATCAGGAAGAGGCTGAACCACCATGAGACAAAACCATGTTGATATGGGATCCTGACATGATCGCATCTTCAGATGATCTGTTTAAGCCTTGGGAACAACCCACAAAAGTATTGGTAGCATAGACATGTAGTAAAGGTCAACTCGACTCGAAAGATACCAGCGTTGCCTGGGCCTCACAAAGTAAGTTAATCCCCGATCGCCTGAAAATACCTTTCTCCCCTAGTAAGAAGCCGATAATCATCCATACCTGGGAATCTCTCAAACTAGATTACAACATAGTCAAATATTTAAAGAAGCTAAAGGATAATATAACGATTATGGATATATGTAGAATTCCTCAACATAAAGACTTTCTATTGTAAGCTTTGGGCTTTGTAGAGGAAACGATGGCTGGCAATGGTTAGCATAAGAACCTATCCCCAATCGATCCATTGAACAAGATGACCATAAATACCTACATAGAAGGAAGGAAGGAGAGACCTTTTGTCCCACCCTTCCTTCTAACGTTTGAAGTCTTCAACGAAAATCTTCACAATTGTTTGGTAGATTTTGGGGCGTGTTCTAATGTAATTCCCTTGGAAGTTTGTAATAAGTTGGGTGCTGTCCCTCTCCAAAGTGATAAGAATGTCATAAAACTGGACAAAAACCAAGTCAAGGTCATGGGAGAACGCAAATATGTAATGATCAGGATAGCGACACACCCTAATTTCGTGCAAATAATTGACATCATTTTAGTAGACATCCCAGAGGCATATGGACTACTGCTGAGTCGGGACTAGTCTAAGAAGATGAATGGATATTTTAGTACGGACTGGGCACACCTTTCATTACCACTAAAGGGATACAAGAACATGATCATAATCGACAAGGAAAGATATCTGAAGCATACGATCATGGACCTAGAAATCCCGAACGAACCCACGTCTATCGATTTCCTGGTATTGGGCAATTACTCCTGTGAGTGCCACTTTGGGGACTTTGATCCTCTACTATCCACTGTTTCTCTTACCCAAAACTATGAAATAATTGTTGAAGAGGAACCACCAATGCTGATAGGGGACACTCTCTTTTGCCAAAATCCTGCAATTGAACTTACGGGACGAGAGATTGGTAAGCAAGAAATCAACATAGAACAAGGAAAGAGAGATTGCCTTTCCCATATTTGGACCCTCTACTTTGATGGATCCAAATCACAAGAAGGGTCAGGAGCAGGGTGTATCCTTATCAATCCTAAAGGTTGACGTTATTTTCTATCCTGTAGGATATAATTCGAATGTACCAACAACATTGCCGAGTATGAAGCTCTAGTACAAGGGTTAAAGAAATCCATAGATCTCGGTGTCAAGGAATTGAAGGTTTTCGACGTTTCTGAGATCATTGTTAGGCAAGGGAGGAACAATATACATTACAATTCGCCTCATCTTAAGAACTACCAACAGGAGGTGTATAGGCTAATAGAGCACTTTGACGCTTTCAATATTACCACGATACCTAGAGCAAAGAACATTCTTTCCAACTCTTTAGTCACACCCGCTTCCAGACTGTCACCTTTAGAAGATTATGAAGCTTTCCAATTCACTATAGAGCTTCTCTACAAACCGTCGGTGCCGAACAACATTTCTAATTAGAAATTTTTTGAAGGTGATAAGCAAATTATAAACTTCTTGATCAACCAAGACAATTTCAAAGATCTAGCCATAGACGATGAAGAGTTCCAAGAGAAAACAACTGAAACTAATCCCCAAGTAGGAAAAGATGTCAGAAAATTGAAGGCTCACACAATCCCAAGGGGGATATCTAATCTAGAGAGTTTGTTTGATCTAAAGGATCGTTTAAAGGACCCAAAAACACGAACTGGTAGCTCCTGTCCCCTCCATGAAACTCTGAATCTTGGGACTCCAGAGGACTCGAAGAATGTTTATCTCGACATAACTATATCTAAGGGAGAGAGGAAGTCCTACCTCAACTTATTCAGGCAATACCATGATGTTTTCGCATGGTCCTATAAGGATTTGAAAATGTACAACACCTGTATTATTCAACACACCATCCCGTTGAAACCCGAAATGAAACCTTTCCAGCAAAATCTCCGAAAGAATCACCCATCCCTGAAACCCCTCATGTATCAGGAATTGAGGAAGCTTTTAGATGCGAAGATAATTTTTCAGGTTAGACATTTCGCTTGGGTCGCAAATCTTGTCCCAGTAAGGAAAAATTTGGGAGAGATCCGACTGTGCATAGATTTTCGGAACCTCAACAGAGCTTTAGAAAAGGACAATTACCCTGTCCCGTGGATGGAACAACTCCTACAGACAATGTTAGTCTCAGAGATTTTTTCTTTACTAGACCATTTCTCAGGCTACAACCAAGTGTTGGTTTCAGAGGAAGACCATTTAAAAACCACCTTCCAAACCAAATGGGGAACCTTCACTTATAAACACATGCCTTTTGGGTTAATCAATGCAGGAGCAACCTTCCAAAGGGCCATGGACATGGATTTTTTGAGACTTATCAATAAATGTGTGGTGGTGTATCTAGATGATGTAACAATATATTCGAAGAATAGGGAAGAGCACATCCAACACTTAACCCATATTTTTGAGAGATGCAGGAAGTACGGTATATCGCTAAATCCTAAGAAAACTATCTTCAGTGTCAAGGAAGGTAAGTTGTTAGGTCATATTATATCTCGAGTAGGGATTCACATAGATCTGGAAAGGATTAAGGCCATAGCCCAATTCCCTCTACCCCATAACAATAAATCCATGTAGTCCTTTTTCGGGAAAATCAATTTTGTGAGAAAATTCACTCCCGATTTTGCCAAAATTATCAAACCTTTATAAAATATGATTCAAAAGGATGCCAAGTTTAAGTGGGATGATGAGCAAAAAAACTCTTTCAATGATATCAAATCCGCCATATACCGGGCTCTGGTGTTGCGATGTCCTGATTTTAATAGAGATTTTTCCCTTTATACTTTCGCCTCCGACCAATTTCTAGCGGAGGTTTTAACCCATAGGGATGATGACAACAACGAAGCCCCAGTGTCATTTATGAGTACTAATCTTCAAGGGGCCAATATCAATTATCCCACCATAGACAAACAGGCCTACGCAGTCTATAAGGTAGTAAAACATTTGAGGTCCTACATTCTCAAGAATCACACTAAGGTGATTGTACCACACCCTATGGTTCGATCCTTGTTTACCAGACAAGAAATGGGGTAAAGAAGGGGGAAATAGATGGCAGTAGTCTAGGAATTTGATATAGATATAAAACCTGCCAATCTAGTGAGAGGACAAGGTTTGTGTATGCTCGCAGCCAAAGCGCAGGTTCAAGCAAATGAAGATCCTGGGTGGGAAAATGAAATGACACTATGGTGCAATGAAGTAGCATACATATTCCCAAGATAAGACTCCTAGTACAAGGATTTAGCTTATCTTTTACATCACAGAGCTTGTCTCGAGAACCTCAACCCTAGGGAAAGGAGAGCCCTGAGATTGAAATCTACATAGTATCACCTTATAAATTTGGTGCTCTTCCGGATCAATTATGATGGGGTACTATTGAGATGTCTCAAACAAGAAGACATCGACAAGGTGATGAAGGGACTCCATGATGGCCCCGCCAGAGGAAAATTTGCAGGAAACACCACCTCTATAACTAACCCACCTTGTTTAAAGATGCTCATACTCACGCTAGGAACTGTAAGACTTGTCAAATAAGTGTTGGAAAGGAGAAAAGGGAAACAATCCCACTTCAACTCGTGACTTTCTCCAGGCATTTTGAGCAGTGGGGGTTGCATATCATTGTTGGAATATTGATTGTTGTCATTGATGTCAACCCTAGTCATGGGTTTTGTTGGTCACTATAATTGCTTAATTGATTCAAACAATCAAGTGATACATAAATTATCAACCCAGGGAAGTCTTTTATTTCAAATATAACCACGCACTATATATGCTCAATTCCAAAAGCAACTTAGTGTTGTAGTAAAGAAACTTATACTAATCACACTTGCTTGAATAAACTGAAGTTCTGAATTAAATCACAGGAAAACAACTTCCCTATTGCATCTCTTGAAGATTAATCTAAGAATCCTGGATTACATTAGAATAACACTTGCAATGGGAAAAAACAACTATTCTGCAACCAGAGAATAGGACCCTTACTCTCAAACAGAGACTTCAGTGCTGACACTCTTTTATGAAAACAGTAAGTAGAAGATAATTAACTCTATCTAACAGAGAACAAGGCTGTCTAGTTCCTTCCTTTCTAAGAAGGAGCCTTTAGCCCTATTTCTGTTTTAGTACACTTGTGAAATTGAGGTTTACAGAGAACAGGATGGTCTAATCCCTTCCTTTCTGAGCAGGAAACCTTCACCCAATCCCTGGCTAGCACACTTGTATAATTAAATGAAATCTACAGAAGATAAGGTGTTTTGATTCCTTCCTGTCTGAGCAGGAACCCTTAACCCAATCCCTGGATAGCACACTTGCAGAATTAAATGAAATCTATAGAAGACAAGGTATTCTGATTCCTTCCTGTCTGAGCAGGAACCCTTAACCCAATCCTTGGCTAGCACACTTGCAGAATTAAATGAAATCTACAGAAGACAAGGTATTCTGATTCCTTCCTGTCTGAGCAGGAACCCTTAACCCAATCCCTGGCTAGCACACTTGCAGAATTAAATGAAATCTACAAAAGACAAGCTATTCTGATTCCTTCCTGTCTGAGCAGGAACCCTTAACCCAATCCCTGGCTAACACACTTGCAGAATTAAATGAAATCTACAGAAGACAAGGTATTATGATTCCTTCCTGTCTGAGTAGGAACCCTTAACCCAATCCCTGGCTAGCCTCACAAAATCATCACACAAGATTGCTGATAAAAAAGAATTACGAATTTCATTCAATAAACTAAGACAGAGTCAATAGTGTTTTAGCAAAGCAGAATTCATTAAAAGCAGTGTTTCAGCAACAACGAAAGTTAATCAAAATGTAAACAGAAATTGTACTAACACACTTCTAAACTAATGGGTGAATTTTGTGAAGAAGGTGGGCCCTTCCTTCTCACAAGATTCCCCTGAAACGAGAAAACTAGAGAAGGATACCCAAAGTGATCTTCTATTCATCTGTCGAAATATCACATTACAATTTGGAAAATAGAATACGTCCCTCTTCTCTGGAGTTTCTTCAATACATAAAACTTGGCTTCCTCAAATGATGATTTCCTCTTATTTAAAGAGGAAATCCCTTCGATACAATAATTACAATGCATATCTGAGTCCTATCCTTAGTCGGATCTACTTTCTAAACCAGCATAGGATGTCCTATTCTCACGCAACAAAATGCTATTACAGGGGCTGAATGAGGTATTGCTGTTACGACTGGTGTAACAACTTCTTCTCGTTGTTGCTGATGCTATTTCAGCATCGCAATTCGCGGGCTGTTTCAGCCACGTGAATTGCGCTCTGACTATGTCGACATTCTTGTGTAGGAGCAACGCTTATAGCTTTGTTGACCGCTGACTGTAATAACTTCCTTTGTGTTTCATCATCGTCGGTCCTGGCGATTTCCTCTGTGTTTCTGCATCTGCAACTCTGGACTGTGTAACAGCTTCGTGTTTTAGCATCTGCGACCTCAAATTGTATAGCAACTCTGTGTTTTAGCATCTGCGACCTCGGACTATAAGGCAGCTCCGTGTTTCAGCATCAGTTCTGTGTTTCAGCAACAACGACCTTGGACAGTTCTGTGTTTCAGCAATAGGCCTCAAATGCTAATC
>JZKD02S2404162.1:171128-198165 GCA_000966675.3 Picea glauca | reverse complement strand
AGAGACACAGATTTATGTGGTTCACCCAGTGTGGGCTACGTCCACCAGAGAAATTGCCAGGTCCTTTCTTTATTATTATCCAACAAAATGAAGGGATACAACCTACATCAAAACCCGCTGTAACTTCATCTTATTTCTCTCACAGTCTCCTCTCTCAGAATACAATACTCACTAACATCCATAGCCGCAATACATTTCCCTCATAAAAGAGGGTTGCCTTCTAGGGCAAAAAACCCTAACATAATCTCTATCGTTAGATCTACGACCTTATAATGAACAGTCCAGATTTACAATGAAATTACAATATACTTTTACAAGGAAATTTTTGCTTCGGGGGACGCTGCCCCCAAACCCCTGTTGGGGGCCCGCTTTCCCCCAAACCCCCCAGCCGAGGGGAACCCCCCTCTACACTCCCCCACGTGGAAGAGTGTACATACTTATGGGGTGTAAATACTTCATGGGGTATAAACATGACTGAAAGTAAGGACCTCTGAATCAGGAAGATAATCAGGCTCCACAACCAACATATCATAGGTTGCTTAAATTGCTAAACTTCCTCTATCTTGATTTGTAGGAAAGAATCCTCCTCGATTACCAAACAAAGCTCATCCTATGGCCTCACCGAAGGACTCGTAAGGAACGCCAAATCTGGATCAACAATGAAATAAGGGATTATGAGGTCCTTGAATGTGACGTCCCTAATAAGTTTATCGACTTGAGAGAGGTGGTCAAGTTGTACGCCAAACAAGACTCACTATGGACTGAAGAATGGGTGAAGGTAGCCGATGCGAAGCTAGGACAAATGCAAGAATTCATGAAATACCCGATCAGAGCTTGGACCATGTTGCAACTACTAAATGCTAGTTTGGTAAAGTATCAAATGCATGCAGTAGATATTAGAGGAGTATATGCTGCCCCGATGGAACATCATAGGTTCCCATGGGCCAAAACCTGTGAAGATCTGTTTATCAGCTGGTCTGAATATGAAGAAAGTCACCCGTTTCAAGAAATATCCCAGATGAACTATTGGATAACCACACCACGTGGTGATTTTTGATTGGTTCAAACTATACTTAGCCGTTAATTTCGGTTGAATTTTATATTATAAATAGAGACATTGACCGATTAGTCAAAGGTCGATGGTTGTTGTAAGAACTCTTTTTTTTTTCTTGGTTGTTAAGAATTATTTTGAGACTACTATTAATAGAGAAGTCCTTCTGGACCAAAGACAAGCTATTTTCATCAGATGTGTATGATTGGATTTGGATAAGAACTACTTTCTATCCCTCTCCATGAATGATGCAGTAAATGAGTAAGAGCAATCGATTCTATTGTCAAGTTATCTGATGCAATGTTTTGATGTTCTTTGCTTTAATGACGGAGATAAATCGTTGTGTTGTTATGTGATAAATGTTATGGTAGATGAATTATTTTTCTTACAATGATCTTGATTACATATGTGTTTTTCTTTCTATTAATTAGTTTTCTCAGAGAGTAATTGGATGTTCATTTGGTTAATGTATTAGTACTAGGCCCTTTGGCATAGAATCATTGTTTGGATGTTTGAGAAGTGGGTTATCCCAAGCTCAGCCTCTTCCCAATAGTTGAAACTCAATCCTGTTACTTGTCAAGTTGGCTTATGCTAGCTTGCATCTCTCAAAATAGTCCCATCCAAGAGAAAAATATAGAAAAGAATAGTCCTACTTGAAGGGAGAGCCTTCACAAGAAAACACAAAGCCCATCGATAAATTGTCCAGATCACAAGATCTAGAGAACCATTCCATCTCAAGTGCTACAGAGTCTAATTGGGCCTCGGTGGCGGGTTTGGTTCCTGTTGTTGAATCAATGGATTTAAGACCCATCAACACATTGAACAACCAGAAGGATTTTGGTTGAGAACGCAAATTATGTGTGTAAATTGAAGAAGGCCTTGTATGGTCTACATAGGCTCCTAGAGCATGGCACTCTAGACCGGATAGATATATACAACAAGCATGGTTCAGAAAAGGAATTGCAGACAACAACCTTTACATCAAGGTAACTCAAGATAGTATTTTATTAATTGAATTTTATGTTGATGATATTATTTTTGGAAGTACTGATGACAGGTTAAGTGAGAAATTTGAAAAGGATATGCATAATGAATTTGAAATGTCATTACTTGGAGAACTATCCTTATTTCTGGGTCTTCAGATACATCAAATAAACCAAGGAATTTTTATTTCTCAAACTAAGTATATCAGAGAAATGCTAAAGAGGTTCAGAATGGAAGATTGCAAACTGGTTACCACTCCTATGCAAACCAGTTGTAAGTTGAGAAAAGATGATGATTCAAAGCCTATAGACCAGAGTAAATACAAGTCAATGATTAGTAACTTACTATATGTGACAACATCCAGACCATATGTAATGCAGGCAGTTGGAAAGGTGGCACGATTTCAAGCAACACCAAAGGAATCACATGTATTAATAGTGAAGAGGATTTTTAGATATCTCAAAGGAACATAAGAGTTTGGATTATGGTATCTATAAAGAAAGGATCTATCACTTATTGCCTACAAAGATGCAGATTGGGTAGGTTGCATTGATGACCGATGAAGCACTAGTGGAGCAACGTTCGACTTGGGTAAGTTTTTAGTATCATGGTTAAGCAAGAAACAATCATCAGTATCCTTATCTACAGCTGAGGTAGAGTATATTGCAACAAAAACATGTTGTACATAGGTTCTATGGATGAAACAAACTTTGACATATATACAGGTTGAGTAAGATGAGCCCATTCCAATCTATTATGATAATACAAGCATCATCAATATCTCAAAGAACCTGGTGATGCACTCCAAGATGAAGCACATTCCAATAAAGTATCACTCTCTACAGGAACAAGTTGCAGAGAAGAACATCAAAGTTTAATATGTGGGCACAAAAGAACAAGTGGGAGACATATTTACAAAAGCGCTTCCACGAGAAGCCTTTGAGTATATTCACCAGAGACTTAGAGTAATTTATACTCCAAAATGAATTCTTTTGAATGATTATCTTATATGTCTTAGATGTACATGAGGAAGCACCATAAAGAGGACAGTTTTGGTCAGGAGATTAGTTTTAGGAAGAGTTCAGTTAGGGGGAGTATCCCTAAGGAAAGTTCAGTTAGGGGGAGCAGCCCTAGATGGAAAGATACCTTTTCCATTGATGACAAAGGGGGAGAGATTTATCAGATGTAGAACATAGAGGCATGGTTCCAGGGGGAGCGATGGTCACAGGGGGAGCATGAATGACATGACTTCAGTGTTGCACTAGAGTGTTGCCATCAATGACAACCAACCCAATTAATCAACAATAGGGTCCAATACTTGGGATACATTGTTGATGATCATGGGGTACATGTTGATCTCGCTAAGATCCAAGTCATCCGTGATATGCCAACCCAAACAACACTAACCAAGATTTGGAGCTTCTTGGGACTAGACAACTTATACCGATGGTTTGTGTTGGGATTCTCCCATATTTCATGGGCCCTCAGCCACGTGACCAAGGGAGGTGCCATAGAATATTTCATGTGGGGGAAGGAACAATAATGAGCATTTGATGATTTGAAGCATTGCTTGTGCTCAGCTCTAGTAATCTCCTTTTTTGATTTGCAAAAACCATTTGAGATTGAGGCTAATGCATCTCACTATGTTGTAGGTGTAGTTGTCACTCAGCATGATCATCCGGTGGCATACCATAGTGAGACACTCTCAGATATTGTTTGGAAATACCCCACCTATGACAAGGAAATCTATTCCATTGTATAAGCTTGTCTTCAATGGAAACATTACATTTTGGGAAAGGAGACAATCATCCACACTGATTTCAAGCCTATGCAGTTAATACAAACATAGGGGAAGTTGTAGAATGACTACCATCAGAAGTGGTCTACCTACCTGCAATAGTTCCACCTCAACACCAAGTATAAGACATGGAGCACAAATCGTTTCACTGACTACCTCAGTCGACCTCCCATGGATGCACTCACCACTGTGTTCCATTCCTGTGGACATGAGGCATCTAAGTGGCTGCAACTTTATCAACAATATCCAGACTTTTCCACCACCTTTCATCTCTTGTGTACAGGCATGAATGTCACTGTTTTTCACATTCAGGATGGGTTATTATGCCATCTCGACCATCTCTGTGTTCCTACAAGTGAGCGTGCAAAGCTGATTTGGGAATCCCACTACAGTCATATGGTAGGACATTTTGGCACAAAGAAAATTGTGGTTGTTCTCTAGAAACATTTTTATTGGACAAAACTTCGAGAAGACGCCAACAAGTATATCGTATCTTTCACTGCCTGTGCCATTTCCAAGCCAGCCATCAAGAAGCAAGGTGTAACATCCCCCAACCACCCTAGCCGTGGAAAATGCGACCAACTCAAAACCAAAATGTTCTGAAACTCGATTGTAGCATACCCAACAACCCAGGTTGATCATGCCGCATGAACTATCAAGTTCTGATATACATATATATCTAATGCAAATTTAAACAAAGATAAACATTATGTTCATATAGATATTCATGCAGAAGCGACAATAAACACATACATGCAATATATACAAGCAATTATGATAACATTCAGACATGTACCTAAACACAACATTTAAACATAGCATGCACATTTTTATGAGAAGACCACCGACTGTGTAAAAACCTTCCATGAACCTTCTAACCTTAGACCACGCTACTCCAAGCTATCAGCAGTGGGTCGCCCTAGAGATGGGACTAAACTCCACCTAGGGAAAAGGAATCCTAGGCTAGGTTGAGGCTACGGGAAGCTGCACAATGCAACAAGAAGGATTCCCTCCAAGGCGCCTACTTAATTCCACCGCTCATAGAATCTCATTCCCCACACACCTGTCCCACCCCAAGAATATGCACCTTCACTATTCCATAGTCCATCGGTTGCTCCATTTCCCTTCTAGGGCTTCAGCAATAGGCTGAATCAAGAATTCTCAGAGATTTGTAACTGTTGCTAGAATCCCTCTAAGATAAATCACTTACCCAACAATCTCTCTCTCACCTGGAGAGAGTTGCTCACAGGCCTGAAATTCTATTTTTTCAACCACGGGCCTAAAAACCTGCCTCTTCAAACCAGACTAGAAAAAATGGGTAAGGCAAGGGAGGACTCAACAAATTATAGAGGTTCACAATGAGAGAGGTTAAACAATGGAGGGAATTTCTTTAGCTACATCCCTACTCAGTGAATGCGTGAATTGGACAAGAGATGGCAAGCAAAATGGTCAGAATGGTGAGAAGGATAAGAATGGTGAGAACGATCAAAATGGTGAGAGCGATCAAAATGGTGAGAGAAAATGGTGAGGGAGAACCCCCACAACGATGGAATTCCCCCACATAAATTTTCATGTGTATTGGATGACACTTGGCTCTCCAAGAGCTCATTCCTCTCCACTTGGAGTTATGTTCCTCTCCCCAAAGGAAATTAGGATAACTCGGTTTATTTCCCAAACTTTAGTAATTTAAGTAAATACATTATAATATTACCTTGGGTTAATCCTTGAATCTTAGCCCCTCTTTCCTAGCCTCTCACCCCCCTTCCCTTCCCTTCCTAGTGGATCTTATTCCTCCATAACTCTTTCTTCATGGTTGGTCTACATGGAGCGATGCATTTTATTAATAATTTGCATAATTACATATACAAAAATAGGCTCTATGACCTTAGCATCTAGGCTTTCCGGCCTAATAAGAACATAAGCCTACCAAATTATAAATACTTGGCTCACCAGCCTATAAACATCATTACAATTCAATAGGGGCTTGGCCTTGGGGTATTACAATCCCCTCCCCTTATTTTTTCACTGTCCTCAGTTCAACTCATTTACATAACATCATCAAGATTTTCAAAATATTAAAAAATATGCGGGTATTCTACCTGCATAGCATATTCATGTTCCCATGTTGCATCCTTAGGATTGTACCAGGTCCATTGGACCTTTACAAACCCTATGGCTCAATTCCAAAGATGTTTGATTTTCCGTCCAAAATGCATATCGGATGCACTTGAAAAGTGATTTATTTCTCTACCTGAATCACATTCTAATCAATAACATGATTAACATCAGATATATATTTCTTAAGTAATGATACATGAAATACATTATGTATAGACATAGATGTAGGTAATGCAAGCATTCAAGCTACTGGTCCAATCCTCTACTGGTCGAATCCTCTCTAGAATTTCAAATGGCCCACAATATCTGGCTGCCAACTTGGAATAGTTTCCCAACTTCAGGGAACTTTTGTTGGCTTTCACCTTCAAGAAAACATGATCACCCACTTTAATTTACCTTTGATTTTTGTTCTTGTAAGCATAGATTCTATGCCTATCTTGGGAAGCCTTTAAATTATGATTAATCTACAACATTTTGTCTTCCATTTCTCTAGGAAAATCTAGACCAATCACTGCTCTGTCAACTGGGTTGTCCCAGCTTACTGGTGTGTTTCACCTTCTTCCATAAAGTGCCTCAAATGGGCTCATCTTCAGTGATGCTTGGTACCCATTCTTGTAGGCAAAATTCTACCAAGTGTAGATAATATTCCCATTTGGATGGTTTGTCCATCACCTACATCCTTAGCATATCTTTAATCACTTGGTTCATGCTCTTTATTTTCCCATCAGACTCAGAATGATAAGTTGTGCTGAAGTTCAGATTTGTTTCGAACCTTTTGAATAACCCCTTCCAAAAATTTGAGGTAAAATTTGGGTCTCTGTCAGACACAATAGTCTTGGTTATGCCATGCAAGCATGCTACTTCTCTCATATATATATCAACAATATTGGTTTCCTTGTTAGTAATCTTCATAGGAATCAAATGGGTGGCTTTAGTAAGCTTTTCAACCACCACCATGATAGAATCATGCTACTTTCTTGTTTTGGGCAATTTGGTGATAAAATCCATTATCACCACTTCCCACTTCCACTCAAAAATGGGTAATGGCTGCAACAACCCAACTGGGTTTCTATGCCCAACATTGACCCTTTGACACTCCAATAATTTGGCAATGTATTCAACATTCTCCCTCTTCATGCCTGGCTAATAATATTGGCTCTTAATTGTTGCAACTATTTTTGGATACCTTGGTTGTCCAGAATAAGGTACATTATGCATCTCTTTTAAAATCATACTCCTCAATTCCAGAGAATTGGATACATAAACTCTGTTCCTGTACAAGAGAATTCCATCAATTCCTAATTCATAATCTTCAACCTTCTACTGCATTTTACCTTGCTGCAATTTTGTTACCAAGTTACCAAGTCCTTGTACTACAAATCTACTTTTCCAGCCTAAAAAACTATGCCTTTAAAATTAGACAGTTTCTAGAGCGCAAGAGGGCAACGGGATATAGACACCCTCATTGTACATTGTAATATTATCGAGGAAGAGCAAGAGCAAGTAGAGAGCTTAGTAAGAACACCCATGTACAGACATTTGGATTAATAGAAAGAGTTGATTCAAATTCATGGTTTGTGTTGTTCTCTGTGTATTGATGTTGATATGCTCATGAATGTTTGCTTCCTGTTATACATTTTCTTTTATGCTATGTGTATGTGATTTCAAGTTTGAGTTTGAAGTCTGAGAGGAAGAAGGAATTAGTTTCAATTGTTTCTCTATTTTGAGCCAGAGAATTCCTGCAAGGAGTGCAGTTGAAGTGTCCGCAAGGAGTGCGTTGACAGAGGGCTCAGATAGTTTAACCTTTATTTCTATATTCCAGAAGTGCAGTTGAGCACAGGAGCCGTGCAAGGAGTGCACAGGCCAATTTAAGCCTCAGAGTTGAGATTCTGAGTAGAGCGTTGAGAGACTGCTGCTGCAGGTGTGCGTAGAGTCGAAAGGATTAAACCCTTGGGAGCTGTTGAATGTTTGCCGCAAGGAGTGCGTGCAAGGTTCTCTGAAAGATTCAGAGTTGGGAAAATCTCTGGAGGTGTAGAACCTTTGAGGAATCATCAAAGAAGAGCACAAGGAGTTTGTGCCAGGGAACGTTCAAGCAAGCGTCACAATTTTGCGTGCAGGTGGACGAGTTCCATGAAGGAACACTTGGTTATTCGCAGGAATCAGCCAAGGAAGGACGGACGGTCAGTATTCTCCGAGGAGAACTCGCGACATCCCATGAGCCGTTAGATCTTGAGAAGGTGCAGGGGAGATAGTGCAGGTATTCTCATGAGGTTTAAAGCTCAGGAGGGGCAGTGTCGTTGATCTGGGTCACAAGGGCTGTCGGATTTACACGTGGGATCGTGCATCGGGGATTCGTGATTGAAAATCCCGTGCACATAGCATCAGGAATCGCGATATCCCGATAGCCAAAAGTCAGTGTGGGGCCACAAGAGTCAGAGTGGTGGAAAGGTGGCACAAGTCATTAGAGTTTCGCGATGGGAGGTTCCGAAACATTGACATCAGGATTCGTGAAATCGTGAACCCCGAAAGTTCGATGAGGTGAGGAGTTGAATAGTCAACCAGCGAGCACATCAGAGGTTCGATGTATCGGGGTTCAGAGGTTAGAGAAACGAAGTGTTTGACATCATGAGAAGAGAAATCATAATAGAGAAAGTCCCGATACAGAAGGGAAAGGTCAGCGTTGACTGTATCGACATTCGAGGATTCGAGAGTCTAATGCTCGACCACTGATCTAGTGATACCGCGAATTCCAATCTCCCGGTTGGAGAAGAAGAGATCGCGGGGAGAGTTCCGTGGGTGCAGATTTCCCAATAGGGAAATAGAAGGACCAGTTAGTGTTCTTCGGGCCGAGAGAAAGAGCAGATCCTGAGAGCGGAAGTGCTTGTGGGCGCGTGCTGCGTTAGTTTGGTATCAGAGCTTATTCTTGTCTGTATATTTTAGGCAAGAGGAGTAAGAGAGGAAGAGAACTCTGATACACATCAAGTAGGTATCAGAGCAAAGAAAGATTCTTTTCTTTCTGTAGCAGAGAAGAGAATTCACCATGCCGCCAAGGAGAGATAGGCAGTCACCTGATCTATAGGATAGGGAAATGCCTTGAAGAAGAGGCAGGCAGATGGAAGATCTACTATAGAGAGACAAATGCGAGATCTCTGAGCAAGATTCGAGGACATGGAGACAACGCAAAGACGCACAGCCAGTGCGGGGGATCTGAGTGATTCTGAAAGCGAATTCGAGGTTGAATGAGAGGAAGAAGTTGCAGCTGAAGATGCATCAAACAAGCATTTGATCAGAGCTATTGCCATGATGGGTGTAAGAGAAAAGATGGACATTCCAGTTTACGAGGGAAACTTGGATGTAGAGGAGCTTCTAGACTGGATTAGAGCTTCTGTACTTCGACTATGAAGATGTCGAAGAGGACAAGAAAGTCAAACATGTAGTCATGAGACTGAAAGGACACGCAACAATGTGGTGGGATGAACTACAAGCTGACAGACACTGCAAGGGAAGGCAAAAGATTAAGATCTGGGATAGGATGATCGTGAAGATGAAGGTGAAATTCATCCCCAGGGACTATCAAATTACTCTGTTCAGGAGAATGCAGAACCTGAGACAGAAGCTGATGTCAGTGAAAGAATACACTGAGGAGTTCTATAGACTGAACATCAGGGCAGGTCATCGGGAGAGTGATGATGAGAAGGTTGCTAGATATCTGAATGGTATGATATATGACATTCAAGATGAATTGAGCATGCTAACCATACGAACAGTGGAAGATGCTTACCAATTGGCTCTGAAAGCAGAAGAGAAGCTGAGCCGAAAGCAGAGTCAGAGAGGTCGAGGCAGAAGCCAACCCAGAGGAAAATCTGTTGCCCAAGACAAAAGCTAGAAGCCCAAGGAAGACTGGAAGAAACCTAAGACTCGAACAGAGAGAGGTGGAACCTCACAACGAGGGAAATATGCTGAAAAGAGAGGACGTCATACTGAGAAGAGAGGAGATTATGCTGATGGAAATACTTTTCCTCGTACTAGAGGTAAAGGAAGAGGAAGAGGTGGAGTTATTACATGCTTCACATTTGGAAAGAATGGGCACAAGTCTTACGAGTGTCCAGATAAAAAGAAGGAGATTGGAGAAGCTCACATCACCGAGGCACAAAGGCGAGATGTTGAGGCAGAAGACACTGAAGGCGGAATATCGCTTATGATGCAAAAATCTCTTTTGACACCTGAGAAGGAGGTGGATATTTCAGTCCAAAGGACCAGACTTTTTAGGACTGCTTGCAAGACCAAGGACAGGGTATGGAAGGTCATAGTAGACAGTGGTAGCACGGACAATCTCGTTTCTACAGAGATGGTAGAGAAGCTGGAGCTGGAGATGATTGATCATCCAAGCCTGTACAGAATTTCATGGCTACAAAAAGGACACCAGGTAACTATCACTAAATAATGTTTAGTTGAATTCAAGACAGGAGGTTATAATGACAAGATATTGTGTGATATTATTCCCATGGATGTTTGTCATCTATTGCTGGGTAGACCATGGAAATACGACAGAAATGTGATTCATGATGGGAGAATGAACACATATACCCTGGATAAGAATGGGAGAACCCATATGTTGCTTCCGATAAAGGATAAGGAGGTGAAGCCGGAGGTAAGAAACACTGTACTTCTCATGAGTGGTGTTATCACCCCATAAATTATGGGAATCAATTGATGACTTGGATATTATCTGTATCTAGTGTTTTTATTGACAAATGATTTTTCATTCTGAAAATAATTTAAGAAAAAGAAAAATAAAAAGAAAAAGAAAAAGAAAAAAAAAGAAAAAAAAAAATAGTAAAAGAAAAGAGGGCATAAAAGAATTGAAAAGAAAAAGCCCCATGCAATAATAGTAACTTGGCCATACCTTTCAAGCATGGCCAAGTTATTTTAAATTTTAATGTTGATAGGTTAGTGAATAAGTCTGACCAGACTGTCTAATCCCGGTCAGATAGCCCTTAGGAAGATTAGTGAATAAATCTGACCAGACTTCTAATCCTGGTCAGATAGCCCTCAGATAGAGTAATTTATTAACCCAACAGTTTAATCTAGGTTAATTGTCCTAGGAAAATAGGTTAGCATGTAGGTTAGTTGCTTCATTTGCTTCACTACCCATGAAACCAGATTGATAATATGCTACACCATGTCTCCATTGTCTAATAATAACTTAGATGATGTCCCCTTGGTGGTGTCTATGTGAAAAGATTGGGAGAAACCCATAAAAGGCACTTGTCCTAAGTTTTCTTGACACATCCTTTTTCCACTCATGATTTATATTTACTACACTTATCAGCGGTCCAGATCGTGGTGCTCAGATCTACGGTGCATAGGGCATTCCGGACCCCCCTAGTGTTCTGCTTTTAACCAGGCGGGGGGGGGTCCGGAATCGGTAATAAGAATCGCGCAGATCTGGACGGTCCAAGAACAAGGGCATTGATCCACGACCCAAATTGGATTCCAGACTCACCTGTCCATTCTAACTTTAATGGAGGAGGGGGGTCCTGAATGAGTAATAAATTACGCGCTAAGATTTGCGGCCAGGAAACGGGTGCACAGATCAACGGTTTACAATGGATTTCGGACAACCCTTGGTGTTCTGCTTTTAACCAAAAGGGGGGGGGGTTCGAAATGGATATTCCCTCCGATGGGCCCCTTGTCATAGGTGGCACGTATCTGTTGGTCCTGAAGTCTTTTCACCATATGTCATATGATAGCCTCCATCACTCAGGGACGTCATCCTCCACTGATGCCACTTGCTCCGCTTGTTCCCGAGTTGTGTCCCATCCCATAACTGCTGTCAGTCCCTGCTGTCAGTCCATCATCCCTTTCACTCATGAACAACAGATTATTGTGAATTTTATCAATGATCCCTGGCCACCACGTCAACCATCTGAATTCTTTGGCCACCGTCACCTGCCACCTCATCCCAAGTGGCTCGTTGTCCATTTATTACAGGATAACATACCCGTTATATTGCTGATATGTCTCCCGCATCCAATCGACCCCATTTTTGAATAAAACTATCGTTGTTCCTCTTTCATTCGTTATTCATTCATCGCACCAGAAAACTTACCTCTTATTCCTCCATTGATTCCCCATCGCCTTCATCCATAGTCAGTCGACCCCACTAACATATTGTTTATTGCAGGTACTGTTGCAGAGATGGCGCCAAAGACAAGGCTAGTGGAAGGAGAAGAGAATCCTTTTCTTCCTCCTCCTGTTGCCCTGGAAAAAATTATGTTTGTGGATAAAGGCAGGTTGATCGCAGATACCATTTGCGACTTCGATTTTTCAGACCTCCAGTCATGGCTCTGGGAAGTGTTCCTGGACCAGAGCGATGAGATTGGACTCTGGGAGTCCAATTTTCCCCTGTACCTTTTTCCCCAGATACACCACTTTCCCGAATTCACCCTCAAATGCCAAGCTCATTATATTCCTGACCATAGGGCCATCATCTCATCATCTGGAGATGTCCTCTTCTTCATCACTCCCGAAGACATTGATCAAATGATGCAAATCCCCCGTGCTGAGTCTTTTTCCCTGTTCAACCTAGAAATCCGTACAGAGCTGTATTAAAAGATGACTTTTCCCCAGAGAGCTCAAATATTCAAGCTGTTCCTTCCCACCTCTGCTCCACTCTCTTCCACAAATCTCCCTTACTTGTCGTCCATGTTCTCCACCAAGGGAAATCAGATCATTTCGTCCCTCTGTGCTCTGTTAGGGTACTATTCTGAGTAGTGGGTAGATGAGCCCATCCTGGGTTTTCTATCCATTTTCTCCAATGATGAAAAACCTACAACACAGTTTGATTTCAGTACCTTCTTGGCTGACAATATTCACGAGCTGTTCGTGAACTTTGGCACGGAAGGCATGTTTAGATATTTGTCCATATTGGCCTATATGTTTGTTTTTTATCAAGCCGATAAATTCAGGTTTTCTATGCAGAAAATGGACACAGATGGAAAGCCTCAGCCAATAACAACATGGACCTCTTTGTTGAAGCATAACTCTGTAGAATACGAATTCAAAGCATTCATTGATCTATTTTACCACCATGTGGTAAGCATGCTGAGTGGTATGCCTGAACCATGAATAAATGACGAGGTCCAGAGAATTCTACATTTCTCGGACAACGCAAAGACAGGGGACTGGTACCTTTATCAAAACCACACCGAGATCAAAGTTTTTGGGTGCGAATTGGCACCCTACAAGCTGCCAAAGTATGTGCCGGTAAGAGTTTTTGCGTTAGAATACATCAGGCAAATCATGAACTCAGATGACATCCACTTTGTATCCCTGAAGAAGAAGCAATAATTGAGAATCAAGGGGAAGATTGGTTCTTTCATCTGCAATTGTCGAGGCGCCGGGGAAGAAGATGGCAGAATGTTGAAGGAGATGAAATTCTTTACGAGTTTCACATGGCACTATGATCCATGCGGGATGATTTCAGAGATGCGGGTAAAAAATAAAAATATTTCGTATGTTCACGAGCCCAAGCCCGAGATTGAGAAATATGCTAATAAGACAGTTTGGGTGCCTGACACCTTGGTTGAAGTTGAGCAACAGGTTCCCCCAACAACTATGCAACAAACTACCATGCCACAGGTCCCTAAGGAGAAGAGGCCTCGACAGGAGTCATCTCCGCCTGTAATTGAGGTATCATCAGAAGAGTTCCAAATGTACACCAAGAGGCCAAAGACAGTTTCAACGTCTGGTACGACAGTAGAACAAGAGGCCCCACCCACCACAGTAACTACCATAGTAATCAAGCCGGTCATTCCACCGTTTGGTTCAAGTCTTTATCAGGGCATCACCCCAACAGTACCGAAGAAATCCACAGACTCTCCCTTGAAATATCAACCAGGCAAGACTGGGCCTAAATTGGGCATCTTCGAGAAATATGAGATGATCAAGAAGAAGAATCAAACCCTTACTAGCAACACTTATGCCCAGTTTCGAACACAAACGTCGACTGCGCAACATAGCTTGCTGTCTGCATTCGACACAGAGAAGGGTAGGATGCACATGGCCTACCTCCAAGCGCAGGTACCGGATCCCAAGGTGATCTCAGACTACAAGAGGGCCACCTTCGAATTCCAGGAGAAGGACGTACATCCAGTATACCAGATGGATCTGCACAAACAAACAGGGGAGATGGTTTTCCAAACATTGGCACATGCTTCAGCTTCTGTAGAAAAATTTCAGGTATCATTGAACAATGCTCAAACGCAGCTCAAGTTGGAGAAGATATCTTCTTTTGCGAAGGACAACTGAATCAAAACCTTGGAGGAGATGGTCCTCAAGATCGGCTACGATCCTTCGAATGTCAAAGAAGCAGAGGAGATGATAAAGAAAAAGAATGAAGACATCGCTTCCTTGAGGAAACAGTTGAAACTCCCGCCCACAGAAGACTCACAGGCTAAGGATATAGCAGAGAAGGAAGGCGAGAAGGATGAAATGCTCAAGCTGCTCATGGAGCAGAACGCCTAGCTCAAAGAAATGGAAGCAGAAATGGAGAAACTGCTAAAGGAGAAAGAACAGATGAATTCTATGGAGGCCATCCCATTGACTGCTATCCCAATCTCAGGGACAACCACAACCACAACAACAGTAACAACAATTCCATCCGCAACACTAGTGACACCACTAGAAGGGAAAACTGATCTCGCCAAATCAATGGAGAAAATGAATCTGCA
This sequence comes from Picea glauca, assembly GCA_000966675.3. Taxonomy (NCBI): domain Eukaryota; kingdom Viridiplantae; phylum Streptophyta; class Pinopsida; order Pinales; family Pinaceae; genus Picea; species Picea glauca. The sequence goes on along the minus strand of JZKD02S2404162.1, from coordinate 183,479 downwards.
AGAGATAGAAATTAGGAGGCTTAAGAAAGAAGTTGAGAACCTCCAAGAACTCCAAACTTCTTTCCAAACCAATCTCTCTAAAGAGAAACAAGTAACTGAGCAGCTAAAGAAGGAACTACAACAGCTCCAAAAGCAAACCATGGCAGGGAAGACTTTGGCTGAGGTCAAAGAGAATGTATGGACATATATCACAAAGTCCATGAATGAAATCTGGCCCATGATCCAAATCATGTTTGAACAGAACGAGTTGGTCCAGAGGAGTAAATAGGCCATTTAGAATATTAGAGTGGAATTGGGAGATAGACCAACTCAGGCAAATGATATAATAAGATTCCTCAATTCCAAGACTAGAGAAGAGATGGAAGAGTTGAAGATAGAGGACAGAACATAAACCATCCTTGAGGTCAAAAGAGTTTTGAACAAGAGGGGATTGATGCTTCAACTAGAAGAAAAGGTTCAGACCATGGACCTGGGGGTACAAAAGTTTTTCAGTAAGATTGATGCTCTCCAAAAGAATGGCCTACCTGGTCTGAAGGTCATTAATGACAAACTAATGTCACTCCAGGATTACAAGAAGAGATTATCTAAGGTGTCTAAGGACAATTCAAAGTTCGCTGGCATACAAGGGAGCATCACTGGAAAAGCATTCCTGGACACCCTTCAATTTGACATCAGCATCCAGCACGAGATTCGATACATATTCCTCACCAAGCCCACATTCGCCAAATATACAGAAATGGATGAAGTGTATCGGAGACTGCTCAAAGTCAAAGTGCCTAGTCACATCAGATGGGAGGAACTCTGCGATCTGCTCGATTAGCAGATGAGCTATCCAGATCCAGTCACCTGTCCAATCAGAAGAGGTTGTGCAGAAACCTCGCCAATGGCCTACCCCAGAATTTCCACGTGCAGTTTCACCAAGTCACCAAGTAGTTTTGATCAATTAAATTGGTTAGACTAAAAATAGAATGAGCACGTCTTGATCAGTTATGACATGAACGTTTATATTTTGAATTATAAATACTTCATTTTTCGAAGTATTGGACGTTGTTTATCTTTACACCTTGACGCTATCAGACTGTAACTATTTTTGAAGAGATCGGCCATTAATAAAGAGGAAGCACTTTGACAGGATTCTTGCGTGTATTCACTGGTGACGTTTTTCTCTAAGTTGAATGTTTTTCTTTCTTTGTGATCATATTGTTTTCTGAAACTAATCTTTAAAAGTAACGTATGTTGCATGAATTATCTTAGATACCCTATTTCCGACTTTAAAGGTTTTAATGTTTATCTTCTAAGGTTTTCAATTAAGGAATTCTTAACTGATTCTTAGTTGAATGATCTTTCTCATCTTTTCTTCTATCCATCATTTAAATTATTAAAGATCCAGTGAGTATATTATCTCGCCCTGTGGCAGTTTTCCTTTACGCTTATGGTTTGTATCTCATGTTTGTTATAACACAGACCCCATAGCCCAATGGAAGTGTAGACTGTCTCAACCAATTCAAAAACACTTTTACAACAAAACCTACCTGTTTCTTTACCTAGCCTAACATCTGAAGTTAAAAACAAAGCTAAATTATATAGAGAGATCCCTCTCTAAGGCTGGAAGGGCTAGATTCCCAGCTTTGAAAGTGTTTGGATAAAGTTACCTTTGTAGATTTCTTCTGTTTCAACCTCTAGGAAATTTACCAAGTGCTAACATAATGGCGACTCCACTGGGGACGAACTAAAAATTGAAAATTTCACGTTTTCTTTCCCCTAAAAGAAAGTTCGATTTTGAGAAGAAAGTAAGGTTAGAGGTTGATCAAACTTTGTACGTATTATTTTCAGACTCACAAAATTAAAAATATATATATAAAAACCAAAAAATAGTTCTGGCTTCCAAGAAAGTTCACACTCGATCTCATCCCGACCCAGAACTCGCAATAGTGATAGATAACCCCGAACCTTTACTCAGGCGAAAGGTCTCGACTGTCGGTTCAGGGAGTCATACTTCCCTGCATAAGTCACCTTCCTTTTCAGGAAAACCCGTTACCTCTCAAAACCTTGATCTTGATACCTTTCCACCTCGAGGTCTGGTTAGAACACGGTCCGATAGTTTTGTGTCTGGACTAGTTTTTGACCCAACTATGTTGCAAGACCGAACCCCAGAAGTCTTTTCTCCCATGACTAGACTACAAATCACTACCTCAGTACCGTTCAGTCCCTCCTCATCCTCATCTTCAGTCGCTACATCTCCGACCATCCAGGTTTCTCTCCAACCTCCTCCACCCATCATGGCAGCTCGATATGCTCCATTGGTGTTGGCTGCGCTGCTACATGCCATGCCTCAAGACTACCAAACAAGACTTCCATAGTTCGATGCAACTGGACCTTTAAACGCCCAACAACATGTGGATAAAATGAATGACTATTTCGACCTGCATGAAGTTGATGAGGCGGACATTCAAATGCGACTATTTGCCCAGAGTCTGACAAGAGATGTCAAGAAATGGTTCAAAGCTTTACCTGCCGCCTCAGTTCCTGACCTTGTTGTGTTCCAAAGAAGTTTTCTTGATAGATGGGAGGTAAATAAAAACCCTCTCCAAATACTGTTAGAATATGAGAATATAAAAAGAAATCAAGGCGAGATGGTACAATATTATTGCACCTGCATTAACAACCTGTATAATGCAATCCCAACTGAAATCAAACCTCCACAGGGTTTGGCATTGATTAAATTCCCCGATGGATTTGATGCTGACATGTCTTACCAATTAAGAGAAAGGAATGTTGCAACCCTAGAGGACATGCAGAAGAGTGCTATTAGTGTGGAGGCCAATCTGTTGGCGAAAAGGGCCCATCAGAGGTCAAAAAGGAGAGTCATGATCAAAGAAGAACCTTCCAAATCCAAATGGGATTCTATGGTCAGAACTTTGGAACTAATGCTGGAAAGAGTGAATGTTTCAGACATAAATCCTCTGAGAGACAGCACACCTGCACCTCCGATTCGAAACCCCAATTTTAGGTGAAATCCTCCTCAGATCATACAAAGAGATCCTCGGGATCAAAGAGAGCAGAGGGGCCCAGATCAGCCGATCAGACCTCCTCTACAAGAAAACTATGCTGATGAAGGGGGAGAAGTGATTGAGGAATTGGAGGACACTCACATCAACCTTATGGGAATTCACGACAACGAGGCCATTTTCCTTACTCAAGAAGATCAAGAACTCTTTTTGCTAAATCAAACAAAGGTAAGTGAAGAAGCCGAAGATGTGCAACAACAGGCCTTTGAGAATGCTATTCTAGAAGTACACAGGCAGTACAATCTGCGTAGCAAGAAAACATAAGGGAGTTCAAATATTGAAGGGACTTTTTCACAGAAAACGATCGAAACACAGAAGACAGTCGAAGCCAAGAAAATCCCTGAACCTTCTACTGAGAAGACTACTGCCGAGAAGATTTCTGAGAAGAGTAAAGTTGATGCTCCTTTGAAGAAAAACATCACCATTCTGAAAATACCATCACAACCTGATGCTTCACATGTTAACCCGCCGAGTACTTCTGAGCCGAAGAACATGGCGGGCAAATCAGAACTAATTAGCCAAGGCAAAGTTCTTACACCCTTTAGCCTTGAAGGGGAATTAGCAAAAATAAAAATTCCCATCCCACTTACAGAATTGATGAACAGAGATGGATATCATTCACAGGTAATAAAAGCACTGGCCATTGAACCTGATGTAGGCACCAAGGCCTTGACTATTGGATTAGTGACTCATTCAGACACCGTGAACCTTATTGACGATCATCCCGAACTCCTTTTCAGACTTGAAGTAGATGGTCGAGATGATATCGGTGATGTAGCTCCCTTTTACATTAGTTTAAACATACACGACTTGATATTACATAACGCTATGTTGGACTCAGGTGCCTCACATAATTTGATGCCTAAAGCAGTAATGGAAAAAATGGGATTGGAGGTCACCAGAGCATACAAGGATTTACATTCATTTGACTCCAGCAAAGTCAAATGTATTGGTTTGATCAAAGACCTATGCATCACCCTGGTTCAGATCCCTTCAAAAAGAATGGTAATGGATGTAGTGGTTGCAGACATCCCGCCTAAGTATGGAATGTTGTTATCCTGGTCTTGGGGAGCTAAGTTGAAAGGGACCCTGCAGCTGGATATGTCCTATGCCACTATCCCAGTATTTGGGAAACAGAGGAGGTTATATAGAGAAACATGAAGTACATGGTCAGTAGCCAGAAGAAACCGCACAATTACCCTATTTATTCTACACATTCCGGTTTAGATTCGTTCATCTTGTACAATGATGGTGATACGGAAGAGAAAGATACTCAGTTGATGGAAGATGTATCTAGTCAAGATGAAGGTCCAGAAATCGGTGAGGTAGCAAAGATGAAAAATGTAATCACTGAAGAATTCCCCGCCGATTTCTGGAGTATGGATTTCGATGGAGCTGTGAGTAAAGAAGGAGCAGGAGCTGGAGTCTGGCTGCATAATCATCGAAAAAGGTATTCAGAAAATCATTCCTAGAAATTAAATTTCTAGTGCACTACAATGTTGGCGAATATGAAGCTTTAATGCTCGGTCTGAAGCTGTTGAAAAAAGTTTGTGATAAGCAGATAATGGTAAGGGGTGACTCTGAATTAATAATCAAGAAAATTAAAGGTGAGTATGCTGCTAAACACCCACGCGTTAGAGCCTACAGGAATGTTGTTCTTGATGCTTTGACGTGTTTTAATGAGGTTGACTTGCAGGTAATGCCAAGGGGACAAAATATTCTGGCTGACGGACTGGCTACGTCAACAGCCTCCTGCAAGATTCCTTTCCGCCAAACTCACCCATACACTGTTGAGGTGAAATGCAGACCGACGGTTCCCGATAATATCAGGTACTGGAAAGTGTTTGGAAATGATGACGAAATAGAGGACTTTCTGCAATGCAAGAACGATTTTGAATGTACAAATATAGATGTAGAAGATGAAGACGAGAATGTAAATAATTCTAGTTTTGAAATAGATAGTGTAAATACTGTAGATTCAGGAGTAGATATAGTTGATTCAGGGGAGTTAGGGGATGATGAAATGGATGCCGATGTTTTACAGTTGAAAAGCAATGTTTTACCTATAGGTCTTGTTCCTTTAGAAGATCTGTTTGACAGTAACGATGTAGCTAAGAAACCAAAAATAGAAGCTCATGGACAAGAGGTAGAGGACTATAACATAGGGACTGAAGAGAAGCCTAGGATGGTCAAACTGTCCAAATCTTTACTCCCAGAACAAAAGCTCAAATACATTGAGCTATTCAAAGAATATTCAGATGTTTTTTCCTGGGGCTATGAAGATTTGAAAGCCTATGATACCAGCATCATACAACACAGGATTCCCATAAAGGAAGACCAAAAACCATTTAGGCAGAAACTTAGGAGGATAAATCCCAAGTTGCTCCCTCTGATAGAAAAAGAAATCAAGAAAATGTATGATGCCAAGATCATAGTCCCTCTGTGCTTCTCTAAGTGGGTTTCTAATTTAGTCCCTACACGTAAGAAAATCGGGGAAATCAGACTCTGCATAGATTTCCGAAATCTGAACAAAGTATCCCTGAAAGATAATTACCCACTACCGAAAATGGACCACCTCCTGCAAAGGGTGGTCGAGTCCAGTAGGATATCTCTGTTAGATGGTTTCTCAGGATACAACCAGGTCCTAGTTCACCCGGACGATCAAGATAAAACCGCTTTTACCACCCCATGGAGCACTTTCATGTATGTGAAGATGCCTTTTGGTCCGATGAATGCAGGAGCCACGTTTCAAAGGGCAATGGATATCGCCTTCATGGAAGAATCTGGTAAGTTTATTGTCATTTATTTATATGATGTGACTGTGTTTTCCAAATCAGATGATGAACACCTGCGGCACCTTAGATGAGTTTTCGAGAAATGTAGAAGGTTTGGGATTTCTTTGAATCCTAAGAAGTGTCTTTTTGGGCTAGAAGAAGGCAAACTGCTGGGACACATCATATCCAAATATGGAATTAGAATAGACCCCAACAGAACCGAGGCCATACTAAAGTTAGAACACCCAAGAAACCTCAAAGAACTACAATCTTTTATAGGGCAAATTAACTTTCTACGAAGATTCATTCCAAATCTCACCGAAGTCCTCAGAAACATCAGAAACATGCTTAAAAAGGACGTAAAAATAAAATGGGACTCTGAGTCCAGACAATCTTTCGAACAGGTCAAACGAGCACTCACAGAAGCCCCGGTTTTGATCAGTCCAAATTTTACTAAGGATTTCTATCTCTGTTCTTTCGCCTCTAAACATACTATAGCGGCGGTGTTACTACAGAAGAACAGTGAAGGGTATGAACAACCCATATCTTTCTTTAGAAAAGCATTAAGAGATGCTGCTCTGAATTACAAGATCATGGAGAATCAGGCTTTTTCTTTGGTAAAAGATCTAAAGGACTTTAGGGTCTACATTCTCCATTCCCATACCATAGCTTATGTTCCAAACGCGGTTGTAAAGGACATCTTGACACAGGACAATCCGGATGGAAGAAGGGGAAAATGGATTGCTGTCATTTTAGAATATGATATAGAAATTAAGCCCACAAAATTAATCAAAGGCCAATGCCTTGCTAAATTAATGGCTGAATCTAACTTCCAGGCTCTTGACATTAATTTTCTAAATGTAGCAGATGAGCAGGGCGAGATGGAGACTCCAAACATTAGAGAGGTATTTCTAAACTCTCCATGGTATGCAGACCTTATATTCGTTTTACTAAATTTACAAGATCCCCCTGGTTTAACTAAGACTAAAGATAGATTTTTAAAGTTGAAAGCTTTGAAATTCTGTATTCTAGAAGGAAACTTATATTGGAAAGACCCTGCAGGCATTCTGTTAAATTGTTTACTGAAAGATGAAGCTGATAAAGTGTTGCAATAGTTTCATGCAGGAGAATGTGGTGGCCATTTGAACTGGAAGGTCACAGCCGACAAAATACTCAGAGCTGGATTTTTCTGGCCCACCATGTTCGCAGATGTGCATCAGAAGGTAACAACATGTCACCAGTGTCAACTGTTTGAAGGCAAAAGGAAACTTCTTCCTTTACCTTTGAAACCTATATCATTTGAGGCCCCTTTCCAGCAATGGGGGCTCGATTTCATTGGAGAAATTCACCCACCTTCTTCAGGCCAACACAGGTGGATTCTCACGGCCACCGATTATTTCACCAAGTGGATCAAGGAAGTACCAAGCAGGCAAGCCACTAACTCTGTTATTATCAAATTTCTTGAAAATAATATTTTGTCTCGCTTTGGTTGTCCTAGAAAGATCATTACTGACAATGCAGCTGCCTTTCGGTCAAAGAAACTCATAGATTTCTGCAACCGGTAACACATTGGCTTGGGGCATTCCATAGCCTACTACCCTCAATGGAATGGGTTGGCGGAATCTTCAACCAAAACTTTGGTAAATATCATCAAGAAAACATTGCAGAAAAACAAAAAATCATGGCATGATAAGTTGGTGTTTTCTCTATGGGCTGACAGACTGACCACCAAAAGGTCAATTGGTATGTCACCATACCAGCTGGTCTATGGTATAGAGGCTATTTTCCCCACTTCTTTAGGAGTCCCTGTCATGAAGTTGCTACAAGACGTGCAAGCTGAGCCAAATGACTCACAGAGAAGAATCAACCAGATGATTCATTTGCAACAGGCTAGAGAAGAAGTTTTCAACAAAACACAGGTCATCCAAGAAAACATCAAGAAAATCTTTGACAAATGAACCAAGGAGTATGATTTTGAGCTGGGAGATCTGGTTTTGAGGTGGGATGCTAGGAATGAGGACAAGGGAAAGCATGGGAAATTTGACCATCTGTGGACATGGCCATACATGATCCAAGCTTTCAGAGGAAACAATGCTTTCTTTCTAAACAACGTCGATGGGTTAGATCTGCCAGGAGCACCGGTGAATGGCAGAATGCTGAAACATTATGCCCCACCTCAGTAAAAGAATTGAAGAACTCATTCTCCATTGTACATACCAGTTTAATTTTCATTTTTCACTTGCATTTTCTGAGTGAGGAACATTAGTCAGGCGGTTGAAGCCCGAAGAGAAGGCCCCAAGATGTTGACCATTGTTTTTCCAAGTTTTGAGAATAAGACCAATGAAGGCTATTAGGAAGATATGTTCAGAATGACAGGAACCAGGATTCTTGGCACTTAACAGGGCAAGTACCATCCCTAGGTGGAGCCACTGTTATCACCCCATAAATTATGGGAATCAATTGATGACTTGGATATTATCTGTATCTAGCGTTGTTATTGACAAATGATTTTTCATTCTGCAAATAATTTAAGAAAAAGAAAAAGAAAAAGAAAAGAAAAGAAAAAAAAAATAGTAAAAGAAAAGAGGGCATAAAAGAATTGAAAAGAAAAAGCCCCATGCAATAATAGTAATTTGGCCATACCTTTCAAGCATGGCCAAGTTCTTTTAAATTTTAATGTTGATAGGTTAGTGAATAAGTCTGACCAGACTGTCTAATCCTGGTCAGATAGCCCTTAGGAAGATTAGTGAATAAATCTGACCAGACTATCTAATCCTGGTCAGATAGCCCTTAGATAGAGTAATTTATCAACCCAACAGTTTAATCTGGGTTAATTGTCCTAGGAAAATAGGTTAGCATGTAGGTTAGTTGCTTCATTTGCTTCACTACCCATGAAACAAGATTAATAATATGCTACACCATGTCTCCATTGTCTAATAATAACTTAGATGATGTCCCCTTGGTGGTGTCTATGTGAAAAGATTGGGAAAAACCCATAAAAGGCACTTATCCTAAGTTTTCCGGACACATCCTTTTTTTGCTCATGATTTATATTTCCTACACTTATCAGTGGTCCAGATCATAGTGCTCAGATCTACGGCACATAGGGCATTCAAGACCCCCCTAGTGTTCTGCTTTTAACCAGGGGGGGGTATGGAATCGGTAATAAGAATCGTGCAGATCTGGACGGTCCAAGAACAAGCGCATTGATCCATGAACCAAATTGGATTCCAGACCCCCCCATCCATTCTGCCTTTAATGGAGGGGGGCGGGGGTCCAGAATGAGTAATAAATGATGTGCTAAGATCTGCGGCCAGGAAACTGGCGCGTAGATCAACGGTTTACAATGGATTTCGGACCCCCCTTGGTGTTCTGCTTTTAACCAAAAGGGGGGGGGGTTCGAAATGGATATTCCCTCTGGCAGACCCCTTGTCATAGGTGGCACGTATCTGTTGGTCCTGAAGTCTTTTCACCATATGTCATCTGACAGCCTCCATAACTCAGGGACATCATCCTCCACTGATTCCACTTGCTCTGCTTGTTCCCGAGTTGTGTCCCATCCCATAACTAATGTCAGTCCATCACCCCTTTCACTCATGAACAACCCCTTATTGCAACTTTTATCACCGATCCCTGGCCACCACGTCAACTGTCTGAATGCTTTGGCCACCGTCACCTGCCACCTCATCCCAAGTGGCCCGTTGTCCATTTATTACAGGATAACATACCCGTTATCTTGCTGATATGTCTCCCGCGTCCGACCGAACCCAGTTTTGAATAAAACTACCGTTGTTCCCCTTTCATTCGTTATTCGTTCATCGCGCCAGAAAACTTACCTCTTATTCCTCCATTGCTTCCCCATCGCCTTCATCCATAGTCAGTCGACCCCACTAACATATTGTTTATTGTAGGTACTGTTGCAGAGATGGCGCCAAAGCCAAGGCTAGTAGAAGGAGAAGAGAATCCTTTTCTTCCTCCTCCTGTTGACCTGGACAAAATTCTGTTGGTGGATAAAGACAGGTTGATTGCAAATACCATTTGCGGCTTCAATTTTTCAGACCTCCAGTCATGGCTCCGGGAAGTGTTCCTGGACCAGAGCAATGAGATTGGACTCTGGGAGTCCAATTTGCCCCTGTACCTTTTTCCCCAGATACACCACTTTCCCGAATTCGCCCTCAAATGCCAAGCCCATTATATTCCTGACCAGAGGGCCATCGTCTCATCATCCGGAGACGTCCTTTTCTTCATCACTCCCAAAGACATTGACCAAATGATAAAAATCCCCCATGCTGAGTCTTTTTCCCCGTTCAACCTAGAAATCCTTACAGAGCTGTATCAAAGGATGAATTTTCCCCAGAGAGCTCAAATATTCGAGCTGTTCCTTCCCACCTCTGCTCCACTCCCTTCCACAAATATCCCTTACCCGTCGTCCGTGTTCTCCACCAAGGGAAATTAGATCATTTCCTCCCTCTGTGCTCTGTTAGGGTACTATTCTGACCAGTGGGTAGATGAGCCCATCCAGGGTTTTCTATCCATTTTCTCCAATGATGAAAAACCTACAACACAGTTTGATTTTAGTACCTTCTTGGCTGACAATATTCGCGAGCAGTTCGTGAACTTTGGCACGGAAGGCATGTTTAGATATTCGTCCATATTGGCCTATATGTTTGTTTTTTATCAAGCCGATAAATTCAGTTTTTCTATGCAGAAAATGGACGCAGATGGAAAGCCTCAGCCAGTAACAACATGGACCTCTTTGTTGAAGCATAACTCTATAGAATACGACTTCAAAGCATTCATTGATCTGTTTTACCACCTTGTGGTAAGCATGCTGAGTGGTATGCCCGAACCATGAATAAATGAAGAGGTACAGAGAATTCTACATCTCTCGGACAATGCAAAGATAGGGGACTGGTACCTTTATCAAAACCACACTGAGATCAGAGTTTTCGGGTGTGAATTGTCACCCTACAAGCTGCCCAAGTATGTGCCGGTAAGATTTTTTGCGTTAGAATACATCAAGCAAATCATGAACTCAAATGACATTGACTTTGTATCCCTGAAGAAGAAGCAACAATTGATAATCAAGGGGTAGATTGGTTCTTTCATTTGCAATAGTCGAGGCGTCGGGGAAGAAGCTGACAGAATGTTGAAGGAGATGAAATTCTTTACGAGTTTGACATGGCACTATGATCCATGTGTGATGATTTCAGAGATGTGGGTAAAAAATAAAAATATTTCGTATGTTCACGAGCCCAAGCCCGAGATTGAGAAATATGCTAATCAGACAGTTTCAGTGCCTGACACCTTGGTTGAAGTTGAGTAGCAGGTTCCCCCAACAACTATGCAACAAACTACCACGCCACAGGTCCCTAAGGAGAAGAGGCCTCAACAGGAGTCATATCCGCCTGTAACTGAGGTATGATTAGAAGAGTTCCAAATGCACACCAAGAGGCCAAAGAAAGTTTCAACATTTGGTACAATAGTAGAACAAGAGGCCCCGCCCACCACAGTAATCAAGCCGGTCATTCCACCATTTGGTTCGAGTCTTTATGAGGGCATCACCCCAACAGTACTGAAGAAATCCACAGACTCTCCCCTGAACAATCAACCAGGCAAGACTGGGCCTAAATTGGGCATCTTCGAGAAATATGAGATGATCAAGAAGAAGAATCAAACCCTTACTAGTAGCACTTATGCCCAGTTTCGAAAACAAACGGCGACTGCACAGCATAGATTTCTGTCTTTATTCGACACAGAGAAGGGTAGGATGCACATGGCCTACCTCCAAGTGCAGGTACCGGATCCCAAGGTGATCTTAGACTACAAGAGGGCTATCTCCAAATTCTAGGCGAAGGACGTACATCCAGCAGAGCAGATGGATATGCATAAACAAACAGGGGAGATGGTTTTCCACACATTGGCACATGCTTCAGCTTCTGCAGAAAAATTTCAGGTATCATTGAACAATGCTCAAACACAGCTCAAGTTGGAGAAGATATATTCTTTTGCGAAGGATAACCGAATCAAAAATTTGGAGGAGATAGTCCTCAATATCGGCTACGATCCTTCAAATGTCAAAGATGCAGAGGAGATGATAAAGAAAAATAATGCAGACATCGCTTCCTTGATGAAACAGTTGAAACTCCCACCCACAGAAGACTCATAGGCTAAGAAGATAGCAGAGAAGGAAGGCGAGAAGGATGAAATGCTCAAGCTACTCATGGATCAGAATGCCCAGCTCAAAGAAATGGAAGCAGAAATGGAGAAACTGTTAGAGGAGAAAGAACAGATGAAGTCTATGGAGGCCATCCCATTGACTGTTATCCCAATCTCAGGGACAAGCACAGCTGATCCTGATTATTTTTCGGTACGAAATGAGAGCGGAGATATAATAAAGAAATGCACAGAGATATCACGTATATCCAGTAATATAAAATAAATATATCAGAGATGCAACCATAAACACAGAGATACAGTAATACACGATTTCTATTAATGAAAGAAAT
>JZKD02S2404162.1:129112-143917 GCA_000966675.3 Picea glauca | reverse complement strand
CGAGTATCATTTTACCAGAACATCAGTCTTGTCCTTGTGCCTTGAGCTTGTATGTTTGCAGTACTTGTTCCTCCATTGTAACGTAATATTCCTTTATTCTTTTTCCAAAATTATCAAAAAGAACAAAAAAATCAAATATACCCCGAAAAGAGGATGGGAAAAGTATTTTCTTTATTGGCAGGATAATGAGTTTCCCTTGGATAAAGAACATCTGTCTATTTGATCATGAGACTATGGGATGTAGTACGACCTTAGGAAGCTTTTCTCGCTATATAGAGTTGTGTCCTCAACCATTTGGTTATTCTTCCAAACATATGGAGAGTGTGCATTGCCTCCTGCTTCATAGACTTATGATTAACATATATGTTGCTTGAGTCTTATCAATTGTCATGCTATTGTCCAAGGGAAGTTTGTCACTAAGCCTGAGTCGAACCCTTTGCTATATGTCTCTTGTCCGCATACCTAGCCATCCTAAACGTCCAATCAAGTCCTTGTTCGAAATCACTGAAGCCTTCAGTCCGATCATCAAGATTATCAAGTCCATAACCGACGAGCCGTCGAAGACCTCTGGGTAGTGCAGTCGTACACTCATATTACACTCCTACCTAATTTTTAGAAGATTTTGAAGTTGTTGCTCGAGCTCTGAAGTCCAGCCATCAGGCCAAATCAACTTCTGGAAGATGGATACTCTATATGTATATCTTTCTGATTTCGAGATGTAGCTCCACTGTGTATTATTCGCGGCTACTCTTTATAGTTATTTGACATGGATCTACAATGTATTTAATTGGTAGCCATGGTTCTATTTTATCCCGAGCATGGGTATGCCTGCCTCGGTGAGACATTTGTTATTTTTCAGATGGCACCTCCTGGTTCCTGAACCTTGGGATCAATCGTTCGATACATCAGTAAAGATTGGTAATGTATTTCGGCCATCGGATGCTCTTCTGACCTCACACATTAGGGGGCATCTGTTATAACCCTAAATTGCACCACACATGCTTACCTGGCATCATGCCAACTCATATCCCTTCTTTGCCAAAACTTTGCTGAGCAACTCTTTGAAAATCTGCTTGTGTCAAGGCCCACGTGCCCTAACCCATTACTGCATGCATGTGCACACTGGCGGACTCACAACAACCCACGTGTACCTAACAAAGCATGAAAAAAGGAAAGTTGCCGACAGAACAAAAAGCTATGGGTTAGTTAACTGAAACTCCTGGCCATGCATGGCCGAGGGTTCATCCAAAACCCTAGCTCCTTCTATCCTATAAAAGAAGGGGTAGGGGTACCATTTGGAAGAGGAAAAAATATAACAAAGAAACTCTGCCCATTTACGTAATCCATTGTCCCAACCCTTTAGCCTTTCCTCATGCCAAAGGATATTTAATGCAAAGCAGTTGAAGGACAGAAGAAAAGGAGCCCAGGATCAGGTTCAAGGAGCGGTGGCCAATCTCAGCTTTTTTGTAAGTTGATTCACTTTCAGTAATAAAAAGAATACTTTTCCCATCCCAATGCATGAATTGTCTATGGTTTGATTAATTTATGCTTGATTTCTAACCCTTGAGTATAGAAGTAGCATGCATGCATAGTCGTTGTTTGTCTTGAGTGCAGGTCATCTGTGGAAGGAGCAGCGCAAGAAAGTAATAAAAGCGCAACAGAGGATCTACATTGAACGTCAGTAATAAGGTTGGTGGTCCTTTTCCATGCATTTACTGTGAAAAAGGGGTTTAAATCTTGGGTTATAGGTAAAAAATTAGTTTCTATTCAATGCGCCGAGTCGATCACCCAACCCACCTCCGCGCCATTTTCGTCCGCTGTCGGTTCTATCGTATACGTTTGAATCCTCATAAGTGCGTTTTCTACGTGGAATCTGACCGCCTTCTAGGTTTTATCGTTTCATGTCAGGGGATCTGGGTGGATCCTTTAAAGGTTGAGGAAATCCTTAATCTCCCTCCTCCTTCTACACTTTGCCAGTTACAAAGTTTGCAGGGGAAAGAAAACTTTCTTCGTCGTTTTATCCCAAATTACGCTGAGATAAATCATGGATTTATGCGGTTACTTAAAAATGGGTCTGATTTCTTATGGGATACCATCACCAACAATGCTTTCGAAGCTTTGAAATTGTCCCTAACGCGTGCTCCGCTTCTCTTTCCCCCTGATTACAGTTGCGATTATTTCCTTTACCTTGTTGCCTCGGATTATACCATTGGTATGGTTCTCATCCAAGAGGATGATGCTAACGATGAACATGTGATTTACTACTTGAGTCAAAGTATAACGCCTACCGAAATCAAGTATTTACATGTCGAAAAACTGGCCTTGGCTTCCGTCCATGCAGTCCAATGCTTCCGGCACTATATCCTCTCGTGCAAGACTACAATGATTTCTCACTGCAACCCTATGCAACACATTCTCACATGTCAATTGCTAGGGCGAAAATACTCCAAATGGATTGTGATACTCCAGGAGTTTGACTTGGAATTCGAACATGCCAAGTCTAAGAAGTCCTTAGTATTTGCTGAGTTGATATGTGACTTTCCCTATTCTGAAACGGAAACTGTAGTAGCTGATTCATTACCTGATGAATCCCTTTTCCTCATTAGCACTGATGATATTTGGTATGGTGATATCATTATATATCTCCAGACCCAGACTTTCTGGCCATCTTTTTCTAGTACTGACCGACGTCGAATATGATACCAAGCTCATCAATATATTATCCTCGGGGCTACTCTTTATCGTCGCGAGATTGACTCTGTTTTTCGACGTTGCCTCACTTTTGATGAGGCCGAGAGAGCTCTGAATGACTGCCAATCTGGAGCCTGTGGTGGTCATATGTCTGGGTATGCTACTGCCCAGAAGATCTTACGCGTAGGGTATTTTTTGCCTTCATTATTTAACAACTGCATAATCGCCGTTCAAAAATGCCATGCTTTCCAGACCTATAATAACAAGATATGGTCGCACATCGCTCATGTTCACCCTGTGGTCTCTGTTGGTCCCTTCGTGAAATGGGGCATCGATTTCATGACATCTCACCCTCACTCGGCCAGGGGGCATGGTTACATTATTGTAGCCATCGATTACTTTACGAAATGGGCCGAGGTGATGCCAACATTTGACATCACTGTAAATACCACAACATTATTCATTTTTAATCACATCATAGCTTGTTTTGTTGTTCCCCAGGCTATCGTCACTGATCACGGTAGCCACTTTTGAAACTTCATGATGTCCGAAATTACTAAAAAGTTGAGTATTCACCATGAAAACTCAACGCCCTATTACCCACAAGCCAACGGCCAAGTCGAAGCAATTAACTAAGTTCTCGTAACTATGCTCCGACGAATGATAGGGATTCACAAAACAAGTTGGCACACAATGTTGTTTTTGGCATTGTGGGCTTACTGGACATCCGTCAAGTCCGCTACTGGGTTTAGACCTTTCTGGTTAGTCTATGGTTTGGAATCCATTCTCTCGATTGAATGCGAGATACCCTCTTTAAACTAGCTGTTGAACTCCTACCAAACACTTCTACTGAGGAAGAACGTCTATTGTATCTTATGCGATTAGACGAAACTCGACGCGATGCCACCTTAGTCATAGAAGCTCAGAAAAAACGTGTCAAGTCCCAATACGAAAAACATGTCAAGCCTCGCGTTTTCTCCAAAGGAGATCTTGTTCTCCTCTATGAACAAGATCGAGACATGTTAGGAGCTGGGAAATTTGAAGCCATGTGGTGAGGTCCTTATATCGTTCGACAAGTTTTGGGAAAAGGGGCTTATGAGTTAGTGGATTATGATGGTATCCCTTTGAGTGAACCCAGGAATGGGTTGTACTTGAAGAAGTACTATGCATAAAATCATCTGTGCACGAGTACTTGTATTTTTATTGTATCATACTTCTTGTGTGTTGCTATAGCTTTCTTTTGTTGTTATTTGGTCTCTTCCCTTATGTGACGCTGTGTTTGATTTCCAGATGTTGGAGTTTTCGCTACCCTACATTGGCTTCGCTGATGGTGCTAGCTGTAGTACTCAGAACCTTGCTTCTGCTGCATGGGCAATTTACGCCCCCACAAACGAACTTGTGTGCTTATGAGGTGTGTGTCTCGGCCGTGTGAGCAACAATATTGTAGAGTATAGAGCCGTTATCGAATTTTTGACCGATGCTATCTCGCTCGGAATCCGTCATTTGGTTGTGCAACTTGATTCGCAACTTGTAGTACTACAGTATTCGAAGTCCTACTTTGTTATGGGTGTATTTGTGAATTCGCCTCTTGGAACGTTATTTTTTTTATATTGATTATCAACATATTCCTAGATGTCTAAATACATTAACTGATGCATTGGATAACTATGTGTTAGATAGACATTTGGATCATTTATAAATCAATCACATCAATGTTCACACAACATAAGATAAATCGACAGAAGCCGTCTGTCTATATAACGATCAAAAGAGATTTTTACAAAAAAGTTTTGTCCGAAGACCAAAATGTCAAAATCTGAAGCTCATAGCTTCTACAAAGTGATGTCATGGATGACATTCACAGTAACACACGATTGCCCGGGCAAATCTACGGAGAACTTGACTCATGGACTCTGACACTCCTACTGTATGATGCTGATTGCATTGTGGAACCTCTCCAAGAGGCATGTCTGGAATATCTGCTGTCAAACCCTCTAGGTTTTGTTCCACTGCTTGATAATCCCCGACGTCCCATTGTGGCACTGGCGCTACCTCTCCTCTCCACTAAATAGGAGAAGTACTAGGAGGTTGGTAAGGTCCCACATCTGTGTCATCAAAAACGAATTTTGTATTTAGTCTTTGAAAGAACATATAGAAAACATTTGCATATGATAAAAATTCACAAAAACATTTAAAAAAGGAAAAAAATTGTGTACTTCTTACCAAGTTCCCCCCACTGAGCATCCTCCGGCAGGACTAAGTCCGAATCTCCTCGGAAATCCAACCCGGCATAAGCATAATCGTCGACCATCAACATCTGTGGTCGTAGCCAGTCGAAGAAGGTATCATAATACTTGATAATTGGTCTAGCTACGTGTCAGGCCATGAGTTGACACCATCTCAGCATTCTTGGATCCTTGGGAGTCGGTAAATTCCACTCAACCTGCAGCCTCAATAATGGAACCCTATTGAGAAAGAAGGACACTAACAAAGATCTGTACCTGAATTGCTTCAGGTCACCTCGTCTGCATTTGGTCAACTGCTTTTTCATACTACGAAGAACAACATCTGCCATGTGAGGAGCGGAGCTCCCAGCCATCCAAGCTATGGTGAACAAGATAGGATGGAGGGTCAAATCCCATACTCCCCAAATTGATACTTTCCCTTTCTTCCTCTCTGCCTCAGGAACACAGTGTAAACGACAGTACTCACTCATGGGCAGCTCACCACCTCTGCTACCAGTCAGGCTCACATGGTACCCCTGCGTGACAATCCAGTCAAGAAGTAAATGTCCTCAATATCTAAGGACAATGTGTGGACCCCTACATGAAATACATGCTGATTGGGATCCCACATATGCGCAAGGTACTCTAACAACCTGATTTGGAAACTCATGCCCAGGATACAAAAGTACTTCAGAAGACCACAGTTTCTCAAAGTGGCAATAGTGGGCAGATGATTTCAACAATGGAATTGTCTTCTTCATGTTCCCTTTCACGCCATTCCAGAACCATTTTGATGGCCAAATACATGCATAAGAAGCACACAAAGAAGATTAATAACTCTACTCACAATTTGGTTTTATTTCATTGAGAAAAAATTAATTTTTTTTTATGCTTTGTGGTTCTCGCAAGTACCCTTTAGACACAGTGCGAGAACCTCGTAGACTGTTGTGGGCTCACCTGCGAGAATGACCCATTCTTGCAGGTCCCGTGTAGCCCACCTACGAGAATGGATGAGCGCAAGTATGGCTCACAAAACCAACTCAAAAATGAGTTTTTACCAATGAAAATGCAAAATAAAACCATGAAAGAGTAGAGGACAAAAATCCTACCTCACTGTAGCTGATGGCTCGTTGAATGGATGCTCGTAACTCCCGTAATCTGACACTGAACTTCGAGAGTAAAAAGAAGGGTTTTTGGGCTGAAATAGTGAAAAGTGAAAATGATATGGTAAAAGAGTTTTATTTCTTTATATTGACTTTTGCCATGTTATTCAATGTTTAATAATTGTTTATTTATTAAAACCTAAACCCTAATTCCCTTTTGAGTGTAACTTTCGCAGGCGTAACGACTTCGATGGTCATGTACAGGGATGCAGACATATTTTTTCTTCTTCATCGCATGTTTTGTTTGTTATTTATGGTTTTTGTATAAAACCTCGAGCTGGGTCTTTGTCTTTTCTCACGCTCGAAAATACATGAGAACACGATCGAGCATACTTTTATCACTTTTTTGGGCTCAACAAGGTTATACGAAAAAGGAACCCCCCTGGAGTCCTCTTTAAGCTCTTTTCAGACTCTCTAAACATGAAAATATTGCCGAGGGACCTTGCTATTTTCACGCTTGATAAAGTATTTGAAGAAAGCGTCTGTTGGATGATAATTTATCTCTTTTTCAATCTCATCAGAAAACTTTATGAAAAAGGAACTGAGAGAGTTCTCTTTTAAGTGCTTTTCCAGACTCTATAATCATGAAAAACCTTCGAGTTTTCTATCTTTGGACTCATTAAACAAACATCGATAGACCTGTAATGGGACCGAACCACTCCTTCCTAGGGTTCGCTAAATATATTCTGAAGGACTTATCCAAAGGATAATCTTATATCAACAAGCATATTTTATCCTCCTCAAGCTTGCGTAAAAATAAAGAGGTACTCACCAGAAATGGTGGGGGAAAATTTGGGAAAGGGATATGTTTTCATCTTCATATTGATTGGCAGTAAGTGTCACTCTTGAACATGACACCCCCTATTCATTATTTGAAGCCAGTTTGGGAAATCCATTTGTCTCTCATTTGATTTGCTACAAGGTCATTCCCTGTGTCGTCTTTGAGTCAATGTTTCCAAATCATTGGTCGTGTCGTTCATATGTTCAAGAGAAGTTCATCTGAAACCTCTATTGAGTCGGCCATCTGCAGTTGTCCATTCTCTCCGTGTCGGCCTTCCCTGTGTCCAGTTCAACTTACATCATACTCTATTTCACCTTCAAAATATGTTACTCATTTCGTGTCATTGATGGGGGATACATCAAGGCCCTCCTGTGATGAGTTTTGTTTCGTCGACTTCAGCTCATTATTCAGAAACAAGACTTAGAAATTATTTGGTACCTTGGAACTTGCATGCCTCAATGGCAGGTTTCCTTGCTTTCAATAGTGGGTTTACATCATTGACCCCTTATCAAAAGATTCCGTCAGATGTTTGACTTCAACTCATTCATTCACATTCGAAGGATTTTTCTAGAGTACCTTGGGAGTCATTGACATCAATGGTGATTTTCCTTGCACTTGTTAACGGTTTCATCAATGACCGGTAATCAAGTGGTTTCTACCATGTTCGACTTCAACACATGTAATAACATGGTTAGATTCGTACTTTTGGGCGACGAGATTGAAGACCTTGGATATCATCTCTTGATCCATGTTGCGATGGAATATGTATAATCTGTGACACATGGATGCACTGTGTATGTCTCGTGCCTATGTCATCTTAATTTGAATTTTCTCGCATAGATCCATAGTGTATTCCTGGTGGCAATGCTATATTTTGATGGCATGGATCCATAGTGTATGATTGGTGGACATGAGCTATGTCTACAATGTCATCCATCTGTGATCTGAGTATGGGAATGCTTACCTCAGAATTAATATATATGATATTCTTCATATGCTTCGTTGTTCGCAGGTTTCCAATTAGGTACGCTCTTGGTTTCCGACACACACATGTAGCTTACAAAGTCTTTCAGCTGTCACTGGTTCCGGCCTCATACTTTGAGGGGCATTCTGTTACCCATGATTTTGGTCATCATGATGGTGTATTGATGATGGTGAACTTAGGCTCCTCATAAGAACTTTCTCTTGAGAAAAGTTACATTCATCTCTTCCCAGAAAACTTAATTTTGAAGAGGGTTCACAGGTTGCTAGTATACTAGGGTGCGAGAATGACCCATTCTCGCAGGCTGCCTTAAGCTAGGGTGCAAGAATGACCCATTCTCGCAGGCTGCCTTAAGCTAGGGTGTGAACTTCTCCCACTGTGCTACATAGCTAGGGTGCAAACTTGTTCTAAAGCTTGGAAAAAGATGGATTCTCGATGGTTCTAGAAGGGAATCTTCTAGAAGATGGGTTGGCATTTGAATGGTTATCCTTGTATTGGATTCCCTGATATTGTGGGATCATTCTTATCCAAGTAACCATCTCATTCTGTCCTATATATTGATGGAATTCTCATGGAAAAGGTTAACCAAGATTCATTGGAGAATTGGTGAAAGGATTGTGTGAAGGACTTAGCTTGAATAAGAGCTTGGAGACTCTAGCAAGTCTATCAAGAGGATTTGATCTTTTTCATGCAAGGATTGAGCAAGTGTGTGTGTTGGAGCCAAGATCCATCGAAAGGAAGCTTGCGATATCAAGGCAATCAGGTTGTAATCTTATACTTTCAATTAATATGATACAGTGGCATGTCCCTTTCCCATAAAGCTATTCTCACTTTATTGTGTAATTCCTTGATCATACACATAAGTTGACAGTTGAATATATTGTGCTATCTTCACTTTGGTTGGTTTGTGTTGTCTTGGTCTTGACTTTGCGAGAGCACCGGAGCGAAGCAGGAGAAACAGAGACCCTAGGAAGTGATACAAAGGTATGTTACTTTTTCCTCCCTATTAGCTAATTCAATGGTCATAACTTAGGGAAAGAGTCATGTCCTGTCCTATTTTGTTCTAGATCCAGGTGGATCTAGGGAGATCTGTTAGTTTCTGCACCTACCAATTAGTCCGATAACAATATATACCACTTATTCAACAAATCTTCAAGCTACATTTGCAACTCCTTCAGCTCAGGTGTATTCATTTTGTAGGGAGTCTTTGATACTAGAGATTCTCCAGACATCAAATTTATAGAGAAATCAATATCTCTCTTTGGGTGTAGACCTAGTATCTCCTTAAACACATCTTCAAATTCTTTCAGGACTAAGTGATCCTCCAGATTTGACACCTTATCCTTAGTTGCTTCTTCCATATGGGATGCAAATATTTGGCAGCCCTTCCTATAACACTTCTTCAACTGCATTGTTGATATCTCTTGAACAATAATTTCCCTAGGAATTCCTTGGATTGTTATTAGGTTCCCCTCCTCATCCAAGCAAGTGAATTCCTTGTTATGACAGTCTAAGACAACATGGCATTGGTCCAACCAATCCATACCAATTAGACAATTATATGAACCCAATCGAAATATGTTTAAATATGCCTGAGTACTTAGCCCATTCATGTCCACTGAACATCGTTTAACCATCTCAACAACTTTTCTCTTGGCTCCTGTAGCGAGCTTTACCAACCAATATTTCCCATGCTTTCTTCTTGGTAAAAGAAATATTTCCACAAATTTAGGATCTATGTAACTATTACTAGCTCCCGAGTCTATTAAAATAGTAAAGGCATGGTTATTGATCATACCTTCAACATCAATCATGTGTGATTGAAACTTAGCTTGCTTGTTGTCCAAGGATGCATAGATCCTCGATACACTTTTCCCCATGTCCTCCACTATTTCTTCTTGCTGTACATTGTGGAAAACTCTCACTTTGTCAGTTTTGTGAGGACAATCTCTATACTTTTGGTCTCCTTTACATCCCCAACATTGAATGGGTGTCTGCCTTGGCCTTTGCCCACCTACCTCAGCCATTCTAGGCCCTCTAAAATATGGATGTCCTTGAGGATTGTTTCTAAAATATGGAGGCTTGTTTCCCTTCTACCTCTGTTCCTGATTGAATTTCTTCTTGTCCTCCAAGCCTTCTGGAAAGTAAGCTTTCCTTTTTGTTAATCAAATAATCATTTTTCTCTCCTTATAGTTTCTTAAAAAGTCTTGGGACAATGATATTGGATTTTATCACTGATGAAAGATGACAACCCACTCAGGTACCTATGAATCTTCACTGTATCATCCTTGATGAAGGAGACATACTTCAACATCTCTAAGAATCTCCTTTCATATTCATCAATATTCATGTTTCCGAGTTTAATTTCAAATAACTCTTTAATCTTTTTATCATAATACCTCGTGGTCAAGTATTTCTTCTCAAAATGTCTCTTGAATTCCTTCCAAGTCACATTTTTCTCTTTGAGGTGTTGTACTTGCACAAGATGATCCCACCACATGGATTCCTTTCCTTTCATCTGATAGATGGATGGAAATTATTCCCTTTGATTGAGAATAATAGTTATGCAATTGGAAATACTTCCTCGTGCCTAGCAATCCTGTGTCAACATCTCCATCCTTCTTGTGCTCTCCATCAAAAGTAGGAGGTTTCATCTTATTCATTTATCCTTTCAAGTCATCCACCCTAGACCTCATATTCTTCATGACAGGGGATGGACTTGAGATACTGTGTGATCTTATATGGGAATGATTTTGGGAGCGATGGTGATGTCTGCTACCATTCCTTGATATTCCTTTCTTCTTAGGGGTCCCATGACTTCCTTATTTGCTGGAGAAACTTTCCTTATCCAACTTCTTTTAAATTCTTTCCAGACTCTAAATTAACTTCATGTTGAAGTTTACTTGCTATTCCTTGTCCTTCATAAGCCTATCATTATCATCCTTATGGCTCTGGACATATGTCTGCAATTTTTTGAGGGTCTCAGCTAGACTATGTCTCCCCCCTTTCCTCCTCCATGTCCATTGGAGTTGGTTCCTTCCGATCGCAACTGGACATTCAACCCTCTGATTTCATATTCTTGACTGAAGACTACCTATGTATCCTCCATAACTTTTCACTCTACATTGACTCTGATCTAACAACTATTAATTATGAAAAAAATGTGCATCCAACAGAACTTTGTCATGCTTATTGTTCTTGAGAATTCCATGAAAACATGTACCATTCTAATTCATTAATATATTAGAATGATTTTATGTTGATTTCCTAAGAAATGGACTATTTAAATCTAATTTCTAGGTGAACAATTATCTTTTACTATTCAAGACCTTTCCAATGGCTGTTTCCATGCTCAATTTTGATTTTTGAGCAGGAAGTTATGGCTACTTGAACAATTTGTCCCTTTTCTATTCTTAAACAAAATTTCATGTGCTAGCCCCTTTCCTTCGGCCCCCAAATTCATGTGACCAGGGGATGTGACTGAGTGCTAATCGTTAGGCACTTATCCTATGCTTTGGGCCTCCAGGGCTTCGAAGGATCTTCCTCCACTATAATACATTTCCTCGAATGCTGATTCTTCGAATACTTGGAGGAGATATAGATCGACGATCCTCCTTTCATTTTTATATCTACAGTGGATTAGAGCTCCAGGACTTTGGGCTTCAAAGGTTTTCAAAGTACCTCTCAAAAAATCTCCTGGACCACTGAAATGGCGAAGCTGTGAAGGACAGTGGATCTACGATCCACATTCTCTGCTCGTATAAACAGTGCATAAGAGCTCTCGGACACAATGCTTCAGCGGTTTAAAAAAAAAACACTTCACTACCAATATCCCAAAGTGCCGACCCATCGGATATCCCCTCTCTTGCCTCCACATGTCATCTGTGATCAATGATCACGATGGACTCTAACCTTCAGGCCTCTATAATTCCTTGACCTCAACCCCTTATACTTGAATCCTGCAAACCATGTGATCTACCACCGTGTGTCCCCTCTCAATGGATAGAAAGTATTTACTTTGATCTTCGGAGCATCGGGACTCTTCATACTTAACAATTCTTGACCAAGTTCCTCTGGAGTTCCAAGTCTCTGGACTGTAGGATCTGGTGCCATGTGGTAGAACACTAGAAGCAGACA
The DNA here is from genome assembly GCA_000966675.3 of Picea glauca. NCBI lineage: Eukaryota > Viridiplantae > Streptophyta > Pinopsida > Pinales > Pinaceae > Picea > Picea glauca. The sequence goes on along the minus strand of JZKD02S2404162.1, from coordinate 131,938 downwards.
CATGGCCCAATCTGAGGGGTGACACGTGTCAATATCTAAATGGAAAATTATTGTTTTAAAATAATATATAAAACTAAAATGTGGCACGTATCATGTGTGTCCACATCACCCCAATGTGAAGTCACCACCATGTGACTTTGGGACTCCGAGACTTCGGAGGTTCGAAAGTTCTTCCAACAATTTTCTCCGAACATCAGACTCTTGAACTAATTAACCTTCTGGGGGCCATGAAGTACAACTATCACCAATAAAATTGGTGACATGTGGCCCCACCGTTGAGTGACATGTGTCAGGTTCCAATCTGTCCTAAGCACCTGTCAAAAGTAAGAAAATGAGTGACACGTGTCAGGTTGCAATTGGTCCTAAGGGCATGTCAAAAGTACGAAAATGAATGACACGTGGTAGAACTAGGTAGGTCAACGTCACCCTAGGTGACATCATCTTGCCACATCATACGCGACACTTCACGAATTTGGGGATTTCCTGCCTTTGATATTTTCTCCAAGCTGTAGAATTTCTGAACTACCGAACTGGTCTATGTCACCTCTGGTGATGTCATCATGTCATATCACTTCGACAACCTGAGACTTCAATGATTTCTTAACATTGACACTTTTTCAAATCCGTCAAACTATCAAATGATGAACAGGTCAATGTCACCACTGGTTACATCATCATTTCACATCACTTGGACACCCGAGACTTTGATGATTTCTTCACATTGACACTTTGTCAAAATTCCTAAACTATCGACCACTGACAACTGCCTCCCAAAGCATCGGGACTCTGACGATTTCTGCACCGTGAAACCTACAACAGATTTCCCCGAACGCCAAACCAAAAGAGAAATTCAATGACTCTCCTCCTCTCGAGTGATCTATGACTAAGAATCACTCCGGGACTTCAGAGGATTCAACTACTAAACACCCCACAACATCCAAAATTTTGAACATTTCTTAATCTAAGGACACATGTCCCTAGAAAATGAACGGTCTGGATTAGTTCCAGACTTTAGGACTTCGATATTTTTCTCTGCTTATAGCTTTAAAATGATCAAAGGGGTGAAGTACGAAGGACTTCTATGCTTAACCTCCATGCACCTTCTCCCGATTTGATGGTTGTGGGGGATCTGTCTCCTTCCGTGCAGATCCAATGAACCATATTTAACTCTGCGACCCAATACCATGCTTGTTGTGGTTTATCAAACTGCTATTCCTCCTTAGCTTCTGAAAAGAACCAAGGTGTTCCCCCAACGCCCTCTTGTCACTCTGTACATCAATTTCTTGTGGAAGTCTTACTTCAAATTCCACATTTGTGGCCCATCCAGGTTTAGTGTTGAAACCATGGGCTCTGATACTATATTGTAACTGTCCCTGACCACCCTTGCCCCAAAAAACACCACCAAATCAAAACCAAACTATTATGAAACCAGTTTGTAGCATACCCAACCACCCAGGCCGGTCATGCCACATGAACTATCAAGCTCTAATATACATACATATATCTATATAAATCAAATTTAAAAAAAGATAAACATTTTGTTCATACACATATTCATGTGGAAGCGACAATAAATACATACATGCAATATATACAGGTGATTCTAATAACATTCAGACATGTACCTAAACAAATTTTTTAAACATAACATGTACAATTAACATATATTTGGTACTTATATTTTTATGAGAATACCATTGATTGCATGCATATCTTCCACGAACCTCCCAACCTTAGACCACATTACTCCAAAATATCAATAGTGGGACACCCCCAAGCTGGGACTAAACTCCACCCAGGGAAAATGAATCCTAGGCTAGGTTGAGGCTACGAGAATATGCACAATGAAATAGGAAGGATTCCCTCCAAGGAGCTTACTTACGCTCACTGATCACAAACTCTCATTCCCCACATGCCTGTCCGACCTCAAGAATATGCACCTTTAATGTTCCACAGTCCATCGACTGGTCCACTTCCCTTCCAAGGGTTCAACAACAAACTGGATCAAGAATTCTCAGAGATATGTAGCTACTGCTGGACTATTGCCAGGAGAAATCACTTCACCAACAATCTCTCTCTCACTTGGAAAGAGTTTCTCACAGAACTGACAATCCACTTCTTCAACCACGGGCTTGAAAACCCGCCTCTTCAAATAAAAATAGAAAAAATGGGTAAGGAAAGGGCCGACTTAGAAAATTACAGAGGTTCAAAATGATATAGGTTAAACAATGGAGGAAATGGCTCTAGATGCATTCCTACTCAGTGCGTGCGTGAACTAGACAAGAGATGGCAAGCAAAATGGTCATAATGTTGAGGATGAGAATAGTGAGAACGATAATAATGGTGAGAGAGAGACCCCACAATGATGGAATTCCCCCACATAAATTTTCATGCATCTTGGATGACACTTGGCTCTCCAGGAGCTCGTTCCTCTCCACTTGGAGTTCCTTTCCTCTCCCCAAAGGAACTGAGGATAACTGGGTTTATTTCCCAAAATTTAGTAATTTAAGAAAATACATTATAATATTCCCTTAGGTTAAGGCCTCAACATTAGCCCCTCTTTCCTATCCTCTCAACCCCCTTCCCTTCCCTTCCTAGTGTGGGTTATTCCCCCATAAGTATTTCTTCATGGTTGGTCTACACACAATGATGTATTTTATTAATAATCTGCATAATTACATATACAAAAATAGGCTCTCTGGCCTTACCATCTGTTAGGATATTTAGACACTTAGGAATTAGTTAAGATCTACTTGGTCTAATATGTCGTTAGGTAAAAGTGTGTTTCTTTAGTATGCATTAGTATGCATTTGTAGTTAGGCAATC
>JZKD02S2404162.1:101593-124333 GCA_000966675.3 Picea glauca | reverse complement strand
ATGGCTTAACACCCGATTGGTCCATGATCTCTATTTAAAGAGCATGGAGGGTCATTTGCCGATGATCGATTGTGAGAAACTCTCTTGTAAAATCTCTTTGTAATCTTTTTCTTTGTATTAATAAACTGCTCCAAGTGGCCTCCTTGGCTGGGGCTGTGGATGTTTCCCCGTAGGGGTTTTACCACGTGAAAACATTGGTGTGTTGATCTTTGGTCTGGTTATGTGAGTGGTTACTGAAGGTATTCGTCCTCTGTTGGAATACCTGTGTTGTCAAACACCATCTAGCCTCTTCGGCCTAATAAACACATAATCCTACCAACTTATAAATACTTGGACCACCAGCCTTGGGGTATTGCACAAGGCTTATACAACCCTCTTCCTACACTCGAGAAGCCTTGGGAATCCATATCGATGGATTACATTTCTAGCCTTCCATCCACCAAGCAAGGCAATTATTGTGTATCTGTGGTTGTTGATCGATTTTTGAAGATGGTCATCCTCATAGCCTACAAGAAGAAAATTATAGTGGCCGATACTACCAAGATCTTCTTTGAACGAGCGTGGGTCCATTTTTGGATACCATAGACCATAATCTTCGACTGGGACAACAAGTTCCTCAACACATTTTGGTTGAGTCTTTGGTCACTGTTTGACACCAACCTCACTAAATCCACTACTTTCCACCCACAAACAGACGTCCAAAAATAGGTCATCAATCGGATTATTGTGCACATACTGCACATTTACAACTCTAAGCATCTGTGTAGATGGGATGAGAGTCTCCCCGATGTTCACCACAGTTACAATAGGGCTCTCCATAGCTCCACCAGCCATAGCCCATTTTAGGTGGGACTGGGATTCAAACCCTTGGGTCCCATTGATGTTGCACTACCTATGGAAACCACACAGACAGAATCTTCCCATGTTCAGTCTGAGATTGACATGGACACTAGATTCATTGAGTAGATTCAACACATTCGCCAATAGGTCCATGATATTTTGCAGAAATCCAATGCTAAATACAAGTAGCACCATGATCAACATGGGGTACCATACCAGTTTTAGGTTGGAGACAATGTCTGGTTACATTTGTAGAATGAGATAGGGCCCCATTATAATCTCCACCCACTTCACTATGGGCCTTACACCATCACCAAGGCTATGGGTAGCAATTCTTTTGAGCTCAACACTCCACGCTTCCTTGGTTTGCACCTAGTGTTCAATGTGGACCACCTTCAACCATATTTTCCACCATTATTGGACACCTTAGAGATCATAGAATAGTTGAAACCAATAGAGCTCAACCCTGACTACATGGAATAGGCATCCATTGATCAAGTAGTGGACACATAGGTCAAGGGCACTCACCAGCAGAGGATCCAGCTTTATCGGGTTGTCAGGGCAGGGAAGCTCCTACACCAAGGAAAGTGGCTCACCCGGGGCCAAATTCAGTAACAGTTTCCTCACCTGATGGGGGAACTCAACATAATGGAGAACATTGCTTCCTAAGGGGGGAGGACTGATCCAGGTGGATATCGGTGGCCACCCACCTATTCCAGCTGGCTCCTCTTGATAGTTTTAGTTCAACACATTCTTATGTAATTATTTGTAATTGTGGGTTCTACACTTCTGAGGATGTCTGAATCCCTACACATCTTCTAGGTGGATTCTATTGGCCTCCAACCTAATCCAAATGGATTATTTTGTATGTTTTCATGTCATCACATCTTGTTGTACTGCTAGGGATGTTTTGGGGCCCTGAACAATGTTTTTTTGGATCTCCATAGTCAAAATGTAGATGGATTCATATTTTAATGACGCAATGTGTAGTTCTCTAAAATACCTTTCCAACAGGCTATCATGCTCCTAAAATGGAGGTCGTATGCAAATGTTATGACCCCAAGAAGTTGAGGTACCAACTTACCCATAGGGGCCCACATAACTTTTGGCGTTTCATCTCCTAGGGTTAGTTTTTTGGATGTCTAGGGTTTTTGAATTCACGAGTAACATAAAAAAGGCCTCTGGAGCCTCATTGTAATCATTCTTCTCAGACGGATGCACGTAGCAGCCACATCTCTTCTCAGAGATAGCTACCACCATTCAAGCAAGTGTTTCAATTATGCAATTTTACAGTTTCATACTATTTAATTTATTCAATAGAAGATATTGATCATTGGACATATGTTTGGTTCTCCATATCTCCATTATTATTATATTTAGTTTGTTAATCAGTTTGTTCCTCTCCTAAATCTGAATCAGATTCATTGTACTCTGAAATTTATTCTCTGAGGAAATTAGGGTTTTTGGTTGGTCCAAATTTTAGTCTAAAACAAGTGTTCTTGGGAAAATTGTTATATATGAAGCTACAAACCTCCAAATTGAGTGAGACCTATTCCATTGGTTAGGTTACAGACCAAATTTTTACTGGTGAAAATTTGAAGTTCTGAAGTTAAGAGAATGACACACGGTAGGTCGTACAATTTCTCTCTCCTGAAAAGGAAAAAATCAGCACATCTTGGGAAAGTTATCAAAAAATTCTCGTGGAGAATCCAATATTGGTATAAACGGTGGGGTTGGAAAGAAGAAACATCAATATATATCAAGTTGAAATTTTAGACTCAGAAGGGCCGAAATTGCAGAGCTACAATAGAAGAAGTGTCAACTAAAAGAACAGTCTCCAAATCGGGGTTTTAAAAGGTGCATTTTGTTTTTGGAAATTTTCATATCTTTTGACTAGAAGATCCAATTGGGGTGATTCAAAAAGTGGAATAAAGTGGGAAAAAATAAGTATCACATAAATTTGGGAGAATCTTAGGAATTTTTAGATACAAAAGTATTCCAATGTCTCAAAACCTAGGAGATGTTGTTACTTGTCCGCACTACAACCCGGGGGTAATGTGGTTCTTCCATGTACCTAGAGTATATCAGAAGGCCCCTTTCGAATGGTTGTGCATTATAAAACACTAGTAATTATCTGATCTCCCACGTACTTGGCGTATATCGAGAGACCCCCTAGAATCCTGAACCAACCGAGTAAACCATTTGGTCTTCTTGTTGCTATAATTCACCGAGAAAAACACTGTGGGAGATCTCTCTCGAGTACCTGGGTAGTCGGATTGTACGACTAAGGGCATGGTCAAGCCTCCTTAGTTAGTGCGCTAAGATTATGGGCTAAGTACTATTGTTGAACCCCGCATGTATATCAAAGAGCTATAACACTTGGAACTCCCTTTTCTGTGAGGACCTCTGCCTAAGTGAATTAAGAATTCCTACTTTAGAATGATACTTGGCCAACATGCCACCAAGAAAAGGGAACTTCTACACCAAATAATCCCTCAGACAATCCTACTTGGACTCTTGATGAAGGTGAAGAAACATGGAAGGGCATAGATGATTTACAAAAGAACGCATTAACAAAAGATGAAATACAAAAGATGATGGATTCAACTGAAGCTAAGCTCGAAGAAATGATGGATAATAAGATGGATGACTTAAAAGAGGAGCCAATGGAAGGGTTGAAAAAGTTTCTAATAGGGAGGCCACCTGAAAGTGACAATTTATCCCATGAAATTCATGATGAGGACATAAGGAAGATGAGTCAAGATTGGAGAAACTCTAGCCTTGGGTTGAAGACCAACCACTTTCCTAAGATCAATATGAGGAATTTTGATGACAAGGATCCAATCTCATAGATACTCTAGATGGAGTAGTTATTTTATCTACATGATGTGCCACACACACAAAAGGTATGAATTGCATCCATATATTTAGAACCTAATAAGTTTGTGTGGTATCAATTTATTTATTATCGCAAATCACTTGTCACTTGGAGAATTTTCACGGAAAAAATGATAGAAAACACTATGAGGATACAAGGAGAAACACCTTCTTCAACCAGTTGACAAATCTCAAGCAAAAGGGTTCAGTTGCAGAGCACTTTGAGAACTTTCAAAGATTGAATATAAAGGTAACAAATAATCTAGATGAGCACTTGATTGATGTCTTCATAGGAAATTTAAAGGATAACATTCAACATGAGGTTCTTGTTGGAGTTACTTCACACACACCTAGGATTTATTTTTCCTACGGTTTTTATTCGTTTATTAGTCATAATTAGTCATTATCTAGTCTCCTATATTTTAGGAGAGAATATTCCACCTGGAGAATATTCTCTTTTAATTCACACTTCAGTTTGACTAGTTGAGTTGACTTTAGATGTTGCATTGTTATCATCACCATGCTAATTAGACATTTCCTTGGTATCATCACCAAAGTGGTGCATTAGCCTTGATTCCTTGATTTAACTCGTCACTACTTTCTATTCAGTTAGTTAACTGAAGACTAGTTGACTAGTTAACTCAACTAGGTGGTAGTTCACTCCCATAACTGCCTGAGAGACTAGAATAGGTGGCAGTTCACTCCCATAACTGATGGTGTGTGTCCATATCACTCTAGACCACCACTATGGTGACTTGGTTTACCTCAATTCGAAATCATTGAGATATACAAAGTATATCATGTGTAAATTATTCATTATTCACAACGGTTAATGATAATTCTTTCCATTCTTTCTCTCCTTCTTCTTCTTTTTCCAATTCTCTCTGTAAATGTCTGTATCATTGTTTATCTAGATATATTCTATGTAGGTCAACACATTTACATGGTATCAGAGATGACAGTCTACTAAGAAAAGTCTACACAATTTTTTTTTGCAAGTACAAAAGATTGAAGACAACGGAAAGATGGTTTCCAAAAATAATTCATTCTTACACCTTACAACTATTTTGCATGGAAGGAGAAAATAGCCATACCTCTCTGATCTAGAGGGTTGTGTAGGTTAACCATGAATACATATACAGAACCGAAATCATCCATAGAAAAATCCAAGTACTTAAATCGCATGGATGAGGCATTCAGAACAATTTGCAGTCTTATTTCTCCCGATCTCTTTTTTCATCTATCTTGCTATAAGACTCCCAATGAAGCCTGGACCATATTGGAAGGGATCTTTGGAAGATAGGATGAGATGAGGGGACACATGTTGGAGGTGTATTTTCTCACATTGGATCCAAAAATATTCGAGAATATCCAAGATTTCTTTACAAAATTCAAGGATTTATTGTCGCAACTCAAAGCTTGCGGGGTTGATAAATCGAAGGAGGAGAAACAAATGGTTCTCACCATTCTCTCCAAGATTGGATCTGAATTATCTGTATTCGTATCCACATTCCATACTATTAGATTCAGCTCTGGAGCCACCTGGAAGATTCCTTCTCTTGAGGACTTTATCGAATCCTTGACGCAAGAAAAAACCAAGCTCATCAACATGGGTGATATCAAAGGCCCAAGGGAAAATGCACTGACTATGCATGATGGCAGCCACAAATATCAGAAATCTAAATATAAAGATAAATTGAAATCTCATGCACAAACGAAGAAGGAAGGGTACACAAAACCCTTCACCGATGCCTCCAGATCCAAAGGAGAAAAGGGAAGAAAAGGAGAGAAATGCACGTACTGTCACAAAGGATTCCATTCAGAATCCACATGCATGGAAAAGAAAATAGATCTGATGTCTTAGATAATTCAACAAAAAAACCTTGGATATTTCATCCCCGAGGGTGCAAAGAAGAAGAAGAAAAAAAGATCTGAATTCTAAGAAAGGAAATTCTAGCCATGCCTTGATTGCAATCAACTCCTCTCCCGATGCCTGGATCGTAGATTCAGGAGCATCACATCACATGGCTACCTTAGAAGAAGTCTATTCTTATTTGGATGAATGAAAATGTCCTCCTATTATGATGGGGGACAACTCTTCTGTTGAAGTCACCGACAAAGGAAGGATTGAACTGACCAACAGAAGCTTCGAGAACGTGTTGCATGTTCCCAAGCTTTCTGTCAACCTTCTCTTTGTGTATCAGATGAAGAATTCTGGCACTGGAAAGAAATTCGTATTCAAACCAAATTCCATGGACATATACGACATGCAAACCAACTCCAGGTTTTCTACCGGTGAGGTAAATCATCAGTCTAGATTGTATACATTTTGTGAATTCATTGAACCTAATTCTGCTTTACTGCTTACTCATGCTGATGAAAGTAGTAGGATATGACATGAAAGGTTTGGACATTTGAATTTCAGATACATGCAACAGGTTAGCAAGCACATATTAGTTGATGGTCTACTGGACATCCATTTCTCCAAGGGAGTATGTAAGGGATGTGTTTTCGGAAAACACTCTCAAAATAAATTCGTCAAAGGAAAGTCTCAGCGAGCTTCCTCACCCCAACTGATCATCCATATTGACTTGGTTTCCAAAAAGAGAGTACCTAGATGGTTTTATCTTTGAAGAAAACAAGGTTCCCCTTTGATGGAAAGGTCTTCCTATGGATTGGATGTCTGGGACTCTACTCGAGACGGTTGAGACTATTGGTGCCAAAGTTTGTGTCAGTTTGAGATATCATTACAATGGATGAACTACCAAACAAAATATTCACCTGTTCAGGGTCTATGATGTCCTTAAAATTAGGGTCCCCTGGTGGTGGTGTAAAAGAAAAGGTTGTATTGTTTGGTTTTGCAGAAGGCTCGAGTGGTATTGCCTCCTTTCCTAATATGATTGATGCTTCAATTTCTTGTTCTATAGTGCTCCCTATGTTAGTCTCTTCGGAGACTATTTTATCTCTTTCAGTTGAGATAGCTTCTATTTTTCGGTATCGATCTACTGATTTTATAAGTGGAATGTTCCTTCCCCTAAAGAGATTGGAAGGAACCTTGGTTGAAAGGTTTGATTTTGATTTAACGTATCTACCTTGTGGGTCTCTAGGCCTATTCATGAAAGAAAGAAAAAACAAAATAAAAAGCTACCATTTGGTTTCTAGGTCTATTCATGAAAGAAAACAAAAACAAAAAGGAAAAACTACCGTTTGGTTTGGGGGAACCTACTATAGCCGATGTGCAGGTTCTTATCTCTCGTCTTAAAGATCCCCTTCCACCAAGCTAATGCTAAGGTCTAAGGATGATCTATTTCCTAACTACTTCTTACCTTGAGAAAACTCCCCGACAACGACGCTAAAAATGATGGGTGTTGTATATGCACTAAAAACATAGTAAAAACCCTTAATTAAATTGTCAACCTGGGGGGTAAGTAAACTTAGAGTTGTAGAAAAATATATGCCAAAGGCAGAAGGGATGGTAGGAGTATAGTCTAACTAATGAAGGTAGCTATCTAAGGCTAATCTACTCGAGAAAAACTATCTAATGAACAAATCTTACTAAGCAACTTGAAACTAGGTAACCTAAGTACTTTTGGGCCAAAGGTTGATGGATAGTTCTTTAAGAAAGCAAGTAAAAACCCTACTTGAAGAAAACTAGTTCATAACAATAAGCAAAAGCAACTATTTAAGCATAATAAGAAAATGACAAAATCCAACTATTTTAACTTGCCAACCTATATTCAATGAGTAACTACCCTATGAAAGCAAGTAAATAAACAAGAAAGCAACGACACCTAACTAACCTACTAAAGCAAGTAAAGAAGTAAGCAAAGACAACTATCTAACCTATTTAAGAAATAGACAAATAAGAAAAGACAACTAACTAACCTACTAAAGAAAATAGACAAGCAAGCAAAAACAACTAACTACTGCAAGCAATCAAATTAAAACTTCTCATTGAACAACTATCTAGACTAAGAGGCAAGTGGACTAAACTCTTAATTCAAAACTATTTCTAATTCATGAAAGGAAATCTATTTAATTGAAATAAAGAAGAGCTACCAACTAATTCTTAATCTATGATAAGAAAACTACTATCTAATCTATCAAAGAAAAGTCTATATATCCTACAACAACAATAAAACTATTTTCTATGATATGAAAGCAAGAAAGCTATCTCTTCTCATCTATGAAAGCAAGAAAACTATCCTTTTAACCTATGAAAGAAAGAAAACTATCTTTAATCTATGAAAAACTCAAATATAATTCTGGTGGTCGTGTGAATGTCTTAGGTGTCGGATGATATCTCGATGGCACTTGACAACAAAGGACAATTCAAGCGGTATAAGCTCAACACTAATCTCTATGGCAAAGTGAAAGGTATGGATTAAACAATCCAATGAGAATTCAGCCATGACAAAACAATGTTAGATACCCTATATATTCATATATTAACCATCAACAACATAACGAGATCATCATCATACTTCTATAGTATGTAAGCAAACTTCATAATTCAATTCAACCATTAACTAAGAATTATAATTGCAATTTAACTCTAGGAAAGAAATTACATAAATGAAACTATGCTATATGTATTCTAACAATTCAAACTGCAACAAGAAAATGCTTATGAACAGAAATTAAACTATGATATTGAAAAGTAAACTAACAACTACATTAACCAACAACTAATTAAACAAGATCTATATAAAAAATGAGATAAGCAAGCTATAATTAAAAATTGGAATTAATTCTATCCATCCATCAAATCCTTGTCGAAGAGGACCCAAATAAAAACTATGTTCTATTCTAATTAAAACTCTATTTTAAACTTGACTACAAAATCATAAATCAAAGCATAATCTAACATCTAATTGCGCATGGGGTTAGTCTAGGGACTTGCAAGTCCATTCCTAATCTACAAGATCAATGCATGCTAACACAATCCTTCATTCTATATTGCAAAAGAGAATCAAAAGCAATTAAATTATAACATCAAACTAATTAACACAAAAAATGCATGTACAAAAAATAAAGAGAAAAATTAAATTATGAAATGCATAAACAAACATGAAGATAGTTACCAGACTGTTGTTGGCCCCTTCAGCAAGTCATGGTCACTTCGTAAAATCACACCACGAGCTCAACAAGATGAATTCACCATAAAAAGTCAAAAACACATTTCTTATGTAATCTGGCAATGTAAAATAGCAAAACAGAGTAAAAACGAGTTTGTCTCCAATACACTGGTTCTTCTACTTGGTTAAAAATCATCTGACCATCCTAGTGGTATTTATAATCTTACAGACCAAGTGGTCGACCACACGAGGTTCGAACCACTTCTAAATTTAGAAAATTACAATAAATGATGCCCTAACTGATAAAATAGATCGAGCCAATAATCGCCCTCTTGAACAACTAAAACTGAGTTGTCAGAATCTTAGTAGCTAGAGGGGGCAAGCATGAACAAAATCCAAATTCTTGCTTCACCCAACACTGGTCACCAATACCATAACTGCCAAGTCGCCCTCCATTTTTTTGCAATACACAGTGCTGGACAGAGTGTTGGATCAAGTGTCAGAACGGAAACTGGAAGGAGTGCCAGATCAAGTGTCGGAAGCAGAAACATGATGTGTTTTTGCCCTGTGACACTAGAAAAACATGAATTAGATCTTGGTAATCATAAAACATGATGAATTATCCTCAATATAATCATTAAACATGAATTACATGTACCTAGTGTTGATCATACCATTTTATCATGCAATTCTTTAACAAAATCCTTTAAAATATGAAAAACACATATGTACATGCGATAAAAGTGTATAATAATCGTCATAAAAGTGATCATATCTCAGGCCCAACAACCGATATATACATTTTCGATTTTACAAGGGGTTTGAGAGATGCCAATCATGATGGTAGGGGAAATGTTCACCATGTTTCCTTCAGCATATATACCATGTGTTTCTAACAAAACCACGACGTGACCAACCATATCAGTCATGGAGGACCTAAACTCATCCTGTTCAATCCTCTCAAGGTTTGGGAGAAAATAAGATCTATGATGAAGGTCATCCCAAGGCCTATCAAGACCCGACATGGCCTCTAAGATGGCTTCATCTTATGGTAAAGTATCATCAAGGCAGTCATGTGAAATAGATGAGTGTGCAACCCATATGGGCTCTAAGGCAGGATCCACCTCTTCTGTCCGTAAGGAGTAAGGCTCTGGGTCTACAATAGCTTCTTGTCTAGCCTGATACACAATCTCTACTGCAGACAACGACATCACCATCCCGATATGTGAATGACCTTTGTATGATGTGGCCAAAGAAGGTAGGGTCCATGAGTCATTAAGATATGAAGTACATAATTGAATGGATGATGAAGACACATCATAGATGGTATTAATGTATGACATTGTTGTTGATTAATTTAAAATTCCCATCAAGGAGGAATACATTCCGACAACAATGTTCTCATTTTCTTGCTGAGAATTATAGATAATGAGGACCAAAGGTCCCATTGATGTAGATGAACTAGGGTGAAAAAAATACAATTGGTCGATCATTACAATATTCCCTTCATGAGGAAAGCATAAACCGTGGAATATCGATGACATATTGGTTGTCATAGTGTAAGTCCAATTATGTCCCAGTAAAATATTGTAGTCGAGGGGTGCATCAACCACCTCGACCTCCACAGTCTTACCACCTAACATGATGTGGAAAGTGGGAAGGATACCATAGGGTCTAAAAGAACGTTCATCGAATGCAGTTAACATGGTCATATATTGAGAAAGTGGCAAAGATCCAATGGATTTTCAACAAGATAGAGACATCATAGATGTCAAATCACCTTCATAAATGACAATACGTTTTGTTAGCACTTTGTAAATCTATTTGGTTAATAAACAGATGACGAAGGTAACTTTTTCAACCAACTTTGAGACCCGAAACTAGCCCTTCATATCTAGAGAGTGCTCTTTTAGAAATGGCCCAGTCTCTGCGTAGTATATGACTTTGCAAACAATAGCTAGATTTAACACCGATGATAAAATGTTTCTGGTTATATTGGCACAGAAGTGTAAAACTCAGGCTATGGGGTCGATCCAAGGAAGAGATGAAACAAATGAATCAGTGACTAGATTCAAGAGGAGAAGGCTAGGCAAGCAACAATCGTAATGTGTGGTGGGAGAAAAACACAGAAAGTAACTCAAGAGCATCGTTGTGGATGAATTCTGAGTTAGATTGAGAGGAAAATGTTTTGTCTAAGTGGTGCGAACAAGGGGCGTTGTACAACAAATCCATAGGTTTGAAAATTTGTTCTGAAATAGATAGTATGAGATATGAAATAAAAGGTAATAGGAAACACATACACAAAGAAAGAGACACAATACATCCGACTATCACAACTAGAATCTTTTCATCAAATCACAAGACCTTTGCATTAAGTTTTGGTCAAAAACTTAGATTACATACAATAGCAGTTGTTTTCTCAAAATTGCCAACCAACCTGTTTTACATAAAAATGATCCCCATATATAAAAAACTAATGTCACCCTTCACTTCCAGGGTCGAATTGTTCTCTCCTAGAATCATGGATTCGGTTTCTTTGAAAGAGAACAATAACTTCAATGGATTTAATAAAAATAGGAAATATGACTTTGCCAAATCATAATCGTAACTGAGATATTCTTTACAATCATTGATCAACATTCGACCCTATGTTTTTTATAAGTCATCATTTTCACTGCTGGACACTCTGTCATCCCTGTAAAACAAGTTTGTTACGCAATAGTAACCTACAACAAAAAACACAACGGAATGCGTAGTAAACTGGGAAAATAGGCGTTAAATATGACGTCGTACATCACAGATAAAAAACAATTTTTTGAAACTAAGAGACGGTTTTGTAGTTAATCTCGTTATAAAGAAAAACCTCTCTTGATTCCTTGGAATTAATCTCCATATGGTCTAACTACATGTTGCCAAAACATGTCTCAAACAGGAAATCATGAAAGATGAAAAATAGGGCTCAAATATTCGTTCGAATATCCGAATCTATGACACATTTTGAAAATATGAGAGAGGTTTTTATTATTTGGCTTTTATTAGACAAAACAATCTTGGGGATTTTCAAAATTCCTCTCTAGTTGGTCATAAATTGATCTTGAATTTGACCACTAAACCAATAATTTGCGCAGGGCAACCTGTAGCATGTGCGTAGGAAAATCCTCTGCGTGAAAGCATCATATGCATGACAACATCCCACTATGCGATGAAATACATTGCGTGGAAACATCCTTTGTGCGACAGAATCCCACTGAATGAAGAAAGCACTGTGTCAAATCATCTTATGTGCGACAACATCCCACTGCGCAATGAAATACTTTGCACGACAGCATCCCACTATGCGACAAAATCCACTGCATGATAACATCCTATGCACGATGAAATCCAGTGCGCAACAAAATCCTTAGCATGATAAAGCGCTTTGTGCAGTGCATAGAAAATTGTGCAGTGCATAGAAAATTGTGCAGCATGCAATTTCAAATGGAAATGGAAATAATAAATGAAAACCTTCCTTTTGAAATTGACCCTTGGATATGTTAGATGATGCCAGGCATAAAAACAATATGGGTGCTAACAAGCATGACTTTGCAAAATTGTTGACAAACCTCTAACCTTGGCCATGAAAATCATGGTGCTAATAGTTGGCTCCAATGAGGATGTTATCCTCCCTCTGAGGTAGAAAATAACAAAAGACCAGGTGCCAATCCATTGGGATTCTCCCAAAATCAACTTTCCAACTGTATCTTGTAACCTTCATCCACTGAAAACCCAAAACTGTATATGCTCCAAACTGAAATTTGAAACTAAGCTGAAAATGAAAACTGTGGATTGCTAAAAGAAATTCTAGTAGTGCCGAGCTTATTCACACTCCTACCTACCCTAACTATTGGAAAGGATGCCAATCAAGTGAAATCAAAATGCCAATGTAACCATGCAAGAACTTTTTCCACTTTTTGCTTTCTTTGCACATGCTTGCTCCAAAGCCTGTTTACTGATAAGCCATTCAAAAATTTCTCTATAAATTCAAATCTCAAAAAATTAAAAACATTGGGACTGTTTGTTGCCTCCACCAAAAATTCAAATGGATCCTCTAAAACATGCACAAAACAAAAACCATGTTTCGTCCCTTCCACTACATTCTCGTTTTTATTTGATTTAACCTGTTGATTGTCACCAAGAGGATGAAAAATTTGTTGAGACTGCTAGAAATAAAAATCTTCTGAATCAAAAGGCAGTGCTGGCTGAAACGAAACCCTTGGTGGAAAGAAATCCATATCTACCATTGATGTTGATTGACCATCATCTTTATTTCCAAGGTGGTAGTTGAGCATAGACTATAAATCTAAATTGAAATAACCTTCCATGTAATCAACAACACGGTCATTAAATGCATGAGAAGGTTGTTGGTCTTCCTCACTGATAACAATTTGCTCAACCAACCTATTTTACATAAAAATGATCCCCATATATAGACAACTAATGTCACCCTTGGCTTCCAGGGTCGAATTGTTCTCTCCTAGAATCATGGATTCGGTTTCTTTGAAAGAGAACAATAACTTCAACGAATTTACTAAAAATAGGAAATCCGACTTTGCCAAATCATAATCGTAACCAAGATATTCTTTACAATAATTGATCATGATCAAAATTTGACCCTATGGTTGTGATAAGTCATCATTTTCGTTGGTGGACACTCTGTCATCCCTGTACAACAAGTCTGCTATGCAATAGTAATCTACAATAAAAAATGCAGTAGAATGTGCAACAAACTGGGAAAATAGGCGTTAAAGATGACATCGTGTCTCACTAATAAAAAAATATTTTTAGAAACTAAGAGACATATTTATGTTTAATATCGTTATAAAGAAAAACCTCTCTCAGTTTCTTTAAATTAATCTCCAGATGGCCACAATACGTGTCGCAAAAACATGTCTCGAACATGAAATCGTGAAAGATAAAAAATAGGGCTCAAAGATTCATTCGAATCTCCCAATCCATGACACATTTTGCAAATATGAGAGAGGTTTTTATTACTTGTCTTGTCCTATACAAAAAAATATCAGGGATTGATCCAGTTGGTCATAAATTTATCTTGAATTTGACCACTAAACCAGTAATTTGTGCAGTGCGACCTGTAGCATGTGCACAGGAAAATCCTCTGCGCGAAAGAATCCTATACGACAACATCCCACTATGTGACGAAATCCACTGCGTGAAAGAATCCTATGATCGAGAAAATTCCACTACGTGACGAAATCCACTACGTGATAACATCGTTTGCGTGATTAAATCCAATGCATGACATAACCTTTGCATGGTAAAGCACTTTGGTCAGCGCATAGCAAATTTTACAACGCACAATTGCAAATGTATAAATGAAAACGTTCCTTTTGAAACTAACCCTTGGAGATGTTAGATGATGCCAGGCATAAAAGCAATATGGGTGCTAACAAGCATGACTTTGAAAAATTGTTGACAAACCTCTAACGTTAGCCATGGAAATCATGGTGCTAACATGTTTGATGATACTATTCACATCCTCCACATGGATTTGAAAGGCCACATGGTAAGGTAAGAGAGGCTTGACATCCACGACATCAAACTTGATAAATTTTGAGCCACTCGGGTCTAGAAATCCCAATGAATATAACAAGGAATTCCTCTGTGTTGGACATGTCTGCAGTACCAACAAAGATGACATCACGCATGACGTTTGGCCCAAATCCTTGACAATCAAGTAATTTTTGGAGGCTCTGGCATTAGTATTTTGAGATGAGTGCTTAAGGACTCCTTTCAGAACACAAGGTAAAGGTTCATGCTTATCAATCTACATATGTGTTTCCAGCAGAGGAGGCTCTGGACCTAAAACAAGTTGCGAAGAACCATAATCTCGAGTCCTAGTGGCTACACTAATCTCAGATCGAACCATATTGACGCATTGATGGCCACCATCATGCACCAAGGGAGTTTGACCTCCACTCGACGTATTTATGGTGTTGGAGACTCCTAAGGTCATATTTTGATTATGTGGAAACAAATTATCCAACACAACAGGATGTTGTGCTATGAGCCTCGAGGCTTCCTCCATTTTGGGGCATAAGTGGGTGAGGTAATCCTCTTTACAAAGTTTAAATGGAAACTTGACCTTAATATTTTATTTCTTTCCCTCACCAACATTATTATTAGATTTATCATTAATATTGTCATCATTTCTTTTATTATTGTTATTATTATTACCACCCTTGCAATTATTATTATGATTTTTCTTCTTGTTCCCTCCAGGTTGTTGGTTACCTTTTGCGTTCGTCGACTACACATAATGTACATTCATTGACTAGGTGGATGAGGACAAATTTGTAGCTTTTTCTATTGTTGATTGGTTAAGAGACAAATCTTTCAGTTGGTTTGTCACCTGGTCTACATACTTTTATTTCGTGGAGCCTATGATGCCATTGGCATGAGGCCTGGGCTTTTGTCTAGGATCATGATTCGAGCATGGTGCATCAGGAATAATTTCATAGAGAATATATAAGATCCAATTGTTGGTCTTTAAAGATAGCCTCTTCCTCAAATGTCACTCTGGATGTAGAAACGTCCTTTGAAATGTAAGGAAATAGGGATTTGAGGAACCATTCCAACATAAAATTTGGAGAAATGTAAGCTTTAATCAACTGCTTCCTTCTATGCTACTCTTGAATATGATATGAGATGTGAGTGGATATATCTTGATGAAAAGATGACAAAATTTCTATGTCAACATTGTAAACTAAAGAAATGACAATTGGAATTGGTTGAGAAAAACTAAGACCAACTCATTGAAAGTTCGGTAAATTCCCCTAGGTAACTTTATGTACCATTTCACGACAACCCCATAAGGGTGTGTTGAAAAAATCTCAAGCAAATAAAATCATCATTAATGGAGTTGGACGAGCACCATATATGAAAGGTAGTCACGTGATTATCTGCGTCCTCACCACTCTTACCCTCAAACTTTAGAATGTCATAGGGTATCTTGGTAGGGATGGGGGGGCATGACATATCATGATGCACTGGGTCATCCATTAATATTGACAGGTTTGGAAAATTTATCGTGGCCAGAAAAGGGAGTGGTGGTGGTGGCGTCTAGGACCATGCTCCCAATAAATATTGGATTTGCAAGATCGCAGGCCAAAAAGGGTTCTGGTATACACCATGTCCTTGTATGGTAGGGTAGTACCCTCCTCCAAACTGATTCATAAATGGTTGTAAGGGCATCATCACTGAGGAGTCCACTTGTGAGGAGAAAGTGACATGATATGGATTACTCAAGTGAGGGTGTATATTTCCCCCATATGAATAAACTCTGTGTGGGGTTTTCCCATACTATAAAATTGACTCCCCACCTGATGGAACACTAGATGTTAGAGGAAGTTTTTCCATAATAAAAGTGTTTGTAGGAACAATCATTGTGGAAGAAGGATGGATAGAATGGATATAAGAAGTAGAAGGACTTCCCATTTGTGCACTCCACCCTTGAGAATTATAACTAGGATTGGGTATGGAGGAATGATGATTCCAACCTCCTAGTATGGGAGTTGGTTTAGGGATATGACCTCCACCAAATGAAAAAAAAGTATAAGGAGGCATCGTTCCCCCAGAACCAAAGCTAGGATTTACATTAGACATCAAAACAAAGGATGACAAGTGAGATGTATTATCTAGTTTATGAAAAGAGAAAGGACTATATTCCTAAGGAATCAACTGAGTACTATGATTAGGCATACCTCTCGGAAATACAAAAGGATTTATCCCCATGGAATGAGCAGAGACCATGGGTTGGGTAGCATTAAGTGAGGGAGTATTCAAAATCCAAACAACTGATGATGAGAGAGGCGATGGGACTTCACTAACCATAACAGAGGCTTGAGTCAAAGGGATTCTTGATACATTCATATCTGAATCATTACTCATGGGAGGATGCTCATAGACTTAAGCAACAGAGATGTATGTACCACATTTATTAACTCTACACCTTTTAGGAGGCAACTTCTGTAACAAATCAAAATATGGTACTTGAATCAGACAATGACGAGACCAACGTGGAGGATGGTATTTCTCCACGATGACTTAGAACTCGCAACGTAAAAAAAATCCTAAGGCCACCTAATAAACAAAGAGCACACTCCTAAATAAAACCAAAGGTTAATGCACATAAATGAGATATGATGGTTGAAGGGACCTCCCAAACTAAAGAAGGTATGCCTCTCCCAGGAGGGGATGAGACTCCCAAACAATAGAGTGGAGGTAACTGAATTAGTTATAAGGACCCTCATGGGAATCACAACAAAATTGATCATATCCCTTTGAAGAGAAAATCCTCCATAAATTATGTGTGTTATCAGATCCCTATCTGACAGAGGGTACCTGCAGAATAACCCATACAAGCAACCTGTGTAGATACCTAGGTCAAGCAACAATGGTCACCATGGTATAACCAATTCTTGGGAGAGCATTCATAGGTCTAGTCCACTATATGGGAAGGTAGCAAATCCCGAAGTCTCAAAAGCGCCACCTCTCACAGAGGTAAAGGCACTAGTGAAACCCCCATACAGGAATAGAACCCTAAAAATATATTTGATACTAGGAAGGTATTAAAGGGTTTTCTCTGCAACCAAAATCATGAGACCTCATGCTTAACTCTAGTGTTAGCGGAGCCTCCCGAGGAAACCAATTATACGATGGGTTTCACCACTCCCTCGTTAAACGCATAAATTGAGTTTTATATCCTTAGAGAAGTTTATTTAGAAAATTCTATTACAAGGCCCTAGATTGTAAGCTTGTTTGTGTACTCTGAAAAATAAAATCGTTTCTAATCAATTTTGTTTTTTCAACATTAATTTTAGTGGCTTCTTGTTACTCAAGAGGTGCGATCATGAAACTAATGGTGTTATGACTCAACATATAAAAATAAATAAATGTAAAAACATTGCTAAGTACTAGTCTTTTTTTTCAAAGAAATGGTATGATTCTAAATGTTGTGCATAGGATGCAATCTCTTCAATTTGAATGAAGTGCAATCTTTCCTAGCATGTTAGAATTAATGCAATGCAGAAAAAAGTGCAAATTCTCTAAATAAAATGCAAAAATGAAACATATTCTTTTTTGTATTTTCAATATAATGAAATGAAAATGAAAGGATTGAATAAATAACCTCTCTGGAAGACCCTAATGGAAGCAAAAGAAGACAAGACAAGCATGAAACCAAGAAGCAACTACCCAGACTAGAATGCAAGGAAAACAAATGAGAAAAATGACAAGAAATGAGTTCGCCCAAAAAATTCAACAATGACGCAACTTCATATCACTCTGTAGGCACTCAGCAGACAAGATAGGGACCCGAGAAGTCTCAACAACCAACAAAACTCACCCAACAAACACTAATCCTAGCCAAAAATACTTAGAAAATAGTGTACGTGACTGTCAAGGGAACATAATTGTTTGTACGTGAATGTCAAGGGAAAACCTGTGTATGCCAAGAAAGACACTGACTGGGCAAGGCTTAGGCAAAGAAACTCAGATACAAAGAAAAAAAAATGTTGTCAAGCAACAAGTGACACATAAAATTAGGAAAACATAAAGAAATGAAGGACAAAAATCACTAAATAATCCCAAAAGGGAGATATCCCCAATGGAGTCGCTAATTCTGTTATCAAGAAAATATCTCTATGTCTTGGGGTAAACCACAACAAATGAAACGACACCCAAAAATCAAATCTAATCTCAAGTATTCTAGATAAATGGAAATGTTAACAAAAGGAAGGCTAGAAGCCTACCTCATCTAAACGTTTGAAGAAGACCACAGTTGAGCTCACGATCCAATGCTTGATACCTGCAACTTGTCCTCAACATCCAAGATACAGAAGCATATGGAGAATATATGAAATGTTAGCATATATACTAGCCTAATCCATTAACATGAATAACAAATTTTCCCATGGAAAGTAATACAAATATTTGCAACATATAATTCGATGAGAAAAGAGTATTTTTATTAATGTAATCAACAAAAGTACATAGGTGACAACATTCTGTAACAAAACATATAAGAACCAAGAAACTAAGTCCCTCCTCTTGGGCCTTCACCACTTCAATATTCCACAAAGGAAATCTCCAAAGTAGTAGGAGTAATTGAGATTCTCCTTCTCAAGACATGAAGAGCTTGGGGGCTGAACAAAAGAAGTTCATATTTTCAAGGACAAAGGGATGCAGACTCAATATGAAGTGAAATTTCTCCATAGTGTATTTTCTCTTAATTACGAATCAATTGAAGGCTTGTATATGGATCAATTTATAGCCTCCAAATGGAATTGAAGGGTTGGGTTATAACATTTCCAGTACATGGAAGGTCAAGGATCATGGATCTTGTGACATGACATGGAAACTTGACATATTTTTTAATTTTTGAGCACAAAACCCAATGTACATGGGCTGCAATGGAGCAACCTATGTATACCCGAGTTATCTAACTATGGCTCGCATATATGTACAAAATTTTTAATTTTTGACTCTGGAAAGAGAACAATGTGGGATTTGAGTCTGCATAGGGAAAGAGAAGGCCATCAAAGCAAGATGCATGAAGTGTGGGAAAAAATGATATAACAGGAAGAAGCACATCTGGGAAGGAATCGAGCTCTTTCATTTACACTTTATTTCTCTTATTCCTAAAGTTGATCGTCCCGAGTCATTTAATGCATTTATATATATATATATATATATATATATATATATATATATGCAACATTGTGTACAATATTATATCATAGGTGTTGGTTGTTTGATTGAAGAAATGTTTATCCAAATTTATCTCTCCTGAACATTTTGGATTTTTAGAAGGTCGACAAATCCACAAAGTAATATGATTAGGTTAAGAGGGTATTCACAATATTAAAACTAGAATGTGTTAACAATGGTGAATAAGATGGATTTATCTAAAGCTTATGATAAAGTGTGATCGATATATTTGAGATTAATTTTAATTCAAATTGATTTTAACTTATCTATGGTAATCTAGATAATGGTGTGTGTCACATTTGGTTTCATATGTTGTTCTTATCAATTGCTTAGCTTCACCTTTAAGAGGTTTGAGAAAATGATGTCCATTTTCCCCAAATTTATGTTTATCAGTGGATGAAGGGTTGAGCATATCCATTATAGAATCCAAAAGGACGAGGGATATTTAGGGTATTAAGGTTGGAGGTAATGAATCACTTATTTAGTATTTGTGGATGATGCATTTTTTTTTTGTAATGGTTCTATAGAGGAGGAAGGAAATTTAGGGAGATACTTAGTCTATACAACAAATCTACTAGAACGGAAATAAATATTCACAAGTCTGTTGTTGTTTTTAATGACCTTGATGAGGAAGTAGTATAGACTTTGAGAGGATTATTTCCCTTTAGATTTTATAACTTTCAATAAGGAATTAAGTATATTAGTTATAATCTTAAACCAAATGGTTATGGTAAGAGGGATTGGACTTGGTTACTCTCTAATATTGATAAAAGAATCAATTTTATGTGCAATAGATGACTATCTAGAGGTGGTAGATTAGTCTTAGTTAAATCTATAATATAGGCCATTCTAGTTTAATAGCACTCTTTGAAAGATATTCCTAAAGTCAATTTGGAGAAAATTAGAAGGACTTGCTATAATTTTCTTTGGAAAGGAAGCTCTGATAATATTTGAAATCACTTAGCTAAGTGGTAGACTATATCCATGCCTAAGGATGAGGGAGGATGGGGCCTTAAGAAAATTCACATGTTTGGCATATCTCTTGCTGAAAAAATTGTTTGGAATTTGATTACAAAGAGAGTTTATGGAATATAACTATTATTCAAAAATATATATCTCTAGGTTCATTACTGGATTGGATCATAAGTGATAGAAATAGTATTTCCAATGTTTCCAATCAATGCAAAGAACTGACAATTGTTTTCCCAATAATGAGGTCCTATTTGGCTTGGAAAGTTGGTGATATAGGTAAGGGTGGGAGTTGGTGCTATCATGGGGTGTGGGAATGCGGTTTTTTAATCTACTAATTTGATCCAATGTATTCAAGATATAGATAGATGCACACTAAATTTAATAAGGGATCGTATATCTACTAAGATATAACATTAGGGGTGGATTATTTACTCAAGATTTAGGTTTGGGGATGATTGTGTAATTTATTAGAATATGTAATAGTCAGAACTACATAGATCTCATACTAGGTTAAAGGAATAATATAATGTTTTGGTGTGGGAAAAAAACAAGATTGGTGTGCACTATATTGCTAAATTGGTCTAAAAGACTTTTCTAGCTAATGCACATTAGGATCTAAAAAAGGTTGTGGGATAAAATGTGGAAGAATAATGTACCTGTGATTATGTGTCTAGCATTTAATAGCAAGGTATTTACTTGGGAGAAGTTATAGAAAATAAACAAAGAAGTTCCTAATATATTTTTACTATGCATACATGGAGTTGAAACTACTACTTATATCTTTACTGAATATATTTTTTCTCAATAGATCTAGAGGGATTTGGGTTATTTGATGGATTTTAATAATGTTTGGCATGAGTCATGTGTAGAGGAATGCTTGAAGAAATGGTATGAGAGGCAGGGATTGAAAAATTAGAGAAACATTCTTTTTTTTTTGTTTCTATGGGGAATTTAGATTGTTTGTTATGTCATGTTATTTGAAAATAGACCTATGGCTACATTATGTGTTACTACTCAGTTATGTGCTATATTTCATCAATGAAAATCTTGTTTCAAGGTTGTGTCCACTAGATAGGTGGGTGAAGTAACAGGAGACAAGTCAATACTTTGGGGATATTTTAATTGGGCTTGTCAGGGACAAGATTCAATGAGTAGTATGGGGGGCATACTATATCATTATGAAAATCATTTTATTCAATTCAAATCGAATCTAGGTAGAGGAACAAATAGCCATGGTGAATTCATGGAACTAAAATACATAATGAAAATAGTGATGAAAAAGGGGCTACACTAGTTACAAGTATACATGGATTCAGTTTTAGTAATCAATTGTGTAATGTCCCCAAGGCCAAGCCCCATTGTAAATCATGTTTATGAAATGAATTGTAATTATGTTTTTTATAGGCTAGTGAGACAAGTTAATATAATCTGGTCGGCTTATGTGATTATTAGGCTAGAGAGCCTAAGTGTTGAAGGCCAAGAGCCTGATTTTGTGCATGTATCTATGCATATTATTATTAAAAATATAAAGACCGCCACGTGAAGACCGACCATGATGGATGAGTGATGGGGGACTAAGCTTCCAGAGAGTGGGCAAGGAATTAGGGGCTAGAAGGTGGGAAGAGGGGCTAAGTGTTAAGGTGGGAAGAGGGGCTAAGTGTTGAGCCTAGGGGCTAAGCCTAAGGGCTTAAGCCTTGGGAATAATATTTTAATATTATTCTAAAAAGAATGTGAATAATATGCTTTATCCTAAGTTCTTTTGGAAGGAAAAGTAACCTCCAAATGGATGGAACACACACAGTTGCATGGGTGACAAGTTTCAACCCAGGTGCATGCAAATAAAGCGTCTGAGATCAGCCATGTTGGGGGTTCCTCCACCATTCGACCCTCGACTGCCTGGGCGTGAACCCGTCTGACCTCGGGAAGAGCCCCATGCATATTTTGAACCGTATGTCCTATCCAACCCCTGCAAGAGACCTCGTGCCATTCTAAAACTGGGGGGCGAAGTCTGTGTGTTGATTTTGGGGATAGCATGTGTTGATTTCTAGAAAAGCTGATGCATCCTCTATCTGAGAAGATCGAGCCTGTGTGTGGAGTCTCTGTCCCAAAGCCATAACTGTGAGACCTGTTGGGTATGTGTTATATTCTTTGCACGAGTAGTAGTGTCTGAGCGCCTGCGCCGGGTGCGTAGGGGGGTTAGAGGGGG
>JZKD02S2404162.1:81426-101543 GCA_000966675.3 Picea glauca | reverse complement strand
GTTTTGGACTAATCCAGGTCATTGGGTTAGGGTTTTGGATGTCGCTGGCTCCTATATGTATATTGTATTGTAAACAGTGTAAAACAATGTATCAATATAATATATGTTGGTTTTCTCGGTTTGGGTTTCCAGGTGAAAAATATCTGTGTAATGTTTGTATTTTCCATTGTATCTTTTCTGTTCTTTTCTGAATATCAGTTTTCAGTAGATATTGTACAAGGTTAGAATTTACAAGACCATCCTATCATTGTTGAGCCTATTTGGAAATATCGTGTCTGTTTTCCTCGTTGGTTTTTGTGGTCACGCAATGCTCGACTGCCTGTGGCTTGTTGGCCAGTTTGTACAACACTCTCTCCAGGTGAGAGAGGTGATTGAAGTTGGAAGAACATGATGCTTGGCCTGTGAGCGAATCTCTCCAGGTGAGAGAGTGCACAGAGGAAGAAGAGAACGCCTGGAAGGAACCCTATAGCTGCCACAGAGCTCAGAGACTTCTGGTCCGGTCTATTGTGAAAACCCAAGGCAAGGGAGGTTAGCAGCCAAAGGACTGTCTAGATGACAGAGAAGGTGTATACTCCTGGGGTAGAACAGGCATGTGGGGAAGGAGAGTTTGTGGCAGCGAGTATGAGTTGTTCCTGGGAGAAAGTTCTTTCCCCGTGACTGTGTGTTTTCCCTGTAACCTCAGCCTAGCCTAGGATTCCTTGCCTTGGGGGTGGAGCTTAGTCCCAGCTTGGGGGTGACCCACTGCTGAGCTTGATGAGCAGTGTGGTCTAAGGCTGGGAGGTTTTTGGAAGGCTTGCACCTAGTTGGTGGAATTACCACTGTTTCAAAGATAAGTACCAGATGATGTTTTAATTACTTTTCTACATGTCTGTGTATTTATATTTATCATGTATTCTATTGTGCATACAAATTAATGTTAAAGCCATTGATTATTTCTAATAGCAGTAATTCTTATGGTTACTCTGAGTTTAAATGTGTTTCATTTTCTTAAATGCATGTCTTATATATAGAATTAAGTATGAGATTGTTATTCTGCATAGTAATGTTGGCTGACCATGGGGTTGATGGTCAGGAATGTTACAGTTTGGTATCAGAGCCAAGGTTTTGACACTGAGCCTAGATGGGCCAGTTGAGTGGTCTTTGGAACAAGGATTTGAAGAGAAATTGTGTCTAGAGGACCAATTTCAGACCTTTGAATTCTCCTGAGTGTCAAGGAGTTACTTGACCATGTTACAAAGCTCAGGAGGTGTAGTGGTGTTATGAAACCATAGCCGGGGTGGCATCTGTCCACAGGGAGAGAGGACTCCACACTAGAAGTGTTGGAGCCTTAGGATTTTCTTAGGAGGGAAGGTGAACCCTCATGACCTTCAGACCCAGAAAATGTGCACAGGGTTTAAAAACACTTTGGATTTGCACACGAACATCGAAATCATGATATGCGAAATTCCGAAACGATCTACACCGTAGATCATAAGTGACCATCGGATGAAGTGGAAGAATAGACCGTAATATCAGAATTTTGGAAAATGGAATTTCGAGATGTGGGGATGCAGGAACTCCCAATGTTGAAACCCCGAAATGCTAAAAAGATCTGCATCGTAGATCGGAGAGAATTCTAACCGCTAGATTTCCTTGAAATGGACATGGACACATGGGTGTGCACCACATGCCAGTGAGTCGAGAAGACAAGCGAGAATGGTGGGACCCGATGATGTCACCGAAGGTGACGTGAACCTTCCTGAACATGCCACGTGCCACCGTGATAAAAGATGACAACTGTACTATGGGCCCGAAGAGTAAAGTAAATCAGAATTTCAGAATTTGGGAGTTGGAGTGACAAGGGATTGAGAGTCTCGTGGACTGAAACCCGAAAGCTAGAAGTCCTAAAAGCGAGTGTGAAAGCCTCATGGACCAAAACCCTGAAACTCAAAGTCCCAAAGTCCCAAAATTTGCAGAGCTGACAGAGCTCAGAAAACTTTGTGAAGTCAAAATTTTTTCTCACTCACGTTGGTTTATGAATATTGTTATTTTGTTAAAGGATAAGGCCTGACAAACTCCGGTTGACTACACGTTGTGTGTGCATATTTCAACAGGTGTCAGGACAATTGAGTATACAAATGGAAGAGGTACATATTGCCTCTGAAACAGAGGATGAAAGGGTAGGAAGGGATGTCAACTTGGGAATCGAAGGATCAAACTCTAATGGGCATGGAAAAGAGATGGATAAGGAGGGAGATATGATGAAAATCATTGAGAGATTGCAGAAATATGCCCAGGCTCGTCGAGATGATATATGAAAGCTCATGAGGGTCAGGGATCAATAGGGTGAATTCGACTTAAAGATGTTGAAGATCCTGGAAAGAATAGAAAGGAAATTGGAGAAGGGGAGTGACTCAAGAAAGACAGAGAGTCGCAGGACCCCTGAGAGGAAAACAAGATCAAGCATCCAACATTCGATGGAGAACATAAGAAGGAGGAAGATGTTGAAACCTGGTTGCTTGGCATGAGGAAATATTTCCAACTGCAGAATTATTCCCCTCATGCAGAAGGAAGAATTGTGATGTATTAATTGAAAGGAAAAGCATCCATGTGGTGGGATCGGTTTGTGCAGGTGCAACACATTAGGGAGAAATATATCACTTGGAAGGATTTCAAGAGGTATTTTGAGAAGAAATACTTGACCAAAAGATATTATGACAGAAAGATGAAGGATTTCTTCGAACTCAAGCTGGCAGCATGACAATCGATGAATACGATCGAAGGTTTTTGAAACGACTGAAGTATGTTCCGTTCATCAAAGATGAGGCTGTCAAGATTCATAGATATCTGAGTGGACTGCCACCTTGCATTAGTGACAAAATCTAGTATGATGATCCCAAGACTATGGAAGAAACGATAAGAAGGGAAAAATGCTTGTATGAACAACAACGAGAAAGGCCTACTTTTCGGAGGGCTTGGGATAATCAAAAGAAGTTCAGGAAAGATCAGAGGCTGAAGGGAAACAAGCCTCCCTTTTTCAGAAACAACCCTCAGGGATAGCCATCCTTTAGGGATCCCAGGAAGGCTGAAGTGGATGAACAAATGCCTAGACTTCCACCTATGGAGTGTTGGGGATGTAAAGGAAACCATAGGTACCGAGACTGCCCCCACAGAAAAGATAAAGCGAGAACCGTCCACAATGTTCAGCAAGCTAAAACTATGGAAAACATGGGCATCATGATTTCAAGGATCTATGCAGCCCTAGATGACAAGCAAGCAAAATTTCAATCAGACATGATTGAAGTGGAAGGTATGATTAACAATCGACCAATTATTATTTTAATTGATTCGGGGGCTAGCCATATTTATGTATACCCTAGGGTGGTGGAAAATTTTCATTTATTAATAATCAAACATGAAAAGTCTTGGTTAGTTCAGTTGGCTATAGGAACCAAGAGGAAGGTCATTGAGTTGATTAAGTCCTATTCTGTAGACGTGAATGGATTGAGCACGAAGGTTGAATTGAATATTCTGCCTTTAGGTTCTTACGACTGCTTAATTGGGATGGACTGGTTGGACCAACAGCATGCCCTTCTGGACTTTCGTAACAAGAGGTTTACATGCCTGGATGAGGAGGGAAATTGGAAAATAGTCCAAGGAATTCCCAAAGCTGTGGCTGTTAGAGAAATCTCAGCCATGCAACTGAAGAAGTGTTACATGAAAGGCTATCAATTATTTGCAGCCCATGTGGAGGAAGAATCCATAGATGAAGTCTCAAGGATTGGGGACCATGAGGTACTCACAGAGTTCAAGGATGTATTTCAGGAGTTAATTGGACTTCCTCCGAAGAGAGACATCGAATTTTCTATAAATTCGATGCCTGGAGTAGCCCCAGTGTCGAAAGCTCCTTATAGAATGAGTACGCCAGAGCTGAAAGAGTTGAAATTGTAGCTTGAAGAGCTTCTAAAGAAGGGGTACATTCACCCCAGTGTGTCACCTTAGGGTGCCCTGGTCCTGTTCGTGAAGTAGAAGGATGGGACGTTGAGATTTTGTATTGATTTTCGACAGCCGAACAAGGTAACTGTCAAGAACAAGTATCCTCTTCTGAGGATCGATGATATTTTCGATTAGTTGAAGGGTGAGAAAATATTTTCGAAGATAGATCTCAGATCAGGATATCACCAGGCAAGAATAAAGGATGAGGACATCAGGAAGGCCGCCTTTAGAACAAGGTACAGTCATTATGAGTTCACAGTGGTGTTGTTTGGATTGTCAAATGCACCTATTGTTTTTATGTGCTTGATGAATGGGGTATTCAGGACTATTTAGACAAGTTTATCATAGTCTTCCTAGATGACATCTTGGTGTATTCCAAGTTAGAGGAGGAGCATGAACAACACTTAAGATTGGTGCTGCAAGTGTTGAGAAGACACCAACTATATGCCAAATTGAGCAAATGCTCATTTTACCAAAGGCAGATCCATTACTTGGGGCACATTATTTCAGAAGAAGGGATCACCATGGATACTGAGAAAGTTGAGGCCATCAGAGAATGGTTAGTGCTAAGGAATGTGGTAGAAGTTAGATCCTTTATGGGTCTAGTGGGCTATTACAGAAGGTTTATCGCAGGGTTCTCAAAGATAGCTCACCCTATCACTTCCTTGCAAAGGAAGGAGAAAACGTTTCAGTGGACTGAAGAGTGTGAGAAGAGTTTCCAGCGATTGAAGCAACTATTAACCAGTGCTCCAATCTTGAGGATTGCAGATCCAAATATGGATTTTGTGGTGTGCACAAATGCGTGTAAGGAAGGGTTGGGAGGAGTTCTCAACCATAATGGATTTGTAATCTGTTATGAGTCCAGGAAGTTGAAAGAGCATGAAAAGAATTATGCCACTCAAGATTTGGAGTTGGCAACAATCGTTCACGCTCTAAGGAAATGGAGACATTACCTCATGGGAAGGAGATTTGAATTGAGAACAGACCACAATGGTCTAAAATATTTGTTTGATCAACCGACTTTAAACGCTAGACAAAGTAGGTGGATGGAGTTTCTATGCGAATACGACTTTGATATCAAGCATATCAAGGGAAAGGAAAACAAGGTGGCTGATGCACTCAACAGAAAAGTGCATGAATTACATGCTACAGCCATTAGCATGTACATGACTGATATCAAGGGTAGAATTTTGGGAGCTGCAAATGTTGATTTGCAGTACAGAGACTTAGTAGAAAAGATACAACATTGTGAGATACCGCATAAAAAGGAAAGTTACACCTTGGAAGCTGAAGGATTACTCCTGTATAAAGACAGAGTGTATATACCCAATGTCTAGGAATTGAAACTTACGATTCTAAAAGAAATGCATAATGTGACGTATGCTGGACACCCTAGATATCAAAAGACTGTGGCAACAATCAAAAGCCATTACTTTTGTCCAGGTATGAAAAGAGAGATCGTTGAATACATCACCATATGTATGGAGTGCTAGAAAGTTTAGGCTGAGCATAGGCACCCAGTAGGGTTGCTGCAGCCTTTGCCCATTCCTGAGTGGAAGTGGGAAGTGGTGACCATGGATTTTATTACAGGATTGCCTAGAACAAGCAAGCAGCAAAATTCGATCATGGTTGTGGTGGACAAGCTTACAAAAGCTTCCCATTTTATTCCACTGAAAACCACTCACAATGCAACAGATGTTGCTGACATCTTCTTAAAATAAGTGGCACACTTGCACAGAATTCCTAAAACGATTGTGTCTGAGAGGGACCTAAAATTCACCTCGAATTTCTAGAAAGGACTGTTCAAAGAATTCAAAATGAATCTAAATTTTAGTACAACATATCATCTTGATTCTGATGGACAGACAGAGAGGGTGAATAGAGTAATAGAAGACATGCTGAGAATGTATGCGATGGACAAACCATTAAGATGGGAAGACTAGCTGCATTTGGTAGAATTCACCTACAATAATGGGTATCATGCATCATTGAAGATGAGCCCATTTGAAACACTTTATGGAAGAAAGTGCAACACTCAAGTGAGCTGGGATAATCCAGCTGATAGAGCAGTAGTTGGGCCAGAGTTGCTCAAGGAGATGGAGGACCAAATGATAGAAATTAAACAGAATTTAAAGACTGCCCAGGATAGGTAGAAACGTTATGCTAATAAGAACAGAACCCACCGAGAATTCAAAGTGGGTGATCATGTTTTCTTGAAAGTGAAAACTAACAGGAGTTCCCTGAAGCTGGGAAGTTGCGTCGAGTTAGCAACAAGATTTTGTGGGTCGTTTGAAATCCTGGAAAGGATTGGGCTAGTTGCATATAAGCTTACATTACCTGCATCTATGACTGTACATAAAGTGTTTCATGTTTCATTTCTTAAGAAATATATACTTGATGCTAATCATATTATTGACTGGAATGTGGTTCAGGTGGAACCAGAAGGTTTCCTGTAAGTGCATCCTATGCGCATATTGGATAGGAAAAACAAACAGCTCTGAAATCGAGCTATAGGGATTGTAAAGGTCCAGTGGACCTGGTACAATCCTGAGGATGTGAAATGGGAGCATGAAGATGTTATGCGGGTAGAGTACCTGCATCTTTTTAAAAATTTTGAAAAGCTTGCAGGGACAGTGCAAAGTTGCACTGGGGACAGTGCAGAAATAAGGGGAGGGGGATTGTAATGTCCCCAAGGCCGAGCCCCATTGTAAATCATGTTTATGAAATGAATTGTAATTATGTTTTTTATAGGCTAGTGAGCCAAGTTAATATAAGCTGGTGGGCTTATGTGATTATTAGACCAGAGAGCTGTTGACGGGAGAAATTGACCGCTCATCAACTGGAGGAGTGAATCCGGTCCAGGGTTGTCTAATTAACCCAAGCCATTTGGATTAATCCACTCTGACGGGTTTAGCGGCTCCGTTGTCCGATCTAAGTCCTAAGAAAGTGAAAAACAAAACTCAGGAAGATAAAATAACTTAATGGATAACACTTGTTGAAAACTATATACAGATCTAATATATATTTACAATTTGCTAAATAATATTTATAACATAAGTCTACTTATTGTATGTATAATATATACAAATGAATTTATTTCTAATATATATATAACATTTACAAAATGCGAATTTTAATCTAAATCCGCGAAAATCGAATATGGATTGATTTTTTAAACAACAACAAAGCTATTTTTCAATCTTTTGATTTATTTTTTTATAATGTTTATAATCAGGAAATGGAATATCAAACTATCTAATTGAAAAAAAAAATTACAGATAATAGAAAATGTTTTAGCTACAGGAAGTTCCTGTATTCATTAAACTAATGAAATTAAACTAGCAAACTGACCTGTTATCGCATCCAATATTTGTTCAATGTGCAGCATCCAATCTCCCTGTCTGATGAAGTAAACCTGCAACATAACCTACAATTGCTTCTCATAAATGTGAAGTAGCAATAATGGAATTCAAACGATAAAACATATAAGAGATGCGATCACAACAATCTCATAATTTCATAAGCAGCCACATTAAGATAAATCTCTTAATCTAAGTGTGAACAAAATGATTGTTGTGTGTTAAATATGGAACATAAAACATGGATAACATGTAATTTTTTATCATGCCAACTTGTAGTAAACCATGACAGCGAAAGCAATCACAATATAATTGCAAATTGAAACAATCATAACTTGAATAAAACCACAATATGGAAAAGCTAAAGCTGTAACTAGTATCATATTTCATTCAAGTCTGTAAATGAAAAACCCATAGTCTTGCCCCAGGCAGAGATACTCTCAATTTTATAAAATAACATGCTTATATAGGTTTAAGAACAAAATTTTTCCTATTGATAACATCAAATCTTTTTCAAAAATGTGGGGGATGCAACCTCCCAGATTTTACTTGATATCAAAAACTAACAGCCTAATCTATTTACTAAAAACATAAAGTTCATATGGCTGGAAAATCTCAACAGTGCTTCAAATCTCCTTAGAAATCATGGGTTCCTGTTAACAAACAAAAATGGGGAAATTTTAGATATGTTTTCAAATATAAAATCAAGCAACTCGAATTTTTTCTAATTGGCTACAGAATCTGTAGCTAGTTGTAATAGCCAATGCAATCAAAACAAACTAATCTTAATAAAAAAAATAGTTTATTGAATCAAATCGTATATCTTAACTTAAGAGTGACCAAATCATGCTAAAATTAAACAAAATCATACCTTTGACAATGAAATCAAATCGAATCATGATGGTTGTAGCTGCTTCTATGCTTTTTCTTTTAAATATCACATGTCATGTAGATGTATAACTTGTTGGTAGAATGGTTGAATATCCTTTGGATTGATCAAGGGTTCACAGTAGGAGGTTGATACACATGGTTGGACGGGTGAGAGGGGTGCTGTGGGATACTAATGCATAGGCCTGGAGAAGTCACAAATGTTTCAACACTTGCAAACAGACCAAAATGCTCCCTTCAGCCACATAGAAAATCTGAGATTTGACCTCTATAGGATGAGCTATATCTATATAACGATCTAATTTCTGGGGAAACCACCCATGAAGACGGTAAAAGGTCTCATTTTGGTTCTGGGTTTTCAAGGGTTTGATCTAATTCAAAACCGTTTGCTCAGAATCGCTCACACAAAAACGTGTCTCTGGGAGGCAACTACTGGGTTAGCTTTAAGAAGTATTCAGTTACTTCCAACTGCACAGACCGATCTTTGCTCTGCAGCCATAATGCAAACTCTTGGGAAAATATCAGATTTAAACCCTTAAAATTTTCAATAAACAAACGCCAACCGTTCCTTTCTAAGTCGTCTCTGGCGTTGTCATAAGATAACAAGGTTTGGATGCCATTGGGCTCAATCCTTACCACTGGAGCCATGGCGAACAAAAGGGAATCAACACCGAAATTGGAGGTAGTGTTTGATAAGAAAACACAGAGTAATAGCCCTGAGTTTCCAAAAAACAATGCAATGACAGTTCAAAATGGTAGGCAGAGGCATTAATCACCATGCGTGGGAATGAGATTGTGAAGCCCGAGGCCATACATAGCAGTAATATCTTACTGTACTTCATATGACACCTTGGCATATGGGTACATATAAGGATGTAAACACTTGAAAACCATAGAACGCACATTCATGACTTGATTACAAAGGTAAATGTATCAAATAAACATTGAATAAATAAAATTTTTATGAATCAAAACCCCATTGATATCAATCGAAAATAAACAAATGGAGGTCTTTCACTTATGCACCCAAGGCATGTTTAGAACCAAAAGGATCACAAACAAGGAGAGCAACATGCTCATAGAAAATATATGACAATTTTGTAATAAACCATAAGAGCAATTTCCCTTTAATCAAAAATTCAAAACCAAATGGCAATCCTAGCTGCGAGTTTTCATGCTTATAGTCATGAAAACAAAATTCGAAAAGACAATAGGGAGAAGCAACGATTTGCAATTGTCATCTCGGAAACTGTTCATGAAGAGTAATGAAATTTCATGACCCTGTGTAGGCAGCTATGTAGATTATTTAATAAAAATAACAATTGTATTATTGTTGCCAACAAGAGCCTAAGTATTGAAGGCCAAGAGCCTGATTTTGTACATGTATCTATGCACATTATTAATAAAAATATAAACACCACTGCATGTAGACTGACCACAATGAATGAGTGATGGGGGACTAAGATTCCACAGAGAAGGCAAGGTATTAGGGGCTGGAAGGTGGGAAAAGGGGCCAAGTGTTGAGCCTAGGGGCTAAGCCTAAAGGCTTAAGCCTTGGGAATAATATTTTAATATTATTCCAAAAAGAATGTGAATAATATGCTTTATCCTAAGTTCTTTTGGAAGGACAAGTAACTTCCAACTGGATGGAACACACGCAGTTGCATGGGTGAAAAGTGTCAACCTAGGCGCATGCAAATAAAGCATCTGAGATCAGATGTGTTGAGGGTTCCTCCACCATTCGACACTCGACTACCTGGGCATGAACCTGTCTGACCTCAGGAAGAGCCCCGTGCATATTTTGAACCATACATGTCATCCGACCCCTGCAAGAGACCTCGTGACATTTTGAAACCGCGGGGTGAAGTCTGTGTGTTGATTTCAGGGATAGCCTGTGTTGATTTCTGGAAAATCCGATGCATCCTCTGTCTGAGAAAATCGAGCCTGTGTGTGGAGTCTCTGTCCCAAAGCCATAATCGTGAGACCATCCTATCATTGTTGAGCCTGTTTGGAAAGACCGTGTCTATTTTCCCCATTGGATGTTATGGTCACGCATTGCTGGAATGCGTGTGGCTTGTTGGCCAGTTTGTACAACACTCTCTCCAGGTGAGAGAGGTGATTGAAGTTGGAAGAACATGATGCTTGGCCTATGAGCAACTCTCTCCAGGTGAGAGAGTGCACAGAGAAAGGAGAGAACGCTTGGAAGGAACCCTGTAGCTGCCACAGAGAGCAGAGACTTCCAGTCCGGTCTATTGCTGAAACCCAAGGCAAGGGAGGTTAGCAGCCGAAGGACTGTCTAGGTGACAGAGAAGGTGTATACTCCTGGGTAGGAACAAGCATGTGGGGAAGCAGAGTCTATGGTAGTGAGTATGAGTGGCTCCTGGGAGAAAATTCCTTCCTTGTGACTGTTTGTTTTCCCTGTAACCTCAGCCTAGCCTAGGATTCTTTGCCTTGGGGGTGGAGCTTAGTCCGAGCTCAGGGGTGACCCACTGCTAATCTTGATGAGCAGTGTGTTATAAGGCTGGGAGGTTTGTGGAAGGCCTGCACTTGGTTGGTGGAATTACCATCATTTCAAAGATAAGTACCTGATGATGTTTTAATTACTTTTCTACATGTCTGTGTATTTATATTTATCATGTATTCTGCTGTGCATACGAATTAATGTTAAAGCCATTGATTATTTATAATAGTAGTAATTCTTATGGTTACTCTAACTTTAAATGTGTTTCATTTGATTAAATGCATGTCTTATATATAGAATTAAGTATGAGATTGTTATTCTGCGTAGTAATGTTGGCCGACCATGGGGTTGATGGTCGGGAACGTTACAAATTGGATGAAGAATCTACTACATTTTGAAAACATTGCTTTACTTCCTCTTGCAAAACAAGTCAAGGCAATTTCACTATTTTTTAACATGATTAAATGTACTCATGTTTATTGAGAGTTGAAAAAGACTATTGATGCTTTTTCTAAAGAAGAGTTAATCCTAGGTCATGTCTTATTGGAAGAGTCTTTGGATAGCACTATCACTGAATCTAGACTAGACATTTAGATGAAAATGATTAAATGATGAATTATACAATGATGCTAGTATTTATAATTATTATTTGAAGTACTAGAATACTCTAATATGTCATAATGTGGACATTAGTAGTATGTTTGAGAAGATTTGGTTTAATATCATAATCCATTTTTAGGATAGTATTTATACATATCTATAGTGCTTTGGAGGACTATTTATTTGTATGGGAACAAACATGTCGATAGTACCATCTAAATATAATGTTCCTTGAGAACTTGAAGAGAGTGTTTTTTATTCTTTGTTGGATTAAATAATGCAGCTTTTTCCTTGGAAATAAAAAAAACATTGAAATACAAAGGAATCAAAGTACAAGAAGTGATCAAGTATCAAATCATAAAAATCCAAGAAGTAGAAAGTAAATGTTGAAGGCCTCTAGATAAGAGGAAAGAAGGTAGAGAAAATATTCTAGTAAAGGGTGGGGAATTGTATTGAAGACAAGAAGCATCATTTTTTCTTGAAAATAGTGCTTCAACAAGCTAGATTGAAAGAATTACATGTGCCTTCATTGAATTAGTAGAATTGACCCATGAGGGAAAAACCACACAATGACATGAGTGCATAGGAAAATTGGGCCATGTGTAGTGAAACTTATGCATGTGTGCTTAATAAGATTGAAACCCTATTTGGTATCTTGAGATTCCATCTACCTTACCATTGAATCACAACCCCATTGGAAAGAAAGTGTAAAAGCATCACTTTTAGCTAATATAGGAAGATAAATTCACTAATTCTCACCAAGGAATTATTATTTTTCTCTTTATAATTTGAGGGTTTTCCTTAGACACTATGTAGGGAGAGTAGTTATATGAACATAAGACAAGAGTACATATTTGAAATATTCATTTGTTGCAAGAAATTAAAATGTTTGAAGAAGAGATGACAAAGGTTACAAGGGATATTTGGAGAGGTTATATGAGTTTAATAGTGGGAACAACAAGAATATTGGGAGGCATATCTATTTTTGTAGAACCTCAACTTAGTAGAATGGAAATAATTTTTATTAAGAAGGTTGTGAAGGACAATTGAGTGACCAAGATATCCTTGGGTTAACTTTCTAGATTTTTAATGGTTAAGTCTCAAAAATATGTAGGTAATTCTTAAAATGTGGGTAGCCACTGTTGGATAGTTGGTTTGGATAGCTGGTTGTCATTGATGCCAACCCTTAGAGATTGATGTCAACCCTTGGAGAGGCCCAAAGATGTTGGAAATTTGTATGTTCAATATTGATGGTGAGTTAGTTGGGTGCATTTGATGTAGTCTACATGTAGCCCAAGAGGTGTGGTTAAGGAACCTGAGTTTGTATGAGGAATAATGACATGGAGATCAATGAATTTGTAGCTAAGACTATGATAGATGGATAGTACATATCGTTCTATTTCTGGTGATATGTTTTATGTCATGTGGTTCCTCACGGCTAGTGAGATATGGCCTTATGAAGTTCGAGGACCTTGAAGAATATTCTAGAAGCCCTAGAAGGTCAACAAGAAGTCAATTATTCTATAAGCTCCTAGAAAGTCATCAAGAAGTTTGCTAGTCAAAGTGGTTATAAAATGAAATTAATTATGGGTATAGTTGTAACAAAATTTTTGCTAGTCAAAGTGGTTGCAACAACAAATTAATTATGGGTAAAGTAGTTGTAAGAAGAAGGTTGAATAGTTAAAGTGGTTGAACAAGAAATTAATTAATTATGGGTAAAGTGGTTGCAACAAGAAGCTAATTAAGGATAATCAGTTACAAAAAAATATTTATGATTTGACTAATTGAGGAAAATTTAGTTGCAACAAGAAAGTGGGTTAGCCCTATATTGAGGAGAAGGGGTAAATCAATTACAAGTTGTCCCTAAAGGAAGTTATTTGGAGAGTATAAATAAGATATCAAGAGACTTACACTAGCACCTATTGAGCATATTAAATATCTATAAGTGACTGAGGTAACCAAGTATATCTTAGGTGAATTTTAAAGGGAAGGTGAAGTAAAGAAGGCCGAAAATCCAAGGGAGGATGAAGTCTTTTAATGATGTGTTCTAAGGTATGCTATTTACAGGTCATCTCATGTTTTTTTCAATAAATGTTTTTATGGAATGATTGAGATAGTGAAAATATGAGGATGTTGAGAAAACATATCAAGGTACCCGTGGTAGAAATTATAGCTTCTAGTTCGTTGAATGTTTGGAGATACACCCTGTAGAAGATAAGACTTTTTACTAGTCCTGAAACTAGTTTTAAAAAGGTGTTCCGGGTAAAAAAAGTCATAACTTATTAATAGAAGATCCAAATTTAGTGAGACCAAATGGATTAGATATATTATAAGCCTTAGAATGCTATGTGAAATATTCACATCCAAATATCAAATCTTCCACATGTGGCGTACTCTACAAGTTAGCTCTCCAGAATAATCCATAATTCAACAAGGTCTACCATTTTCTCTATAACTCCATTTATGGGATGTTCCAAGAAGTGAAACTTGGAGGAATTGTAGATAATACATTGAATAATATTGTGTACAATTTTCAGACCTTTATTCATTACAATACAAATTTATGCTTGTTGAAAGTTAGTGTTTGTGACCAATCCAAAACTAGTCCCGTGAGACTGAGGTAAAGGTTGTTGAATATGCTATTCTCTTGTTGATGAAGTTGAGGAAGGTAAGCAAGTCTATGATCACACACACCAGGTAGTATACATGGTCAAAGGTATTATTATATGATTAGTTTGAAGTTTCATCTTGGTGATATTGTGGAGCATGCTTGAGGCATGTCTTGGTGAGTTTTTGGTATATGTCTTGTGGTATATATTTGATATATTATATATGTTGTTTGAGGCAAATTTGTTGAAACCCATTGCTGGTGCATATCTAGAATTCATTGGTATATCTTTTGATGCATTGTTTGACACATGGTTGAGGTGCATGTTGGACATTTGGTTGGTTGTATATCATTGATGTTTTGGTACATAGTTTGATGTGAAGAGTACATGGTTCATGATTTATGGATGATGTGACATACATATCTTGGTCCATTGGTAAAAATACGTCTTGGTGATTTTGGTATATGATATAGAAGCACATATTGGTGATGGTTGTGAGTTGTTTTGGTTGATGCACATATTTCTGATATTGTGCATATGGTTGAGATTTTTTATCGATGATTGATCTATGTGAGTAAGTCCAGTTTGGTTGAGTATTAGTGACATGTTGATGTGACATGTTGACATTGACAGTGGCAATGATAGTGGTAGTGACAATTGGTCTACACTTCTATTTTAGGGTGACATGATGGGGAAAAGAAAGGGGGTTGTGGCCTCCTTATGGTTTGAGCCGGAGAATTAGGGAGTTGGAGATTACTTCAGGTTGGAGCCTGAGAACTAGGTGGTTTTAGCCACCTTCCAGTTGGATCCAGAGAACCCAGGGGGTTGTATCTTCCTTCTGGTTGGATCCAGAGAATTCAGGGAGTTGTAACAATTTGATATGTAGTAGAAACTAACTATTATTATCCAAGAGTTCTCTTACAAGGGTATGTAATTTACTAAAGATATTGACTTAACACTCCTACCCGGGGAAACTTGGAGTGATTTTGGTGAGTTCACTATTTTTATTTTTTTATATTTCAAATGTTTTGTGATTTTTTCATGACATCGATACCAATACTTTGACATTGTCACCTACTATATTTTGAAGAATCTATTGTAAGAATTATTTACAAGGCCTCCCATCACGAGGGACCACACACAGATTTTTTGTTTTGGCTCTATAATAAAATTTCATAGTGAGGGGATGTTTTGTTTTGGATCTATAATAAGTTTTCATAGTGATACTCTTATTACCTTATGGATATAAAGTGGAGATTCAAATCTATGTACATGAGATATTTAGTTTTCTTTTAACCCAACCTATCAAGTTTTATTGAGAAGATAATGCCAAAGCCCCTTGTGACATGAGATATTTAGTTTTCTTTGTATCCAACTTATCGAGTTTTATTGAGAAGATAATGCCATAGCCCCTTGTGAAGTAGAAAAAAATATTAGGGCCAACAACTCTTTTGTCCCTGCTCTATGAATGGTTCACCACTCCAAGGTGCCAAATTATTTTTATCATTAAAGGATGTAAAGTAAAAAAGGTTCCATAATCTGTAAGCAAAGTGTTATTTCTTGGAATCACTTACATTAGATTAATTTTGAGGTTAAAAATGGGTTTCAAAACAAAACATTTGCCAAGAATATTGGTTCCATGTAAGCTTCCCTATTGGTATGAAACGATACACACCATCAATGGTTCCCATGTGGTACAATATACTACATAGTTAATTTAGGTTTAGTTAGACTAAGGGTAGGCTAGGTTAGGTTGAGTTGGTAGGGTAAGAAAATATAGGGTATGTAAGATGATCATGATAGGTTACATCAAGTTAGGGTTGGAAGGTGAGAGAAAGGTAAGGTAGGGGTTGGTAGGGTCAAGTGAGAACTAGGTTTTTTATGGTAATGATGCATACAATCATCAATGAAGGAAATAAACTACATATAATAAATGAAGTAAACCACTACAATGCACATGAAAGGTAAATAACTAAAACATCATATAAAAAGACAGATTATGTTGGTTAAGGTTGGTTGTCATTGATGTCAACCTTTGAAGAAATACTGGTAGCACAAATGTTTGGGTAATGGACCCAATTTTGTTTGATCCAAAGATGACTCATTATTGTCTTGTCATGGTTGATAACAATTACAAATGGATGAACTCCAAAGTGGTCCCCTTATGGTGAAATCCCTCATGTGAAGACGCTTTGCGGATTGAGTTATCCGAGAAGTATGGTTAGAGAACCCATGCTTAATTGTGGAATAATGAGATGAAGGTCAGTGAATTTGTCAGTGAAACTATCCTAGATGGATAGTGCTTGTCATGCCATTTCTAGTGGTATGTGGAATGTCACATAAATACCTCACGGTTAAAGAGTTATGGCCATGTGAAGATGGAGGACCCTCATGAATCATCTAGAAACCCCAAAAGGTTAAAGTGTTTGCAAAATAAATTATTTAAATAACAAAGTAAATGGAGAAATCCCTAAAATAAGGAAAGTGTAATGCTACATGAAAGTATAAATAAGAGGCAAATCTCTCTCATTTAATCACACTTGAACACATTGAATATATTTTTTTATATGAGGCTTATTGCAAGTACTCATTGATACATCTGAAGTTGCAAAAGTCTGAGGTAGTACGAAGGGTTGACAGTGAAATTCTCAGAATTACAATGAATACTAAAAAACCCTATTTTCTGAGGCGTACACAAGCTGACAGTGTATTAGGGTGCGTACAATACACAGACTAACAATGTATTAGGGTGTGTATGTATGTGGGGTGACAGTGTATTAGGGTGTGCACATGTTGTAAATCCATGATAACTTGAAGAGATGAATATGAAGAGGTTCTATATTATGAGATCAAGCTCCCAGGAAGGTCTATAGTGCTCAGATACATCAGATCTATCCATTGGATCAAAAGATATGTCTTATTTCTATGAATGTTGGATTTTAATGTATGAATGAGAATTGGTTATAGAGATTTGAGGATTCTCCCTAGAGAGACTAGTGGTTGCAAGGGATCTCCTGCATAAGTAAGATCTACAAAAATACAGTGATGGTATCTTTATCACTGATACTTCTTGTTGAAGCACATCTTGTATTTCTTGGCATATGGATAAGGGTTTTTGTGCTACATGGTTGAGATCTTGTATTTGTGAAGTGGTTGATGTAGTGAGATGTGGAATATTAGAAAGGGTTTGATGACTAGATCATGTGAGGGTTATTATACTTGTTCATGAATAAAAACACCTATATGGCACCTGACTAGAGAGAGATATATATGCTTTGGGTAAAGGCACAAGGTATAGTTATAGTCTGGATACAGTGACAGGTTACAGATCTATGTGAAAGAAGTTACAGAGGGTCATAAGTTGTTGAGA
The DNA here is from genome assembly GCA_000966675.3 of Picea glauca. Taxonomy (NCBI): domain Eukaryota; kingdom Viridiplantae; phylum Streptophyta; class Pinopsida; order Pinales; family Pinaceae; genus Picea; species Picea glauca. Next base: position 84,281 of record JZKD02S2404162.1, on the reverse strand, counting down.
GAAAGGAAACCCTAGTCTTCAGAAGGCATACGCAGGATTCATAACAGTTTGGTCACATACATACGCAGGCTTCACAACAGATAGGGTGTGTACATACACATGTTGCACAATAGATAGGGTGTGTACATACACATGCTACAACACTACAGGTCGCGTACCTATTGTATTTTTGTTGATACATGTTCAATTCTGGTACAGATTGATTACAGGGAAGTTGTACAGGTTGGATGCAGGTCAGTGGTATAGATTGATATAGTTGTACAATGGTATATATCACAGTGATAGTGTGACAATGGTTCCATCATTCTACTTCTACTTCAAGGTGGTTGGATGAGGGAAGAACATGTGGTTGTAGCCACCTTCCGGTTGTAGCCGAAGAACATAGGGGGTTGTTGCCTCCTTCTGGTTGTAGCCACCTTCCAGTTGTAGCCGAAGAACATAGGGGGTTGTTGCCTCCTTCTGGTTGTAGCCAGAGAATTGGGGAGTTGGAGCTTCCCTCAGGTTGTAGCCTGAGAAACTAGGGGTTGGAGCCTCTTTCCAGTTGCATCTAGAAAACAAAGGAATTTAGTGCTTCCAATGAATGTAATTCTTCAATACATATAAGAAAAAGTTTTTGGAAGATTGATTGCTGTCATTGATGTCAACCCTAGTCATGGGTTTTGGACCGCAATATTGATAAAGGTATTTGAACATGAAGGGAAATGCACATGCATATACAACACCCATGAATGGATAGTATACATCATGTTGTTTTTGGTGGTATGTGGCACATCACATGGATCCTCATGGTTGAGGAGAAATGAATTTTTGAAGATGACAAAGAGAATTGAAGAAGGAAGTACATGTGGGCCCAATAGATAATTAAAGAAAACAATTATAAAATAAGAAAGTGTCAGGTCGGCCCTGATGTTAAAATGAAGTGACATAAATGGTACAAATAAACATCATTATACATTCATTTTGATACAAGTCAAATTTTAGAGGAAATAAGAAGTAAATAAGGTCGAATTTAAAGGGAGGATGAAGTCTTTTGGTGATGTGTTCTAAGGTATGTTATTTTCAGGTCATCTTACCATTTTTTCTATAACTTTTTTTCTAGAACGATTCAAATGGTGAAATTGCTATGGTATTGAGAAGACATATCAAGGTACCTCTGGTAAAAATTTTATCTCTGTGATCACTATAATTATGGAGATACACTCTGTGGAAGATAGGGTTTGTGATCAGTCCTGAAGCTAGTCAATAAACAGGTGTTCCAGGTAAAACAGTCATAACTTCTTCATCGAGAATCCAAATGATGTGGGACAAATTTCATTGGAAATAGTATAGACTTTAGTTTCTTTTATGTGATTTTCAAAATCATGTGTTAAATATTGAGTGTGGGGCATTCTATACAATTTCGGTCTCCTGAATAGACCAGAATTGAATAAAGTCTACCATTCTTTCTATAACTTCTTTTTGGGGAGGATTCAAGGAGTGAAACTTTGAGGATTTTCAAAGAATACATTGATTAATATCATATATAGGATCAGAGTACTCTAAGAATTGAATAATTGCAGAAATTGAAGAAGTCTCATGAAGCATTATCAGGTTCTATGTGATGATTGGTTGATGGTGATGATTTAATGTAACATTTTATTATCTCTCATATATTCTTGGGTGGAAGGAAGGGGCAAGGATGGAGAGTTAAACTCTATTTTTATATTAGAGGATTGTACCTTCCTCTTGGAGGTTTATCCCTCCCTTTACATTTGGAAGTTGTAGCTACCTTTGGAAGTCATTACTTCCCTTGAACAATAACTATTGATTATTTCTCATATATTGTGCATGGTGTATTGTAGTGTATTGGTGTAACTCTTATACTATTGTTCATTGATCATTGGATATAGTTGAATGGTTTAAGTATAAGTTGAAAAATGTTTTAAATTGTACTTGATACTGATTTACCCTGTTCTCAGTATCAACAATTGGTATCAGAGCGGGCTACCTTCAGTACAATTTAACCATTGGAAGGAAAATCCTAAGAAGAAATGGAAGACAAAATTCCAATTGGGATTCCACCATTTGATGGAAGAAATTTTGAATACTAGAGTAATAGAATGGAAACTTACTTGAAAGATCTTCGGGCATATGTTTGGTTCTCAGTTTCTTTGGGATACAATGCTTTGAAGAAACCAAAGACTGCAGCTCAAAAGAAAGCAAAAAGGAACAACAAATTGGCAATAGATACCATCCTGGATGGATTGATAGATTCAGTGAAATCCAAGGTGGGATCATGTGCATCATCAAAAGATCTTTGGGACAAGCTACAAGACCTTTATGTAAGGGAATATGTAGAAGAAGAAGACGAAGAAGAAGAATAAGTTGAAGCAAATTACAACATCTCAGATTTCAAGGAATAAAATAGAGGTTAGTTCTTTTGCTTTAATTGTGAAGGAGTAGGTCATGTTTAATTTGAATTTCCTCATCCAAGGGTTGAAAGAAATGACACTGAAGAAGAAAATTCCAATTAAGAAGAAGAAAATCATGAAGAAAAAATTATTCAACAAGAAAATGAGAATCTTAAAAAATTGAAGCATGTTGAGATTGAAAATAGCAAGCTCAAAGACATGCAAACAAAACTAAGAAGTGAATTGGGTAGTTGTGAAAAGACAGTTATAATATTGAAGAAACAATTAGAAGACTTTGAGAAACTAAGAAAATAAACCATTTCCTTGAAAACTCTACTCGAATAAGAAATAAGAATAGGAGAAGTAAGGAATGTCCAAATGAAGAAGAAAGAAGAAGATTGTGAGAAATTTGAACAAGAAGTTGTCTCATTGAGGAAGAGCTTAAGAAACTCTCAAGTGCCAAAA
>JZKD02S2404162.1:49421-81004 GCA_000966675.3 Picea glauca | reverse complement strand
GATTGTTGGAAGATTGGTTGTTGTCATTGATGTCAACCCTAGTCATGGGTTTTGGACCACAAGATTGATAAAGGTATTTGGACATGAAGGACAGTGCACATGCATATACAACACCAATGAATGGATAGTATACATCATGTTGTTTCCGGTGGTATGTGACACGTCATTTGGATCCTCATGGTTGAGGAGAAATGAATTTTTGAAGATGACAAAGTGAATTGAAGAAGGAAGTACATGTAGGCCCTCAAGATAATTAAAGAAAATAATTACAAAATAAGAAAGTGTCAGATCGGCCCTAATGTTAAAATGAAGTGACATGAATAGCATAAATAAACATAATTATAAATTCATTTTGATACAAGTCGAATTTTAGAGGAAATAAGAAGTAAAGAAGGCTGGATTTCAAGGGAGGATAAAGTCTTTTGGTGATGTGTTCTAAGGTATGTTATTTTCAGGTCATCTTACCATTTTTTCTATAAAAATTTTTCTAGAACGATTCAGATGGTGAAATCTCTATGGTATTGAGAAGACATATCAAGGTACCTCTAGTAAAACTCTCAGCTCTTGATTTTCTATAATTATGGAGATACACTCTGTGGAATATAGGGTTTGTGACCAGTCCTGAAGCTAGTCAATAAATAGGTGTTCCAGGTAAAACTGTCATAACTTCTTCATAGAGAATCCAAATTATGTGGGACACATTTCATTGGAAAGAGTACGAACTGTAGTTTCTAGTGTGTGATTTTTATAATCGGATGCTAAATAGTGAGCATAGGGCATTTTGTATAAATTTGGTCTCATGAATAGACTAGAATTGAATAAAGTATACCATTCTTTCTATAAATTCTTTTTGGGGAGGATTCAAGGAGTGAAACTTGGAGGAGTGTCAGAGAATACATTGAGTAATATTATATACAGGATCAGATTACTCTAAGAATTTAAGAATTGCAGAAATTGAAGAAGTCTTAGGAAGCATTATCAGGTTCTATGTGATGATTGGTTGATGGTGATGATTTAATGTAACATTTTATTATCTCTCATATATTCTTTGGTGGAAGGAAGGGGAAAGGATGGAGAGTTCAAATCTCTCTTTATATTGGAGGATTGTATCTTCCTCTTGGAGGTTTATCCCTCCATTTACATTTGGAAGATGTAGCTACCTTTGGAAGTCATTATTTCCCTTGAATAATAACTATTGATTATTTCTCATATATTGTGTATGGTGTATTGTTGTAACTCTTATACTATTATTCATTTCTCATTGGATATAGTTGAAAGGTTTAAGTATAAGTTGAAAAAGGTTTTAAATTGTACTTTATATTGATTCACCCCCCTCTCAGTATCAACAAAAGCAATCTGTGGTTTTCTCCCACTTTATGTTTTCACGTAAAAACACTGGTGTACTATGTATGTGTGTGATTTCTCATTTGATCATTGTTTATTTAGTCTGTAAATATATTTGGGACAAACTTCGAAATATTTATGAAGGAGATTCAAAATTCAAAGCAACAAAGCTTCAAAGTTATAGAGGTCAGTTTGAACAACTTAACATGAAGGAAGATGAGAATATTCCAGCTTACTTTTTACGAGTTGATGAAACAATAAATGGAATCATAGGATTGGGAGAAGAAATCGAAGAATCTGTAATTGTTCAAAAATTACTAAGATCTCTTTCTTTGATATTTGACCCCAAGATATCAACACTAGAAGAAAGATCAGATCTAAACTCAATAATCATGGACAAATTACATGGAATCTTCACAGCATATGAAATAAGAACTAAACAGGAAAATCCAGATATAAAAGAAGCAGCCTTCAAAGCATCCAAAAATTGAAAGCAAAAGGGAAAGACAAAATAAGAACATAGTAGCAGTGATGTCTCAGAAGATGATGAAGAAGTGGCCAACTTTGTCAAAAGATTGAACAAGGGAACCAACGATAGGTATAGAGGTAAGCTTCATTTGAATGGTTTTAATTGTGATGGTATTGGTCATTTTGATAACAATTGTCCTCATAAGAAAAAGATAAATGATGAAGGTTACTCAAATAGAAAAAAAACATATAAAGGTAAAAGAACCACAAAGAAAGCTTTCAAGAAAAGCTTATGCACCAAAGAAGACATCTCATCATCAGATGAATATGAAGCCAGTGACAGTGAGACAGAAAGAGTTCTATTCATGGAAATAGAAGAATCTGATCAAGAAGTCTATGAACAAGAATATGAGGAAGACGAAGAAGAATAGGAAGAGGCAGAAGTTGACTACCGAGAAGAATTGTTGTGTTCCATAGAAGTTATCAAAAGAGAAAATAATAAAAAAAATAAACTACAAGCAGAACTAGACAAGAATGAAGATACTTAAGAACTAGAACAAATGATCACAAATCTGAAGGTTCAAATAGAAGAAGATAAAAGAATTGAAGAAGCACTCAAAGAACAACTAGAAGAAAAAGACATGATCATTGGAAATTTGGAAGCATATATTGTCACATTAAGAAAGGATATTCAAGAGAAAAATATGCATAACAACTCAAAAGGGATCAAGATCCAAAACAACAAAGAAAGAAACATATCCAAAAATATATGAAGAAACAATCAAAGAGGATAGGAATATCTACAAGGAATATTACAGGGACACTCCTCCACCGAGAAGATTCATATTTCTAAATCAACAACCGACAGATAGGCCTCAGAAAGAATAAGAATTCATAAGAGTACCTCCTTTCATTATATCTTCAAATCCCAGGTATCAAACTATATTTTTTGGTTTATGTTATGTATGTAATAATTTTGGACATAAAGCTCTGAATTGTAGAGCTAACATCAAGAACATAAACAACTTTAAAAGTAGAAAAAAAAAGGGTTATCCAAGAAGTCCTAGTGAAACACAGAGAACAAGTTACAACAAGTTTGAATCCTTGAGCACTGAAGTGGACTGTTACAAATGTAACAACTTTGGACACATGGCCAAATATTGTAGAATGAAAATATCTCCTAGATAACCACAACAAATAAAAACAGTCACAGACAGGAACCTCAGAAAAGGACATGGATAAGAAAGAAAAATCAGTATAACAATGAAGAATGCACACTCTCTCTACAAGACAAGCAAAATAAAAGTGGTTGGTATATTGACAATGGTTGTTCAAAACACATGACATATGATAGAGATAGGTTTCTTACATTAATAAAGGGAAGATATGGATCAGTCTCCTTCGGAAATGATGATTCGGCTAAAATCATTGGAAAAGGCACAATCATAATTGAGAATAAGAATACCAAGGAAGAAAATGTTCTACTAGTAGAAGATATGAAAAATAATATTCTAAGTGAGTCAAATGTGTGACCAAGGTCATAAATTTACTTTCGATTCACAAAAGTGCGATATAAGAAAATAAGGTTCAAGAAAATTGATTGCTACAGCTGCGAGAACTTCAAGCAACATATATGTGTTAAGTGAAATTGGAAATGAAAAGTGTTTTCTAGGAAAGGAAGATGAAATTTGGCTATGGCACAGAAGAATGGGTCACATACATTTTGATAACCTTGTCAAAGTCAACAAAATAGAAGCAGTCAGAGAAATGCCCCAGATCAGGAAACCAACCAACACTTTATGCAAGCATTGTCAACAAGGAAAGAAAACAAAGACCAGATTAAAATCAAAGGAATATTCAACGACAAGACCACTGGAAATTGTGTATACTAATCCAGTTGGACCAACTACAAAAAAGGTTTAAAAGGTGAGAAATATTGTATGTTATTAGTTGATGATTATACAAGAATGACTGCAGTTTGCTTTCTCAAGAATAAGTCAGAAGCTTTTGAAAACTTCAAGATCTACAAGGAAATGGTTGAAAATGAAATGGATTCAAAAATAAATGCTTGAGATCTGATAATGAAGGAGAGTTCACTTGAAAGGAATTTATGGACTACTGCAGCAAAAATGGAATAAAAAGACAATTATCCGTTGCTATGACACCTCAACAAAATGGAGTTGTTGAAATAAAGAACATGATAGTACAATAAATGGCTCAAACAATGCTAATGGATTCCAAATTGACAGATATATTTTGGAAACAGGTAGTGCATATAACAATTCACATTCAAAACAGAGTAATTCTTGGAAATAACCCTGACAAAAACCCTTATGAGCTATGGAAAGGAAGATCAGGAAATGTGAAGCAATTAAGATTTTTTGGAAGAAAATGCTACATCAAAAGAGAAGATGGAAGAATGGGAAAGTTTGACTCTCATGTGGACAAAGGAGTAGTTGTTGGTTACTCAAGTACAAGTAAAGCATACAAGTGTTACAACCTGAGATTGAACAAAGTTGTGGAAAACATCAACGTAACAATTGATGAAACAGGTAGACTATAATTAAAGGAAGAAGAAAATGAATCAATGGAACATCTTTACAAAGAAGAAGAAGAAGATGAAAAAGAAGTAGAAGAGGATGATGAAGAGAATCTGGCAGAAGAAGAAGAAGAGAAGTTTCAACAAGTGCATCCAAAGACACCTAGCAAACGAGTATAAAAGAATAATCCTTAAGATAATATTATCAGAAACAAAGATGCAGGAGTTGAGACTAGAAAAATAATCTATTCACCAGAACAAATACACCTAGAACTCTCATCTAGAATTGAACCAAACTGTTTTGAAGAGGCCAACAAAGATCAATTTTGAGTAAGGCCATGGATGAAGAATTGGATCAAATAGAGAAAAATGACACTTGGGAATTGGTTCCAAGACCAAAGGATAAGAATGTGATCGACACAAAGTGGGTATATAGGAATAAATTGAATGAAGATGGACAAGTTACAAGGAACAAAGCTAGATTGGTATGTAAATTATATGCACAGGTTGAAGGAATCGACTTGAAGAGAGATTTTCCCCAGTTCTAGAATGGAAGAAATCTATTTTTGTTTAGCTTATGCATGCTCCAAAAATATTAAAGTGTATCAGATGGATGTGAAATCAACTTTTCTAAACAAAGAACTTGAAGAAGAAGTCTACATTGAATAAACAAAAAGATTTCAGTTGTCAAAGAACGCAGATTATGTGTGTAAATTAAAGAAGGCCTTGTATGCTCTAAAAAAAATCCTAAAGCATGGTACTCTATACTGGATAAATATTTACAACAGGCAGGGTTCAGAAAAGGAAGTGCAGACAACAACCTCTACATCAAGGTAACTCAAGATAGTATTTTATTAATTGAAGTTTATGTTGATGATATTATTTTTGGTAGTGATGATGACAGGTTAAGCCATAACTTTGCAAAGGATATGCAAAATGAATTTGAAATGTCATTACTTGGAGAACTATCCTTCTTTATGGGACTTAAGATACGTCAAAGCAACCAAGGAATTTTTATATCTCAAACCAAGTATATAAAAGAAATGATAAAGAGGTTCAGAATGGAAGATTTCAAACCAGTTATCACTCGCAATTGCAAACCCGTTATCACTCCCATGCAAACTAGTTGCAAGTTGAGCAAAGATAATGATTCAAAGTCTACATATCAGAGATAATACAGGTCAATGATTGGTAGCCTACTATATGTGACAGCATCTCGAACATATGTAATGCAGGAAGTTGGAAAGGTGGCATGATTTCAAGAAGCACCAAATGAATCACATGTATTAACAGTGAAGAGGATTTTTGGATATCCCAAAGTAGCAAAAGAGTTTGGATTAGGGTATCCAAAGGGAAATTATCCATCACTTAATGCCTACATAGATGTAGATTGGGAAGGTTGTATTGATGACCCATGAAGCACCAGTGAAGCAACATTCTACTTGGGTGAGTGTTTAGTATCATGGCTAAGCAAGAAAAAATCACCAATATCTTTATCTACAGTCGAGCCAGAGTATATTGCAGCAAGAACATGTTGTACACAGGTTCTTTGGATGAAAAAAACTTTGACAGATATACAGGTTGAGTATGATGAGACCATTCCAATCTATTGTTATAATACAAGTGCCATCAATATCTCAAAGAACCCAATAATGCACTCCAAGATAAAGAACATTCCAATCAAGTATCACTTTCTACGGGAACAAGTTGTAGAAAAGAACATTAGAGTTGAGTATGTGGGAAAAGAAAAAGGGGTAGACATCTTTACAAAACCACCTCCATGAGAAGCCTTTGAGTATATTTGCTAGAGACTTAGATTTATTTCTACTCCAAAATGAATTCTTTTGAATGCTTATCTTATATGTCTTAGATGTACACGAGATAGAACCATAAAGAGGACAGTTCAATTAGGGGGAGCAACCATGGATGGAAAGATACCTTTTCCATTGATGACAAAGAGGGAGAGGTTTATCAAATGTAGAGGACAAAGGCATTGTTCTAGGGGAGAAATGGTCATAGATATGTAGAGGACAGAGGCATGGTTCCAGGGGGAGCATGAGTGATAGAGGCATGCTTCAGTATTGCATAAGAGTGTTTCCATCAATACCAAAGGGGGAGATTGTTGATTATGGTTGGTTGTCTTTGATGTCAACCTTTGAAGAAATCCTGGTAGCACAAAGATTTGGGTAATGGAACCAAGTTTGTTTGATGCAAATATGACTCATTATTGTCTTTTCATGGTTGATAAGAAGTAAAAATGGATGAACTCCAAAGTGGTATTCTTATAGTGAAATCCCTCAGGGAAGATGCTTTGCAGATTGAGTTATCCTGGAAGTATGGTTATATAACCCATGCTTAATTTTGGAATAATGAGATGAAGGTCAGTGAATTTGTCAGTGAAAATATCCTAGATGCATAATTCTTGTCATGGAATTTCTGGTGGTATGTGGAACATCACATAACTCCTCACAGTTAAATAGTTATGTCCATGTGAAGCTGGAGGACCCTCATGAGCCATCTAGAAGCCCCAAAAGGTCAAAGTGTTTGCAAAAGAAATTATTTAAATAAAAAAGTAAATGGAGAACTCCCTAAAATAAGGAAAGTGTAATGCTACATGAAAGTATAAATAAGAGGTAAATCTCTCTCATTTAATCACACTTGAACACATTGAATATCTTTTGTTGTGTGAGGCTTATTGCAAGTACTCATTGATACATCTGAAGTTGTGAAATTCTGAGGTAGTATGAAGGGTTGAAGGTAAAATTCTCAGAATTACAACGAATACTAAAAAACCCTATTTTTTGAGGGGTACACGGTGTTAGAACCCTATATAATAGGGGAATCAATTTTCTGACTAATATGTATCTATTTCAGGCATTATGTGTTTGCTCATGATGCATGGCGAAGGCGGCAGAAAGTGCCTGAAACTGACCAAGCATAAGATGTGTACTTGTGCGTGAGCTTCAGAGCGAGTTTCGGTGCATTTTTATCAAAAAATTGTGAAGTGGTTTGAAATGGAAAAATTTTTACTCTTGTGGGTCAAATGTAAGGTTGGGTTTATTATCCAAATTTGGGTTTTTTATAATCTATGTTTGGTTAATTTAACAAAAACTAAAAATGGCCCCTCGGCCTTTGCCTTTATGCCGAGTTTTATGAAAAAATTAACAAAATTTTTAGCAAAAAGTTAAAGTGGCCTAGGGCCAACCTCCGAATGCTCGACACCAAGGATAAGCGTCATTTCATGCACCAACAACAAGCACACAAGCCAATTCCGACACCAAACCCCAAAGCCCAGTCTCGGGCTCATTTCATCGAGACAACATGTGACTGTTGGCTCATTTAAACGTCCAAAACTCAGTTTACCACGTAAATGTGGGATATTGCATGCAGAAGCTAAAAATATATAAAACACATCTTTTCAACCCCGTGCCAGATGTTCAAACCAGATTCAAGGTGTCCAATGCAGAGAAGAACGCATGCATAGAAGGTTATGAGGTGTCCGAGGGATGTACCAGCAAATCGTGGTATCACAAAACCCATGGAACAAATTACAAGTCCCCGCAGTGTATAACCATTGATCTCTTAGACCGCCTGCCTGCAATTCTTGATGACAATAAAGTGCAGGTTGATTTTCCAAAACCTTCTATTGGTGAAGGGTGTTCTTATCAAGCTGATCGCAAAGAGATACACCCGACCTTGTTACGGTCTATGAATCTGGTTGGACTGTCCCTTTGTGTGAGAATAAAGGAAATTTCAGGTCTTGTGTACATCTAAGCATACCCTTGAAGATTGATACTGGGTGAAGTTTGCATCTAAATATTCCAGCCCAGGATCCTCCTTCAGAAGGAATTGTAGAATTAAAGCCTCGTCATGGAGAAGAGCTTAAGAAGCTTCATAATAACCTTAGTTATGATGATAATATTTTGGATATTATTCAAAGGAAATATATGTCATATAGATTTGATCAGCTTCCCGGCACTCACAATAATCTCAATGATTCTATTCAGCTACTTTGTGAAACTAATGGTGGCAAGAAATGTGTGAGTGAAGCAGGAATAACTCTAAGAGTTGGTAGAACTGAAAATCATCTAGAAGTCACATTAAACAGTGAAAAGATTTCAAGAAATGCTTTGCATAGCAGTTGTGATGTAGCAAGGGATGAGCCCAAAGACATTGACAATTATAGTCAGTATTACAATTCAGGTGTTTCACATCAAGAATGTTATCTGGTTGGAGCAAAATTGGACCTACAGAATGGAAACCACAATTTAGACGATGATGCTAAGGTTAGTGGCAAACAGAGAACCTGACTACAACAGTTTGATCATGCCAAGAATGCTCAGAAGGCTTCATCAGTATGTTGAACAAGGTTCCATAGCATTATTTTTGGGGCGCACAACACAGTTTCACGTGATCTATGAGAAGAGTATTTGGGGTGCTTTGGAGGACCCTGTACGATATTTAATCACTTTCATGGCATTTTCACCATTGGGTTTGATTTTTGCACCCAGCACAGTTGTTGCTCAATACATGCCACAAATCTGGAGAGGTGTTGTTGTTCTCTCAATACTATGGTTTCTCCATAGGTGGAAAAGAAATGTATTTTCTCGTTTACTTGCTGCCCAACAGACTGCTGGGCTTGACAGGGAAAAATTACTGACTTTAGACAAACTCTCTTCCGTTGGCCTTTTTGTTTTAGGAGGAATGGCTTTGGCTGAGGTTTGTGGATTTGTTGTACAGTCTATTTTAACTGTAGGGGGGATAGGAGGTATTGCAACTACAATTGCAGCAAGGGACATACTTGGCAACATGCTTACTGGATTACTGATGCAAATTTTCTCAGCCCTTCTCAATTGGAGATACAATTAAAGCTGGCTCGATTGAAGGACAAGTGGTTGAAATGGGATTGACACCAACATCAATGCTGAACCTAGATAAATGTCCTGTCATTGTGCCTAATTCATTCTTTTCGATCCAGGTAATTGTGAACAAGTCACGTGTTGCACGGTGTGGCATGGTTGCTATAGTCCCAATTTAACTTGATGTCCACATATTTAGGTAACAGTTACACAAGTGGCAAAGCAGTTAGACAGAGGGGGCAGAGCATCATTGTTTTGAAGCATTGTTTCAAATGCAGCTGGAAATCAAGGGCATGTGGCAGTAATTCAATAACTGAAGACCATATCAAGATCCTCATATCAACCAATTATCCATCTTTTTAGGCGCATATCATCATCAGGTGGCGAATCTGTTCAATATTTTGGATATTAGCAGAACACAAGTGGCATTTTCCAGTAGGGCATTCAAATTACAGTTGAGCAATCATAGGAGGAAAGCCAACAAGAAAAATATCATCACCAGATGTCGAGGTAGTTACAATTATAAATTTCCCTTTAATTTACTGATCGATTCGTTTTAGGTGACAATTGACATGTGTAAATCTTGGTAACTGTTTTCTATTTTCAGAAAACAAAGGTAGAGCTCGAGTCTTGGAGGACAGATAGAATTTTTTGTATTTATACACTTGTAAAAGATGGAATCAGGGTTCGAATGGGCTGAGTAGGAGAGGGTTCGACCTGTGGAGTGTCTTTCCATTTGGCTGGACCTATGAGAGGAGTTTATTGTGATGGATTGTGGGCTGTGTTCGGACAACAGAATTTTTTTCTCTGTAATCATTAAAAGACTGATCAGTAAAGGACATGTTTTTTACAGGATTCCTGTGCGGATATATTGGTGGCGTTTTTCCTCTGTTAAAGTATTTTCCTGTCATCTTTCCAATTGTTTTTCAATTCTTATTATCAAAAGATAGTACACATAGCATAATTTATTGGCAGATACTCTGCATCTGTCCTTTTGATAATCTTTATGTTATTCATCTAAAGAGCCTAGCTTAGGAATTCTTAGCTACTCCTTTGCCTGGATTTTTCCTCCCCTATTTCTTCCTCAAATCGACATCATCAAAACTTATTTCGATCCAACATTTCCGCTACCTTTCCCTGTGTAAGAAATTTGTCTAGATCTAAGAATGAAACACATATTCAAGCGCAGAGCCCATTTGCCCAATGGCCCTCCTTGTTGTCCCAAAACAACCAATTAAAAATCAAAACCCCATACTTTCATAGCTAGCCTAAAATCCATCCCATACAAACCAAGTTAAATTGAACAGAGAGATCCCTCTCTGAGTTTTGGAGGGCTATATCCAAGACTCCAAGCGGTTTGAGGTTACCTCTGTGATTGCCTCCGCAGCCTTAGGCAAATCACAGAGTGATAACACACGGGATGACAGTGTATTAGGATGCATACAATAGGTGGGATGACAATGTATTAGGGTGTGTACGTACACGGGCTGGCAATGTATTAGTGTAATTCCCCCGACCACCCATGGCTGGGCCACGCTACATGAGAGAATGATTTATGTTCTCTCTTTGCAGAACATACTGTAACATACCTAGTATGCAACTGAGCTATGCCACATAAAATTTTTGAATTGCATGCAACATATACGGGAAATACCCATAAACATACAGGCAGCTATAATCATGGATAGGAGAAACCCATAAAAATAAGCACGTAAATAACAATGTAGCATGTAAATTTATCACACAATCGACACTTAGCTTGGTAAGAATGTCACCAACTGCGTGCAGACATTTTGTGAACCTCCCAGCCTTAGACCACATTGTTCATCACTCTCAACAGTGAGTCACCCCTGAACTGGGACTAAACTCCACTTGGGTAAAGGGATTCCTAACCAGGCTAAAGGCTCATAGACAACAGGAAAGACTTTGTCACATGTGCCAACTCAACTAACAACCTATAATCCCTCATTCCCCACATGTCTGTCCCACCCAGGAAGTGTGCCCCTTCTTTGCTCAACAGTCCTTCAGCTACCCCACTTCCTTTCTGGGCCTCAACAATAGGCCAGACAAGAAGTCTCAGAGCACTGTAGCTGCAGTTTAGCACCTTTAGGAAATCATTCCTGACAATTCTCTCACTCAAAGAATTTCTCACAGGCCTGACAACCCACCTCTTCAATATCCCACGGACCTAAAAACTCGCTTCTTCAATCCATCTCTCAAGCTAACCATGTACACCCTCACAAAAATGGCCATGGATACAGGTTCAGGTACAGTCATGAAGATACAAAAGATAGCTCAATGGGTGTGTGCATGCTCATGGATGATTGACTGGATCACTAAATGATGGAAGGAATGATGGAAAAGATGATAGGAAATGAACTAAGTCCCAACAATATGTATGCATGTCCCCAACTTGACACTTGTCATGTTGGGAGCTACTTTGCTCCACTTGTCCCCAACTTTAGAACTTAGGATAAAATAATTATCCATACTTTATAATTTAATAAATATTAATATAATATTCATTTTTGGCTTAAGCTTCCTAGATTATCCCCTTTCCTTAACTTAGCCCCTCCCTTTCCCTAACTAGTGGAGTTTAGTCCCCCATCTCTTTTTATCGTGGTTGGTCTGCGCGCAACGATGTATTTTATATTAATTATGAGACATATAAAAGAATAGGCGCATTGGCCTTTAACATATAGGCCCTCTGGACTAATAAAAACATAAGCATCCTAGCTTATAATAACTAGTTCACCTGCCTATAAAACATACCATATACTAAAAGGCTCACTGGCCTCACAATTGTGTGCACTTAAGATGTTGCGCGCGGTATCGTGGAATGTGCAAACTTCCTCATTTTACTGCGTAGTACATGCGTGCACTATGCCATGAAATGTGCATACAAAATGATGTTAGACAACTCATCAGCTTAACTACATTTGCATTTACATTTACAATTGGGTTCGGCCTTAGGGATATTACAATTAAGGTGTGTACATGTTGGTAAATCCATGATAACTTGAAGAGATGAAGATGCAGAGATTCTAGATTCTGAGATCAAGCTCCCAAGAAGGTCTATAGTGCTCAGATACATCAGATCTATCCATTGGATCAAAAGGTATGTCTTATTTCTATGAATAATTGCATTTTGGTGTATGTATGAGAATTGGTTATGGAGATTTGAGGATTCTCCCTAGAGAGACTAGTGGCTGCATGGGATCTTCTGCATAAGTTAGATCTACAAAAATACAATGCTGGTATATTTATCATTGATACTTCTTGTTGAGGCACATCCTATATTTCTTGGCATATGGCTAAGGGATTTTGTGGTACATGGTTGACAACTTGTATTTATGAAGTCGTTGATGTATTGAGAGGTTCAATATTAGAAATGGTTTGATGACTAGATCATGTGAGGGTTATTATAATTGTTCATGATTATACACACCTATATGGCACATGACTAGAGAGATAGATATATGCTTTAGGTAAAGGCACAGGGTACAGTTATAGTCTGGATACAATGACATGTTACAGATCTATGTGAAAGAATTTATAGAGGGTTAGAAGTTGTTGAGAGAAAGGAAACCCTAGTCTTCAGAAGGCATACACAGGCTACATGACAATTTGGTTGTGTACATATGCAGGATGCATAACAGATAGGGCGCATACATACGCATGCTACCACAATACAGGTCACGCACATGTTGTATTTTTGTTGATACATGTTCAGTTCTAGTACAGATTTATTAATGGGCAATTGTACAGGTTGGATGCAGGTCAGTGGTACAGATTGATATAGTTGTACAGTGGTATATCTCACAGTGATAGTGTGAAAGTGGTTCCATCATTCTACTTCTACTTCAGGGCAGTTGGACGGGGCAAGGACAGGTGGTTGTAGCCACATTCCAGTTGTAGATGAAGAACATAGGGGGTTGTATCCTCCTTCTGGTTGTATCCAAAGAATTCAGGATTTGGAGCTTCCCTCAGGTTGTAGCCTGAGAAACTAGGGGGTTGGAACCTTCTTCCAATTGCAGCTGGAAAACAAAGGAAGTTGGTGCTTCCAATGAATGTAATTCTTCAAGACATATAAGAAAACAAATTCTATGGTTTTCTCCTGCTTTGGGTTTCCACATAAATAAATTGTTGTACTATTATTATAACCTTAAATTGCACCATACATGCATACCTGGCATTTGGCCCTCTTACTTGCAAATTTTTCCAAGCCATCATTGAGTTTCTCTTCTTAAAAAACAATTTTTAGAATATGTACGCACCCTGCTCCACTATAGCCCGTGTACGTAGTCATGCTTCTCCACTACAAGACACATACATACTCAGGCTGCTCCACTATAGCCCGCATACACCTCCAAAAAGTTGCAAAAAGTGAAAATTTGCAAGGAATTCGTTGAGATTATGGGCTATTGGGTAGTTTCCCAACTAATCCACCACCTATAGCCCGTCACCTAACCGAATAAACATCCTTTTGTCATATAAAAGGAGGTGTTGGGGTATCATTCATGACATAAGCATAAGAACATTGAAACTCCCATTTCACTTTCCCCCTTTGCCTCGAGAATTTGCAGCCACATTGTGAGTTTTGAGCCAGAATTCCCTATTCTTGCCTTTTTCCTCATTCATAAGCCTATGCCCATTCTCTATAGAGAAGTGTGAGAGGAGAAATATACGTGGAAGCAGTTGGAGCTTGGTGAAGTGGAGCCCGGACTAGGTTCAAGGAGCAGTCGTCGATCTCATTTGTAAGTGACTTTGTGATATTAATATAAAAAAGTACTTTTTCTGTCTCGACATATGATGTGTTCAATATTTATGTTTGATTTACATTTTATTATGACATCTAACCCACTAATTCATATATAAGATGCATCCTTGTAGTTTCTTGTTTGTCTTTTAGTGAATGCAGGTCAGCCTTGGGAGGAGATTTGCAGTCGAGGAACAACCAAACGCAAAAAGGATCGACACTAGACACAGAGTTTAAGGTAGACTACTGGATCCTTATACTTTGTATTTTATGCATGAATGTGGGGTATTGTTGGGATAGTTGTTAAAAGTAGGAGACTTTAGACGGTTAGTTCCGCCTACATGATTGAACCCTAGTGTAGTACATAGGGGGGTTTTCCCACTATAGAAACTGTGTATGTGTGTGATTTCTCATTTGATCATTGTTTATTTACTCTGTAACTATTGGATGATAATGCTACATTGATATAACACTTGTATTTTTGGAGAAAAATGATTAAATTTCTCTATTACTGATTCACCCCCCCTATCAGTAATCCAACAGATTCATGAGTATTAATTATGTACCTTTTTGTACAATTGATGTAGCCTCTCCACATAGGCTAGTGATCAGATTCAATTCCTATTGAAAAGTCCTATATAAATCAACGAACCATGAAATGTTAAATTTATGATAAATAATTTAAGAAATAGACATGTATTTCAAAATTTACACGAATATATAATACATAAGAATAGAGAGAATTACCTTATTGAGATTCTCTTTGTTTCGAGAATATTTTAATATTCTCTACTAAGCATGGCCAACCACGTGAAGGTGGAAGCTCATATTCCCCCCGCCCCTATCACATCACTCTCAATTCCCCATACCCAATGCATGTACTTGAAAATAAATGAATTTATGTGAAAATATGGGTTTTTCATCATAAAGAAACATTCAAAATTTATTCATTAAGTACTTATAACATTCATTCATTCAATAATTCATTCATTCATTCATAGGAAAAAAAGAATTTCATGACATTAGTTTTTATGATAAAAAATAATATGTCATAATGATATTACAATCACTTCTTTTTTGGCTTTTTTCTTTTCACAAATTTAGAAATCAACTGATCATGTTCTACATCTTATTTTTCAGTTCTTTTGGTTGCCTTTGCATCTTGTCTTATTGTTTTTCAGTTTGTGTTCTTTTTACGTGGATGCTCCTGTAAGGTGCCAAGATCTACTGCAATAATGAAGAAATGTTAAATTGTTATGTTTTCTTATATCATTACACCTATTTCATTAATAAAAACAACATTAGAGTGGTGCTCTTTACTTGATGGGGTCACATCATGTACTTCATATCCTTGTCTAGCTGCCTCATCTTGTACAAGATGACCCTCTACATGATCTGGARTTGAAACATCAAATATTCAAATTAATACACTATTTTCAATTAAATATTTTCAAYTGTAATTTATACTAAGTTTTTTGTAGCACATGAATACATCCATTACCAGGGTGCACAACATGACCTTCAATGGTTGGTCATTCTCCATCCTGGGCATTATGTGTATTGTGGATTTCCTGCTTAAAACAAAGAGGCTCAATATTTTATGGCCAAAATTAATAATGAATAGACTGCACAAGTAATCAATCTTAAATAAACCTTTTTTATTTTATTTACCTGTGTGCACGGTGGATCACTGGAAGATTGTGTTGGCCCAATTCCCAAGTTTTTTTGGCATTCAACAAATACTACAAAGCCATGCTGGAAGCCAATCCTCAATTCGTCCTCCGTTGGAACTTTGTTGAACCAATTGACCTGCAATTTTGCATAAGATCATCAATTTATATTTTATGGTGAAATAAAAACAAATTTATATGCAATTTATTATTTGGATACAATTTTGAGTTGTTGATACTTACAATTCATGCCACCGGATTTGAATAACCACGAGGCCCAAGCTTGTGTTGGCCATGCTTTTCTATTCAGGCCTTTTTTTCCTTTGATGTGTCTAACAGCCTATGAAAAGTTTGAAATACGTTAGATGTTGCAAATATCATGTAAAAATAAAGAGTAATAAACATTTAATTACATTGTTCAAAGTATTGCATACCTTCCTGTGCCTGGTGGTAGCTTTCCCTATTTTGTTAAATCCCTCTCCCTTCCATCATCTAGCATGGATGTCCACTCCCTTACTGGGATCATTGGAGGGTGCTCATACCTAGTGTTCACTTCTAGATGAACCCTATATTGGTCCTTCACAATCTTTGTATGTTTTCCAAATTTCTTGAGGACCTCCGCTCGATTGAAGGTCTCAACACCAAACATCCCAATCAAGTGATTAACGAGCTCATATTTCAATTTTTTTCTTTGTTTATCCCGCTCTGTGTGGATGGTGGGCCCAAATATCTCTAGTTACTAATCATTTAGATGTTTAAAAAAACATCATTTCCTGCAAAATGATCATGTCATCATTAGTTTAAAAAGAATGATCTATGAGTAAATTTCAATCAGAATATATATAATAGTTAAAATAGTTTTTAAATACTTGGGATCTTCTCTGTCTTTATGGGAACGAGATTTTCATTCACCAAAATTGTGTTCTGTACTATTCCCGTGCTAATAACACGGGAAGATCCATGAAATGTTGCTTGAGAAATATCAATACTACTCTCTGCTACATCAACCCCTTGACCTTGTTCTGCATGATCTTCCATGCGTCGAGCAATAGAGGGTTCACCTACATCTTCCCTCTGGGGTGTCCTACTATGTTTCCAATTGTTCAGTAAAAAGAATGGCACATTTTTAGATGCACATGGGGTTAGATGATCATGATGTGAAGACTCATCAGTAGCATCAATAGTAGCATCAGACCCCTCACCATGATTATGTGGATGCAAATACGCTTGTAAAAACAAACCATATTTTATTTCATGACATATACAAGTAGAAAATACAAAACCATAAATGGATTTATTTTCTAATTAAATATCCCACAGCTTAAATTCAACGACTGAGCTCTCATTGTCAAATGACCAATATTTTATCTAATCTCCATCATTTTTGGCTGAATGAATACCAAAAGAAGGATTTTCATTTTTATTTTTTTAAGGACTTCTTTAACATCTAAAAGGGGTTAAGCGATGATGTGATGTCACCATCATACATTAGCTTAGCCACATCCATTTATGTGGATTTCTCTGCTAATGGATATGCAGCCTATGACAGAAATATAGAAAACACTAATATTGAAATGAAACCAATAGAATCATCATAAAAATGTAATAATACAACATATTTAATTTGTACAATTTCTATGGGTTATATGGTTGGGTCGGTGATGGTGTCCTCTGATCCATTTAGGACTTTCCTTGATTAGGTGAAACCTGCAAAAAAAATATTGAAAACATTAATATCAAAATGAAACCAATAGACTCATCAAAAAATGTAATAATACAACATATTTAATTTGTAAAATTACTATGGGTTATACCAGTTGGGATGACGATGGTGTCCTCTGATCTATGGACTTTCCCCATTTAGGCACAACCTGCAAAAAAAATATTGAAAACATTAATATTGAAATTAAACCAATAGACTCTTGAAAAAACATAATTAAAAATAACATTTCTTATATTTAATTTGTATAGTTTACAATGCAGTATACTTGTTCCCATGACGATGGTGTCATCTCATCCATCCAGGAGTTTCCCCAATGAACAACTTGGAACAAAAATATTAAAACCATTAATATCGAAATGAAACCAATAGACTCTTGAAAAAACATAATTAAAAATGAGGTATACCTGCTGCCTAGAGGATGGTGTCATTTAATGAAACATATTCCTTATATTTATTATATTGAAATGAAACATTAACAAAAAACATTAATTAACAAAAACATACATTATTAGATTCATTAATTACATGTTTGGTGAAATGCTATATTTACCACTCCCATAGTAACATCGTTTATATCTATTTGATTCAAATTGTAATTGATCAACAACTCTTCCCCTCCAACTATTGATTTTATGGCACACACAAAAACACGGTTTCCTTCACGCCCCTCAAATATGCAATTGGGGTGTTTATTTGTAGCCCTAGGCTGTGTACTATTTATAAACCTTGCAATATTCCCTTATGCTTTTGTCCTTCCGTCAATGTACATACTCAATCCTTTATTTTGATTATTGTGTTTTAGCTGTAAATAATTTGTAGACACTCCGTATCTTCACATACTGCATGTATATTGGAACAACCGTATCCAATATCTATAATTGTAGTAGGGTCTGACATACTCCATCAATTTAGTACATCTACCATAACCCAAATTTATGCCAACCATGCAAAACAACCCCAAACTATGTAATGACGATGGTGCAATCTAAAATATCCTCTCGTTCACACAAAAATATGTGTTTAGACGAGGAAGATCCTTGGGTACCCATTGTTTCACTAGATGCTTGTACCTCAAGGGAACCTCGATGTCACCTATGGTCTCATCATCATAAGAACATGAGCCCCTTCTGTGAGAAAAAAATCCATCCGTTTATGGTATTTTCTTCTAATATTTTGACATCTAGTTGATCTCTCTCTTTTAGGCCTACTAGATGTCTCACTTTCCTCTAGTCTTCCTGAACTTCCCTCGCTCGAGGACAGATCTGAAAAATACATGTTTGTTTCTACCTGCACTGCATCAAATGAGAGAAATAGTTAACAAACATTTGTATAAGGCTACAATAATCTCTTGATTCAAAAATATGATTCATTAAGAAATCCTCTCACTCTCCCAAGAATACCTCATTAAGCTGACCTGAACACCTTATTAAGAAATCCTCTCACTCTCCCATGAATAATATTTTTTTGATTAAAAGGAATAAGAAAAGTAACACGGCAATAGTCACATACATGAGTTACTATATTCGCTAACACAATCAATACATATGTCAATTGAAAGCTACATGCATAAAAATGCTATGAAAATCTCCTTGACGCCCTCTATCTCATCTTTCTCCTCAGTGTGTAACCAAAATTCACTACTTACAAACCCTTTTATAAACCCATCCATTCATCATCCTTTCAATCATCTTACTCTCTATTTAATCTTTCTCCACTAATCATATTGTGTCTGGAAGATTTGATTTATGTCTATACATAGATCTATGCACCACAATTGAGAAAGGAAGTATTGTATGTAACCCTCGATCGAATATTATTGAGGGAATTTGGTTTTTTTGTTTGTTCTTGTTGTGAGGAGTTATGGAAACAATAAATTCATTGTAACAATCATGGACTATTCAACTTCCAACAAGAAAAACAAAAGGGACTATGGTAGATGACATTGTTAAACAAAAAGCTTGGAAGGATTGGCTTGTTTATTCAGAAGTTGAAATAATGGGATCCATTTGGGAAAAGGATTTAAGCACTTTGTGGAGGTACATGGACATAAAATATGCTTGATGGATGACTTTTAAGAAGAATTAGAAATTTAAGGCTTATTTTAGATATCCGTTCCTCTACACATGTGGGGAACTAGCTAATTTTTCATAAGTTTTCACCCTCTTTTAATATGTTTGTGTGCCCAAAATTGAATGACCTACCTAATATTTTTAGTTTTTGATTCCCTAAAGTTTTTACAAGGTTTTGAAATGTAAAGTAGCAGAATTGAATGGTGTCAAGCGAACAATACACTCAAGGCATTTTGTTGTAATTAAAGATAAATTCAAGGTTTTATTGTAATGATATTGGTTTTGATACTGTCAAATATGATCAATCCATCTATTATGTATTTAAAAATAAAATGATAGTATCAAAGTATTGTATCATTGGGTTTTGATCCCCCATGTACATGCTCTATCACTAGTTTCACGGATGAAATCTTAAAAAAATAGTTGTTCCTTCACCATTCTTCTTCTTCTTTTGTTTTAGGTCTGATGTATTACATGACATAATCAACAATGTCACTAACGAAAGGTATCTCATCATCTATAGTAGATTAAAATATATCCCCTAGATGTATGAGCATAATATGAGAAAAATAAGTGGCTCTCTTGTCGATTCCTAGATGTGTACCGTAAATGGAGTAAGTTAAGAAATTATAATTCTTAGATATTGTTCTCATATATGCAACTCTAAATAATGAAGTTCTTGATTTCCATGTTTACTTGTTTTTTATTATCATTATATGAATATATGTGAAGTTATTTCCAACTATGTTTGAATTCAATCATTCATTATTGATGATATGTTTGGAATATTTAATCTTATGGGGTTTATGGAAAGAACCTTGCCCCATTTGATTTCTTCACCCATTTGAAGTTTGGTCCCTCTTTATAAAGGAAAGACTTTGTAGCCCAATAAACAGAAAAAAATCATGATTGATTCAACCAACCTTTATTTTCATTTCAATTTATATACATAGAGCTTAACTACAGATTTTTAGGAATATGAAGTCTCATTTAAGATAAGATATGGGATACCCCACTTGAGATGAAAAAGGAACTGAATCTAAATTGTGAGGACATATGTTGTGGTGGTAGTCAACACTCTTGAGTAGAATTGATCTTTCCTTGATTGTTACGTGGGACTTCATATTTCAAAGTGAAATTTTGGGAGCTGACGATTGGCATTGTTACCAGGGAAAAAGTTTGATTCCTTGGATTCAATAGATTCAATATAACATGGTGTTGGGAAGTCCTATTTATTTGAATCATTAGTTTCCAGTTTCTTGTATTGAGGGCAGGAGAAAGAAATTGTATGCAAGGCATTTGAAGGTCTCACATGGTAACTCCACACATGTATCAAATTAAATATTTATATAAATTTTAGAAAATTTATAATGTTGACTCCATGTTGGGAGAACCTCTCCCATAAATCAATGGTGCTTATCATCCATGTCATCTCTAGTGTGCTCAATGAAATGGTTGAAAATATAGAGAGGATGACCAAACATTTACTATCAATAATAACTAAAGGAATTAAGGAAGCGAGAGATCAATTTGTTGTATTTATGGAAACTATAGTGTCATAAAATGTTTGCAACAACTATTAAAGGACTTAACGAAATACGGGATTGATCAATTGTATTTATTAAAAATATCCATGATTTGGGATAGAACTAGCAAGAATGTCGAACTTATTGATGTAGATCCTCTAAAGCTTCTCATAGTGAAAAAGAACATCATATATTTTTGTGACCCTCACATATATTTGAGAAAGTTAGGACTTTTAATCCCCAATAATTGCATGCAATACATCGGGGGATAGATCGAATGATAGAAATAATTCAGTAGTTTTCAAGGGATTTTGAAGAAATCTACAAATGGAGCGAGGAAAAAAAATTCTTATTAAGTTTCAAATTTTCTTATCCACCTTATAAATCATTTGCGTAAAATGATGTGAAACTCTTTGTCACTACCATATTTTCAAGAAATGCAATAAATTTGGAATGTGTTGAAGAACTTTATATGGAATGTACTCTATTTATTTCTTCCTACTTTACACATTGTAGAAAAAATAAATGAGGATGACTCAACTGGTAGATATGGTGGACTTTTGATATTAGTGAAAACAATGTGGTATGTTATAATCCTTATCTATCACAAGGGGTTATCTCAATCGGTTGTCACCAATGGAGTTGAGGATTTTTCTAGTTTTGTGCTAGTAGGTGCCTAGTTCAAATCCCCTTGGGTGAGGCACACTAGTATATGTCAATGATTTTATTAGGGATGTCATCCACCAATGTGAGGAATCATCCTTTGGGTTCTCTATGAGGTTTTCCTTAGAATTTTTTTTTCTAATCATTATCTCATTGAGAATGGAAAAGAGAGAAATTAAATGGTTGTAAATCTTACGGATGCATAATATCTTCACTTGGGTGGAAATGTATCTACAAGAGAAAAAGAGAAAATTGAAAGTGGAAATGACACGTTGGAAGACAACAATGATAAGCAATTTTGGGCCCAAAACTTCATGATAGCCTTGGTTCCATGGGGTCTTTGGATCTTGTAGGAAATATAGTATGTGATAATCAAAATCTCCCTTTCCCTTCCATCGAGCATAGGGAATGTGAATAAAACCAACAAAATTGTATATATAATGGGACATTGCATCTTTATGTTGACCCAATATATGAAACCAATGATAAATGACATGAAAATGAATGTCAATGTTCAATTTTTGACTTGTTATATTCCCTCAACATTAGTTCGGGGTGATACAAATTATATTTTTGGCATAAAAAAAACCATTGCAGATACTAGCATTTAAAAATAGTAAAGTGATGTTCAATAAAAATTTTATCCTAATAAAGGATAGCCTCTTGAATATAAAATCATTTTCTCTTCATTATGTTGAACATAAGAGAGAAACTTCTGAGACTACATAGGAATTTTCTTCTAATGGTGATGGATTTGCTAAAGGCTATTTGAATGTTGGGAAATTATTCATTAATGATATGCATACAATTGATCATGTTCACAAGGAGCAGACCCACCATGTTGTTGATGAATGCAACTATGTGAGACATTTTCCATCTTACAAACCTGTGAGATGTGGATCATTGCAGCGATGTGAGTCTTTCTCTCATATTACAAACTTGAGAGAAAGCCCCTAAGAAGGGTATGTGGTTCCTACCTGAGATAGATATAGGAATGTAGAGATGACCTCCTCCATTCAGACAGTTGAGAAGAACTCCAGATGATTATCTAGTGGGAAAGGCGATCTGTTGAGTTAGACATGCTTGTGGTTGAACACAAGGTGAACGTGTGAAATCCTAAAGTGTTAGGTGCATCTTCATGTGAATAGAAATGAAGAAGATGTATTAGCCTCCTCTGAGCAACATAGTTGATGAGAATACTCCATATGATTCTCATGTGTGAGGCAGTGGGAAAGAATATCTGTAGAGTGGACATGCATGTGGATGAGCATAGGTGAATGTGTAAAGATCTGGTTCTTATGTGTAATGTAATGAACCAAAGATATGACATCCCTATGGATGTGCCCCTAGTGGATGAACACTAGTGGGTGTATCATATCCTTTTCTATATATATTGTTCAAGATTCAAACCTTCCTGTAAACCCAATTGTTATGTAAAGGGTACAGGTTGGCCCCACCTTAATGTGATTAATAATAAATGTACAAGCTAATTAATCTGGTTAATAATAATAATAATAATAATAATAATAATAATTATTATTATTATTATTATTATTATTATATGACTTAGAAAGGTCGACCATGTTGAGCCAATAGACACTTATGTTGACAGGACAAGTCTAATATAAGTAAAGTAAGATTCCCCATTATGGAATCATATCTTTCATGTGAGTTTGGAAATTTCAGCAAGTACATTTACTTGGGAAAAGTGCGCACCTCTCTTGGGTGCTAGTCTTCTAGGGTTTGAGAACCCTCTTGTGTGATAGGTATTTCTTGGTGTTGAAGGTATTTCTATTGAAGAATATAGCAACAAATTTGGTTGTTTTTTGTTCCCTTGTTGAGAAGGGTTTCCCATGATACTTCTTGTGTTCTTGTGCATGGTGTTTCTTCTTGTGATCTTGGTTGCTACAACATTCTTGTTTATGGTTAAGACAAAATAAATTTGAAATGAACTATATGATTAACCTATATTATTGAAAAATCAACATGGTATCATAGCATAGGTCTTGAATATCCCATTACACAAGTACTTTCCATCCATTCTCTCTCACTTCTGCAGAAACCATACGACCTTCCTAGGGTTCCCAGAAATTTCGTACGACCTTCCTTTTTTCTCAGTTTCATCCCTTAATACTTGGATGGTGGGGATAATTTTGGAATAGGAGTGTATGGCCTCCTTCAATGCACCTATATCAAGCTTCAGATCAAAATTCCAGGCATTTTGAAATTTTGGTCCTAGGGTTTTTCTAATTTCTGTAAAAATTCCAGTATCAGGGTTTCTACAACTCATTGAAGGAGATATTCATATCACCAGTGTTATCCTATATTTAAAAGGATTATTTTTGGTAGTCATAAGTCCAATAAAACCTATAAGTGCTAGCCTAGCCTAGTCGTTAGGTTTTCTAGCCTAGTTGACAAAGGGTTGCGAAGAATCTAAAATTATGATGAACANNACTATGATGGAAAATAAGTTTGATGGATCAAGCAACTTCAAGTTCTTAGAATACAATACTTTAGAGGAAGACTTATTATGGGTAATAAAAAAGGGTTTACTAGAGAGAACTATCAATGAATGGAAGGAAGATGATGTCAGGACCAGGAAGCCAATCACCTACTCAAGCCCTTACATTGAAAGGCCAACTTCAAAATAATAAAGATGAAAAAAGGTGACACCATGACTATCTTCTTCATAAATATCTCAGAGTATATTGATCAGCCAAGATCCATTGAAGAAATCATATCAACATCCTTAGGTATGCACTTGTATATATTATTTGTATCATTGTCATGAGGGAAATTGAAGGAGGAAGGAACCTTTTGCTAAATTCATGGATCCAGATGGATGTCAGTGCATTCAGAGGAACAACACACTCAAAGTAAAGAATCTAGGTTTGATTTTTGTAATTGACATTCCTCTAACCTATATTTCTATAAGTTTGCTACATTACAAGTAGGTGTTGTAGTTGTGACAACATTCCTTAAATTATTTTGATTCTAGAGATGTACTTATTATTCTCCTTTAGGAGATATTATTGTGTAGGTTCTTTTTGTTTTCTTGTTCCAGATAGGTTAACAAGAAAATAAGATGCTTATCCTTCAGAGGGAGTTACTTGACTCAGAGGGAGTCAAAACTATTTGAGAAGGAGGAAGAATAGAACCATCATTGAGAAAAACAATGCTATAATGCATGATCAGAATGCTTCTAGGATTCCATGGGCAGAAGCATGCATGACACAATATATGTGCAAAACAAGAGTCTTCACCAGACTTTGAAAAACATATATCTCGAAGAAGTTTTCACGAGAATGATGCCTGAGATTAAACACTTCAGGTTATTTGGGTGCCCAGTATATTTTCATGCACCCAAAGAGAAGAAGTCCAAGCTAGGTCCTTTAGAAAGAAAGGATACAATGAATCTTCAAATACATTCTAGATCGACACCCCCGGTCATAGACAGATTGAGACAAACAAAAAACATTGTCCTTGAAAAGGAGATAGTCTTTTAAAGAGCTAGAGAATCTCAGATGGAGATTGACAGTGAGACAATACCTTTTCCCCCCTTCAACAGTTTAGAGGGAGAGAGACATTACTCCATTTGATCCAGGTTCTATAGTTGATATGTTCAGAGATATTGCAGTAGGGGATAAAATGCCTACCTATACTCACTTTGCAAGATATAGAGAAACAAACAATCCTATCGAGGCACATCCTGAGAAATCAAAAGAGATTTTCAAGCTATCCTTCAGTCTTGAGCCACTTCATTGATGCTCCACTTCCTTGTCTTAGAGAAGCAATGTAAGAACATATATGGAAAGATTCCATAACAGAAGAATACCAATATATCTTAAAGAATGATGTATAAGATATTATTCAGGGACTAGAAGGGAAGTTTGTGGTAACTTCCAAGCATATCTATAATATCAAGCATGTAGTTGATGGAAGTGTCGAGAAATAAAAAATGAGATCTATAGCCAATGTTTTCTCACAACTAGAGGTATTTTTCTATGATGAGACACTTGATCCAGTAAAACCAATACACTTCCATCCATACTACCATCCATGAGTTCGAAAATATATCAGATATATAGATTCTTGATGAGTTCATATTTCATCAAGAGTGTTGTTGATCCAAACCTATATTATTACAGTGTTGGTGACGAGAGCCTAATTTTGATGACTTATTCAGAAAGTCTTGTTGTTGGATACAAGTAATCCTCGAATTCTGAATTCGAGATGAAGAATTTGAGTATGATGCACTACTTCTTGAGAAAAGAAGTATGACAAAGGACCAATGATATTTTCCTGAGTCAAAGAAAATATACAGTGAAAATATTAAAGAAGTTCAGTATGACAGAATGAAAATCCATGCCCACTCCAATGGTAATGGATTTGAATAAAATGAGTGATGATGACTTAGACAAGATTGATCCACAATTGATTGGATCACTAATGTATCTGGTAAACACTAGACTTGATTCATGCCATGAAGTGAGTGTGCTTAGTCATTTCATGAGTCAACTAAGACAGACTCACTAGAAAAAAACAACAACATGTATTGATATATATATGAGGCACAGTTGGATATGGCATGAGATATGCCTCCAGTGTGAACTTGAGTTTGTGGGATATGCCTATTCAAATTGAGAAGAAATTACAATGGATCGAAAGAGCACATCTAGTTGTTGTTGTACCATGAATTTTCCATGGTTTTCTAATGTAGAAGGAAACAAAAATCTGTGGTCTTGAGCACCACAGTGGCAGAGTATATAACATCGAGTGTGCGAAGAAATATGGCTTCAAAAACTTATGAAAAATTTACTTGACCATGAGATGGATACTATGATGACAACCAAAGAGTCGTGTGTAAAGATCCTTGAGAACCCAATGTTTCCTGATGGATCAAAAAATGATGAGATGAAACATCCTTATATTAGAGATATGATGAAGAGGGAAAATGTACACATACAATACCTTCCTACACATAAGCAGATTGCACACATCTTAACCAAACTAACTTGATGAAGAAATCCTCCCTAGTTGAGAGGGAGTGTTGATGACTCCATCCAAGAGAAAATTTAGAGTACATCCTTGTGAGAATTGACATGATGAAGAATGCCTCCCTGTCTAAGAGGGATTGTTTATGAATGAAACTATGTGAGACATTATCCATCTTACAAACTTGTGAGATGTGGATTATTGTAGTTATGTGAGTCTTTCTCTCGGCTTACAAACCTGAGAGAAAGCCTCTAAGAAGGGTACATAGTTCCTGCATGTTGTTAGAAAAATAGGACCGCAAAGTAATAAAATAAAACAAATATGGAAACAAAACATAGAAGATACACAATACAAGAGAGACACAGACTTACGTGGTTCACCCAGTGTGGGCTACATCCACTAGAGAAATTTCCATGTCCTTCCTTTCTTATTATCCAGCAAATGAAGGGATACAACCTACAAAAAAACCCATTTTAACTTCCTCTTCTTTCTCTCACGGTCTCCTCTCTCAGAATATAATATTCACACCATCAACCATAGCCGCAATACATTTCTCTCATAAAAGAGGGTTGCTTTCTAGGGAAAAAAACCCTAACATAATCTCTACCGTTAGATTTGCGAACTTATAATGAACGGTCTAGATTTACAATGAAATTACAATATACTTTTACAAGGAAATTTTTCCTTTGGGGGCTTCGCCCCCGAACCCCCGCTGGGGGCCCGCTTGCCCCCAGACCGCCCAGCCAGGGGGATAGCCCCCCCTGGACCCTACAGAGGGGGTACCCCCTTCTGCACTCCCCCACGTGGAAGAGTGTACATACTTATGGTGTAAATACTTCATGGGGTATAAACACGACTGAAAGAAAGGACCTTTGAATCAAGAATATAATCAGGCTCCACAACCAACACCTGAGATAGAGCTAGGAATGTAGATATGACCGCCTCCATTCATAGATTTGGGAAGAACTCTAGATGATTATCCAGTGGGAAAGGCAATCTGTTGAGTTAGACATGCTTGTGGTTGAGCATAAGGTGAACGTGTGAAATCCCAAAGTGTTGGGTGCATCATCATGTGAACATAAATGAAGATGATGTATTAGCCTCCTCTGAGAATCAAAGTTGAGGAGAAGACTCCAAATGGTTCTCCTATGTGAAGCAGTGTGAAATAATATTTGTAGAGTGGACGTGCATGTGGATGAGCACATGTGAACACGTGAAGATCTGGTTCTTTAGTGTAATGCAATGAACCAGAGATATGAAATCCCTATGGATGTGTGCCTAGTGGATGAGCACTAATGGGTGTATCAGATCCTTTGATCTATATATTGTTCAAGAGTTAGACCTGCCTGTAACCCTAATTGTTATGTAAAGGGTACGGGTCGGCCCCACCTTAATGTTATTAATAATAAATGTAAAAGATAATTAATCTGGTTAATATTAATAATAATAATAATAATAATTATAATTATAATATGACTTAGAGAAGTTGGACTTGTTGAGACAATAGACACTTCTATTGATAGGACAAGTCTAATATAAATAAAGGAATATTCCCCATTGTGGAATCATATCTTTCATGTGAGTTTGGAAATTTCAGCAAGTACATTTACTTGGGAAAAGTGTGCACCTGTCTTAGGCACTAGTCTTCTAGGGGTTGAGAACCCTCCTATGTGCTAGGTATTTCTTGGTGGTGAATGTCTTTCTCTTGATGAATATAGCAAAGGATTTGGCTTGGTTTTCTTCCCTTGTTGAGAAGGGTTTACCATGATACTTCTTGTGTTCTTGTGCATGGTGTTTCTTCTTGTGATCTTGGTTGCTGCAACATTCTTGTTCATGATTAAGAAAAATGAAAATTGAAATGAACTATATGATTAACCTAGATTATTGAAAAATCAACACATGTGATCCTAATAATGTGCACTGGAAAGTTTAGAAATGGGATCTAATATCTTCTAATTTTATCTATTGAACTACGTGCAAATAATACCTTGGTGAATGATTGAAAACACTTATGCAATTAGTATCAAGTGAAAAAGAATCTCGAAAAAATTCAATTAAATTCTAATAAAATTTGTTTCACATTTTATGTTTACACTTGAATATATGAAAGATGAAAACATCTTCATATCTATCTTTTTAAGTGTTAGGATAATTCTACACAGTTTCCCTTGGAACTTGTTTTGATTTCATAATTGGATGGTTGGAAACACAAGCAAGGGTCACATACTTAAAAACATGTAATGGGGGTGTGCGGGTGGGGCATGGGAACTTACATACCCAGAAATGAATCTCTCGCCTTTCATAAAAATTAAGGGAGGAGAGAGTCCTTTGATTCATAATTGTACTCACATACTCCCATAAGATGCAAGTGCTAAAACAACTTAGTCTCTTTCATTCTGTTATTTTTAATTTGTAATTTCTCTCTTTCTCTTGAGTGTTAGGGATCTTTACAAAATTAGAGGGGAAATATGGTTTCTTCCTCGGGGGCTAGATGGTTTCTTCCCGACAGGGATTACTGGAATATGTTAGGACCCACGTCATATACAGAAAGGGGGCCCCCTTCTATTACTATGGAAAAAGGAAAATATCAATGCATCCAACCAATATTCTCTTTCTTTTGGAAGGTGAAATCCTACTAGGGTTTGAGGAAAGTATGAGTAGGGGAGAAGAAGGTGAGAGTTCCCTCTCCTTCCAACATAAAAATGGAACTAACATAAACTTGTAAAGAAAAAAATATTATTATAACATTAGCAATGTAAATTCAAGTGTGCAAAGTTACTCACTATCCTCACCCTTTCCTTCAGTCTCGACGTCACCTGATCAATCCCTCCACTCAGTCTCATCATTACTGTAAATCCTTCCTCTCAGTCTCGACGTCACTATAAATCCCTCCTCTTGGTCTCAGAGTCACTGTAAATCGCTTTGTTTGGTCTCAGAATGAAAGGGGACCAATGATATAAATATACAATACAAGAGGCATTGGTACCCAAGTCACTATAAATCCCTCCACTCAGTCTCAAATGCAGGTCTTGCGAGTAGGGGAAAGTATCAGAGTTTGTGGTGCAAGTATCAGAGCACATGGGTTACATATTTCCCCACAATAGAAAACATCCCTTATTTCCCCACCTAATTCCTCGGTAGAAATAATATAAATAATAAATAAGATCATGGGGGCATAAACTTGGTTTATATCACCTAGGATGAATTCCAAAACCACTAATTTCTACCAAATTTCAACACTATGTGTAGGCTGAATAACTTAGTGTGTATTTTTAGGTGTTTTCCTTATTTTCATTTATAATAACTATTTATTTTGTAGGTGCAAATATCAAAATGTAAGAATTATTAAAGTATGATAACAAGCATAACATGTGCTAGCAAAATTGTTTGTTGATACCCCACAAAAAAAATATCACAACAACATTAATATATCAACATTTTAACCACACTCTACCATCATAGATATATCATCATGATAACCATATTCATCATATTAAATGTATAAATGGATAGTGAGCTCCATGAGATATCATAATAACCATGGAAGTAAGATGGACAATGATGTCATAATAAAACCATCAAAACCCTTATTACTCCATTGTACATTGTTTGGTGGTTCCACTAGTAGCCTATTTAGGGCGAATAGTTGATCAAGTTTAGTAGTAAGGGTAGTGTTCAAACTGTAAAATATCAAGACATATAACCGATTGCAATATTTTTTTATCACATTCGTGTTGACCAAAAAATGGGTCAACATATGGAAACTCCACGTGGCATGCATTTTTAGCAACATTCCAACTTATAATAAATGGTTTTAGACTAAATATTGAGACTATGTCTTACTACAAGAAAAATAAAATGAGTAATGATAATTATAGAAAAAATGATTCATAACTGAGATTTTGATAGTAAGAGTAGAGACTAGGCATTTGTACTCACTTCTAAAAAAGGAAACAAGTGAATAGAACAATAAGCAAGTTTTCTTCGTTTTGGGAAAGAAACAAGATAAAGATTAAGAATTATTTGCAAACCAAACATTACCTATAACACTCAATATTACCTAGGTGCCAACATTATGAACTTTGAGCCATATAGAAACATACTTCCTTAGCTATATATCCCGTAATGAAACAAGAATAACATCAACTATATAAAGAATATTCTAAAAGACCCATTTTAGGGGGTGAATTTGAGTATAATCTTCACCATTTAGGATTAAATTTGGACAAAGTGAAAGAGTATGAAAAAAGGAACAAAGAAAATAAAAAGGCTTGAATTAAGTATAGCAAGACTAAAACATCGAACATAAAATGTAAGAAGTAGATAATAAGGATGTACGAAGTATATAACAAGAAAATAAGAAATCGTATTTATTTATTTATATAAATATTTAAATGTCCATGGATCATACTATGTATAAAATGGAACAAATATACACATGATTAAGCTTACCATCATTACTATCAAGGATGGAAATTTCCTAGTAGTGAATTTTGGTTGAAACCCCCTTATTGATACGATCATCATGGTTAATTTTAAATAGGGAACATAAAAGTAAAACACTAAACTTTTTATGATTGTCTTGACTTGTCCAAACTTCCCAAATTGGATCATGGAAAGAAAGGTCATGATAGAAGTTTCCCTTAATGAGTGGAAAACCCCAACTTTTTATGATTGTCTTGACTTGTCCAACCTTCTAAAATTGGATCATGGAAAGCAAGGTCATGGTAGAAGTTTCCCTTGAGGGGTGGCTTACATCATGTGAAGGATGTCATGTTTTAAGCCCAAATAATAATATGTGTGGATCCTATCATTGACATTGTGGGTCTAATTATCATGATACAAAATATTCACAAAATTTATTAACTCATCCAAACATAATGCTTCCTTAGACTCACCCCCTTCTGAAGAATGATACTGAAATTGAAACATAGGATAATTCTCATGTTCATATTTTGTATTGATAGC
>JZKD02S2404151.1:7959-18913 GCA_000966675.3 Picea glauca | reverse complement strand
TCGACGGCCGAGATCGACGCGCCCGGATCAACGAATCTTGGACAATCCCGCCATCCTCAGCTGCCCTGAGTTTAGCCAGCATGGGCCCTTCTCCCATCTTGTCATCCTTTGGAACCGCCTTTCCCCTACTGTCGTGTGTCATCTGTCCTCCTCCACTCTTTCATCCAGGTGGCCCTTTCCCCGTCTCACTATCCACTCACCACCCGCCACGTGTCCCTTTCCCTCCACGACGGCCTCCCGCTAAAATGCGTCCATCACGTCTACTCCGCTTATATCCCTTTTTCCATAGGTCATCCCCTTCCGCCTCTCTCACACCTCATCGTTCTTACTTCGCCCCTGCGGTTGTGGCCCCATCACTCCGTTGTTGTGATCCCACCTCCTGCGTTGGCCTCCATGCCCATTCCTCAAGCCATTCAGTTATTCCAGGTGGCAGCGCGAGGAGCCCTCCACGTCCCCAAGGTGCCGAGTTGGTCGGGCCGTTCTCAATCCTGACGAAGCAGTGATTGAAGCGGTTGGTGGTGGTTAGACATCGCCTCCGCCATAATTGGAAAGTCCGACAATGAATTAAAGGCACGTCGATTCGCCGATGAAACTCTCAGAAGATCGATCGCGTCTGCCATAAGTTGCACGACCATTCAAAGATTGCGGCTGTAGATTGTCAGAAACCATGCAGATGCAAAGCTGTTAATGCTACGCATCGATTTTGTTGTTGTTGCTAGTTTGAGTATATGAAGGCGTTTTCGCCATTTTTGTATCTATCGATGGTAGAGCTAAGCTCCCGACTGTAAATTTTTAGCAAACATTTTGGTTTCCTGGTTATGCCTCTGTGTTTGAGACTTCTTGGTTTATGACAAACAATTTTCCTTTTCCATCTGTGTTTCATCTCATACCAGGGAGTTCATAGTCGAAGGATTCGCGTGGATTGTTGCAATTTTGTTATGATAAAGGATTTGTTGTGACATTATTGCATTCTCTGGTCTTTTGTGTTTGAATGTAAAAGGATCTTGCGTTCAGATGCTTTCTTCTCTAGTCTGTTACAAACCTGATGTTTATGATAGACCTTTTCACTCTTCTCATACAAGTCTTCCCTCTACTCGCCCTTTATTGCGACTCACTGTTTGAAGTTTATCAAGACCTCACTCGTCCATGCATGCCTGGCCTAGTTTCTAAGTTGAGACGATATTGTTTTGAGTTTTCCTCCATTTGATCACCCCTTTAAACAAATCGTGACATAAAACTGATGGGCATCGGGCTCTGCTCCTGATAGCAATCCAGGAGTGACTTCCGGCCGCCAACACTTTCCTAAACCATTTCCAGTTACCTGTAAGATACGACGATGACACAGAGTTGCTTGCTAATTTCGAATAGATGGTAGCAGACCATATCTCTAACCATATCCGAGAATGGAGACATAGGAAGAGTTTAATTAAAGTGCCAGTCCTACTAGCATTCCTGCTTGAGTGGTTTCTTAAGTCTTTGGTCCCGCAGCTATCCAAAGACGTCGTGACGTTGGGAGTATTCTCCGAAGAAGACGCCATCATGAGAGCTCAACAATTTGAGCTCATCTATTCTCAGTCTAGTTTATTATACAACATCTTACCAGATGCACCACGCTCAATACTTGATAAAACTAGAAAGAGAGTTGGACCACATGCCAATGGTATTGTTGGATCCACACAAACAAAGCCCGCTGAACAACTAATGAATAAGTTGCAACATTTGTTTATACAACACACAACGACCAGCCAAACTACTGCTTTGGCTGCTCCCCCTACCAAAACGTCAGATGTACACACAGTGCAATCGACTAACCCAAAGGCCACCCAACATCCTGAAGGTAAGAAAAAACAACGAAAGAAGGGTAAGGGGGATAAGAAACCCAACGATAATGATGGTGAGGGCAATACTGAAAAATGGAAGGCGAGGTATCCATGCAACCTATGTGCAGAAGACCACCCAACCCAACTATTTCCTTGGCTTGCGGAGGCCCAAAAGTTTGTGACATAGCAACAACCCGCCGTGTTAACTAATCCATTTCAACATGGACAAAATCTAACTCAAGCCTCTACAAGCACGGAAGGGGGCAGTCAAGGACCCCCTCCATCTTCAAACAACCCCACATCCGCAAATGTATATATGGTGAAAGGTGATGCTTTTCTATCAACTAGAGCACATGACTATAGTGAACCAAACACTTCTGAGAAGGGCAAAGAAGCTTAACTCTCATCTCTTCTTCTATAGATTGAGAAGGCATTGGGCGAAACAATGACACATATCCCCAAAGGTGCATTCAAGAGAGCTTCTCACAACCCTAATGCAAGGGCTGCCCAAAACTACTCTGTGTTGGAGGATTTATCACAAACCCCTTGCAGGATGTCTACTTTGGAGGTCCTCCAAAGTTGTCCTTCTCAGAGGAAAGCTTTGTTAATAGATTTAGGATCTACCGAGACTTGTAATCCGGGTACAATCATGCTAGATACAATTGACTTAAAACCTCGTTTGCCTTACCACGTAGCGTTTCAGATAGTAGTGGCTCATCCCACGAAAACTTTTACAAGGAATATCTTTCGCACAGTGGTGGATGAGGGCACCTCGACATGCGTTATGTCGTTAGCATGTTGGAAGGCCATTGGCCAACCCGTTTTTTCTCCGTCACCTACTCTCCTCACTGCTTTCAACGGTCATTCATTCTGACCACATGGTATCATTCCCTCTTTCCCCGTGCAGTTAGGAGGGAAGACCGTGTGCGTAGAGGTAGAAGTAGTCGATGCTCCCCTCGACTATAATATTTTGTTAGGAAGGAGTTGGACTTATTCTATGTAAGCCGTGGTCGCTACAGTTTTCTGAGTCTTGTTGTTTCCACATGAAGGTCGGATTGTGACCATAGATCAATTGTCTTTCTCCAGACCTGACCCTTCACTGGGGGCATCCACAGTCCCGATGATTGATAATCCTCAACCAGGTGTGGTTAACATAGGGGTTGGTTTGTGCCCATCTTTGATGGGTACCTTCAATTACTCGCCCCCTCAAGGTGATATCAAATTTATATCCAATCATCATAAGGTTGAAATTTTTCAAGTTTCGTCATTTCGCACGACTTACTTCGATGACCCGTGGATACTTCCTTCCCCATCAACCATGATGGATGAGACAGGGCACTCGGGTATGTCCTTGCCCTTGTCCGTCACTGAAGTAGTGTACTCTTTAGTTAAATACTAGCACTACTCGCATCTCGTGACTTTGCGGGTTGGAGTGTTGAGCCCTCATGCTCCTCCTTCGTGAGTTCCCGAGATACGATAAGTCAACAATGAGTTGACTCCTTCCCAGGCGACATGTGTCCATCATCTCTCACCCATTCCCACCTTTCTCTGGGAGCTTGTTGTTACGCCACCTGTCAACTGCACGGTCCCCACTTAAGGATGGGTCACGTCCTTGCACGAGCCCTCGGTGCTCGGCACTTCGCGACTTCTACAATCGAAAGGAAACTCTCTCAAGTTCGGAACCTCCAATAGGCGATAACCATGAAAGTTCTGATCCAATGATTCTCCTGTGCCTTGGATCCAACGATCACAATCACATCACGATCTCACGAATCGTGAGTTCATGCAGCCCTACCCTTGACCTCTCCAAGTCGCGAGTCAGCGAAATGCTACCCTCCTGCCTATACAAAGGCTAAGATCGACGGTCAATAGGGCTCCGTCAAATCCTTAGATCTATGGTCCTGGGTCCCATCGCTACTTGCAAAGGATGAAAGGGGTGAGGTGTTAACGCATGCGCTCCTTCTCTAGATCCATCGGTCTTGACAGATCTGGGGTATTCCCGAAAGGATTCTGACCATTCGTCTACCAAATGATAGGGTATTTCCTCTTTCTATAATTGGGCTCGCTATCTCTTCTGAGCTTAAATCACGAAATTCAACTTCTCAGGGCTTCGAACTCCCACGACTCCGAGACCTTAGAAAGCTATCTTTCCTTGTGTAAGGTTTCCAGACCCGGATTGCATGAACCGTCAGATGGTTCTTGGGCAATCGTCCCTAATCTCAGTCGAGTATCTAGGTAAAGGTTCGACATTGTCCCAAGGTTTATGGGGTAATCCCCAGAGAAGAGTACTCTCAAGGGGATTTCTCGGAACATTATGAGAGTCGAGCAATGAGACAATTCTTGGTGGAGCGAACTCATGCCCCAAACTTAATCATTTGTACAGAAACCAACAATAGCATATAAGCATACACATGCATCCATTTGTTCCAGTTAGGCAATCATTCCACACATAAATTATTATGGGCATATAAACATAAGCATGTATTCACGATATTCCATTCGAAATACAAGGTATAAAATACTTATCAAATCTACCAGGCGTGATGCAACTGTTGAGAGGGGTGCTCGTTTCCACCCAATCGTAGGCTCAGTGACTCCAAACGAATTTACCACTAGCCACGCCCGAGCTAGACCACGATGCTTTGAGGTTAAGTCTCTTACTTCTAGCTCAACAGAAATCAAGGATGAAGGTTACTCTCCTTCTCCTGATATTCAGAACTCCTTGCGTTTCCAGGGTCTCTCCAATTCTCTCCCGCGATCCCCGTCGCGCGCACTGCTCTCTCCCTTTTTACCACATTTCATCCCTTGCCAATTTCTGTCTGCAAGGTTGCGTGTGGCGCAAATTCCATCGTCCATGGTCAGGTCTAAGGGCTGTTACGAATGGGCGGTTCATCCCCCATCCCCTCATTAACTCTTGAGGAGCCTCCCCACCTACCAATCTGACGTGAAATCCATTCCAGGATCAAAGAGCTGCTTTGGTTTGTGAGCAAGTATAAACCAATACAGTACTGGCTTGGTGGAAGTTAACGCAACCATTCCAGGTCCCTTCCACCACCTCTCATTAGCCATCGTGGTCTCTTTTAGCACATCCCCTCTCTCAATAGTCATGTAACACATATTCATTATATAATTTACATTCATTGACCTTTTATGCAAAGGTCTGTCAAATCAAACATTCACATCTTTGAGTTTGCCATAGTTCTTGGTCAATATAGTTATTTTTACAAATTGGGGGAAATAGGGTGTTACATTAAACAACATGGAAGACAAGAGGCTACCTAAAATTACTTCAAAATCAAGTCATAACCACCATCGACTCAAGTGAGGATGGCATAAAGACGCTCGGACTTGGATAAACTATTGGGGAATCATGGAAGAAACCATTTTGCAAAATAAAGATACTATTAAAAAAAATGTCAAATCAAATTTTAAGGAAAAAATGTGGTGTGATAAAGAGTTGGAGGAAAAAAGAAAGTTAGGTATTATAAAGATGTAATCAACCCTAATCTAGAAGATCAAAATTATCTATCTCTTTTGCCAAGTGTGAAGAAAACAATAAGCATTGCTAAGATAAGAACAAATTCTCATGAGCTCCATAGTGAAACTGGGCGTTGGTCAATTCCTAAAACGCCATGAAATGGAAGAGTGTGCCACCTTTGTGACACTAAGAAGGTTGAAGATGAAAAGCACTTTCTCTTAGATTGTCTAGCCTATACCCATATGAGATCTAATTTTCAAAATATTGATCACACTACCAACCTTCCTAACCTCTTAACTCAACAAAAGTATGGTGATCTTGGAAAGCTTCTCTTAATGCTTTTCGACCACAAAAACAAAATTCTAAAGAATCACAAGTAATCACTTACCCTCTTAAGGTCCGATAGACCAATTAGGTCTTAGTGGATGTTAATGATCAACATCATCATCATCAACATTACTATTTTTTTATTTAAAATATTAAAAAATAAATAAAAGCTTTATATGTAGATATATTTTGTTATTTTCCTTTAACTAAATATAGTGTATTTTCTATTTTCAATTTCTCTTTATTTAAATAAAATAAGAGTTATATAATTTTGATGAGTTTTTTTTTTTTTTTGCTAGCTTGGACCACAAGATGATGATGGTTAACACTCAGTGAGACAATATTGGTACTTGGATTTCTTTAAATATTATTTCGATGCTAAAAAAAATTAAGAGAAGCTTTCCAAGATCACTATAGTTTTGATGACTTAGAAGGTTAGGAAAGTGAGTGTTATGAAAAATATTTATGAAATTGAGATCTAATTTGAGTATGAGTAGGGCACTCCACAACTTGTTTTTCATTTTCAACTCTCTTAGTATCCCAAAGATGACAGATTATTTCATGACATGGTGAGAATTAATTCTCGTTTTACAAATATTGATTCTCTTTTTAATAAGTTTATAATAAAGCTTAACTTTTTATATTTACATAAATTTTGTTAAACATACAATTTTTAAGTTAATAATTACTTTTACCATTACTTTAAATGTAACAATAAATATAATTGACTAAAATAACACATAAACAATTTTCTCTTCCTTAAAAAATCATTAAAATTAATTTCTTTAAATAAAATTATATTTTAATTTAATTTAATTTAAATGTCATTTAATTTCTTTATTTAAAAATTAAGTAAAATATTTTAATATTATAAACTTGTTTAACATAATAAAGGAGCATTTTGTGATCTATTTTTAACCAAGGTCTTGCAAATATTTCAAAATAAAAAGCTAGGCCTTAGTATAAACTTCCTCATTTAAAAAAATCATTCATTCACCATTTTTAAATGAACATTTTATCTTCTTAATAATTTATTATTTATGGTCATTAATCTAAAATTATATTTTAATTTAAATAGCATTTAATTTCTTTATTTAAAAATTAAATATAATATTTTAATATTATATACCTGTTTAACATAATAACAAAGCATTGTGTGATCTATTTCTATTGCAAATATTTCAAAATAAAAAGCTAGGCCTCATTATAAACTTCTTTATTTAAAAAAAATTCATTCACCATTTAAAAAAAAATATATTCATTCACCATCTTTAAATGAACATTTTATCTTTTTAATAATTTATGTCTATTAATTCAAAATTATATTTTAATCTTTTTTTAATTTAAATGTCATGTAATTTCTTTATTTAAAAATTAAGTATAATATTTTAATATTATAAACCTATTTAACATAATAACGGAGCATTTTGTGATCTATTTTTAACCAAAGTTTTGCAAATATTTCAAAATAAAAAGCTAAGCCTCATTATAAACTTCCTCGTTAAAAAAATTATTCATCCACCATCTTTAAATGAACATTTTATCTTCTTAATAATTTATGGCCATTAATCCTAATCAACAAGAAAAGCATGAATCTATGGGTTAACCCTATACTTACGGATATATGGTTAACTCATCATCAAGAACAACGTGGATCTATGCGTTAACCCTATTCTAGTCTTCACTTCATAAGGTAGTTCCAGTTAGATAAGTGTACCATTCAAATCAGATAAGAAAAATATTTACTAACCTTTAACCTTAAAAAAAAAAAAAAAAGCCTACACTCACAGAAATTTTAGAAATTTGATTATAATTAAGATAAGAAAAAAATTTACTAACCTTTAACCTTAAAAAAAAATTTACACTAAAGATTTGATCCCTATAATTTGAAGTTAAATTACTTATTTTCCCAACCAACCAGACCCAACAATGTCAAACGGTGTGTAAGTGTACTTTATTTCTCCAATATTGCCGTGTTGTTAGTTTACTACACCAAAGGTATCATTAGTTACCTGGTCACCGCCTTGCCGTCTAGACGATCCTAGGCGAACAAAACCACACCCACTCACAGGCAGAAGCCGTGGCAGCGAGGTATCTAAGCTTTGGATCTGAAGATTTGAGCAGCTAAGTTTGTATAATCTGTATAATCTTAGTGCTCTAGGGGTTTTTCAGCAATCTAATTCCATTTATGCATCCAGAAATACAATTTAAACAACAACAAAAATAGAGATTTTATCCAGATTTCAAACCAAAAACACCAAAAGGTTTTTGAGTTTTTTTTTTAACTTTTGTTGGCAAAAACTGCATCCAATTTAGTCCAATCATATTCAAAAGAAATATTAACAATAGTGATCATCTGATTTTTTTTTTTTGTAAGTAAGAAATTTATATTATGTGTAGTGCCTTCTATGGCTGAAAAGAGGTTCCCAAAATACAAAATGAAACTAGCTGTAGTTACTGGACTGCCCCAACAGAGGGGAAACTAGTCCAGCCAGCCTCCAAGTCACAGTTGCTGAGTTTTAAAACAGACAAAGTTCAAACTAAATGCCAACTAGCCTAGGAGCCTAAAGAAACAGGTTGCACGACAAAAGAGAGCTAGACACCTGGCGAAAAGCCCAGCCACGCGGTGCTGAGGTCCTCTGCCCATGGTTCTGTCTCGGCATTGATCAGCTGATCGTCCCCACGTTGCTCCTTGCGCTCCTCACGTTCCTTGTGCTCAGGTGGGCCGCTGTGCTCTGCTTCCTTCTGCCGCGTTGATGCTTGTCGCAGCATGTCATCTATCTCAGTGTCAATGTCCCCCCCTGGTGTGATGCCAGTAGGGTCCGAGGAGAGCTCCATTTGCATGGTCGAGAGGATCTGTAGAAAGGTAGCCACATTGTCTTCGGTGGCTTGCAAACGAAACTTGAGGTCCGCCACCTCTCTTCTGAGCTCGAAGACTAGGTCATATAGGATGCCCAGTCTTTCTCTGAAATGCTCGCTGTCGGGGTGGGCCGCATGGTGGAGAGGCAGTCGTTTGGCTGCTCCGAAGGCCCGAGGTTCACTTCGCCAGGTACTCGAGGATCCAGGGAAGGACATGGTCGCAAAGAATTGCATCCAGGGGTCCTGAGAACAGCGGGGAGTCGTAGGCGCTCCGCGCGGGATGGTGGCCATGGCGCGTGGGAGCGGAGACTGCTTAGGAGGCGAGGTGGCCGAAGGTCGACGAAGTATAGACTGTGTAGGAAGCAGGGTGGCGCCTGGGGACAGAATTGGGGGGTGGGTAGAAGAGCCTGTAATCGGGGAGGTTGAGGGCTAGAGAGATGGTCTCTGGGGCTTCCATGGTGAGCCCCGCTTGGGCTTCCCTCTAATTCGTTCTTTCATGGGTGCAGGTGGACAGGTTTCAGAGCGTGGAACAAGGAGCCAGAGGTGCAGATAGCCTGTGGAACAAGTTTCAGAACCAGCCTGGGTATGCTTGCGACGTGAAGGGAGGAGCCCTTCCGAACGCAAGCAGGGTGGAATAGCGTATGAAATGAGCCAAGCCATGATATAGAATGCGGAGGAGCAAAGGGTGGCGTTAATGCCCCTGACCTCGACCATCATATCGAATTTAAACGCCTTAACTCCCCAGGACGGCATTGTCCTGCTGCACGAGGCGGTCACGTGCCTGCGTGTGGCTCTGCACCGTGTCCCGTCCCGTTCCTTGCCACGGGGAGTCCACTAGCACCCCATCCGGGGCCTCAAAGTGGTATTTAACAATTGAATACATATCATATTTTATGCAAAATGCTCATATGCAGAGAAAAACAACAAAAAATGCTTAGATTGAATTGTAAATGGCATACACACAACTACAGGACAATGTTAGGCCTCGACAGAGCGGTGTTTATTGTAGGTCGATGTAAGAGAGGACACAACCCACATTGAGATTCACAGTGTTCAAATTTCAGTACACTTCCTAAATTCACTCTTAAAGTATGAATTCACCCTAAAAATTAGTTTCAATTATGATATGTTGTGCCAATTCTACCTATCAACTACCTTGATGTAATGATTCTACCTATCATCTACCTTGATGTAACCAACTCTAGGATTTTAAGAATACCTTTATTGTTTACTTCTACATATGACTTGACATCCTTGTCCAAGTTTTAGTCTTTATTTATTTTCCCCCGAGGGGATATCTTTAGTTTTAGTCTTTATTTATTTTTCCTTGAGGGGATACCTTTGAAACGGAAGGAGCTTGAAGCAGTGAATGGTGCCCAGTGCCACCATTTACTCCACCTGTGCGCTAGTCCCTCTAATACATTGTACAAGTCTTGGAAGGGTTTATGTGATGGTATAATCTTGTTTATATGATATGTC
This sequence comes from Picea glauca, assembly GCA_000966675.3. NCBI lineage: Eukaryota > Viridiplantae > Streptophyta > Pinopsida > Pinales > Pinaceae > Picea > Picea glauca. The sequence goes on along the minus strand of JZKD02S2404151.1, from coordinate 8,950 downwards.
TCAACTAACAACCTCTGCTCACAGTTCTTTTATTTCCATTAACTGCCTCAACGAATAGCATCGTCCCTCACTCTTTTATTCCCATTAACTAGACATATTTGAACTTGGTGTCTTATTTGTAAGAAAATGATTAAGACAAAAAGAAAGATCCATTTTTACATCAATAGGTACAAGTGATTATAAAAAATAGTTATTGGAACATAAGCATGGAGGTTAATATAATGAATTTGGTTTGGTTTAACTGTATGTATCAATTCTATGTAAGGATTTGGATTGGGCAATTCTACGTGTGTATACCTGGTAAGTATTTCGTCCTTTTGAATAATTGGATCTTAATTATTTTTTTGGAAAATTTGTAACTTTAAAATTTTTGTTTCAGATATTTGTAAATTTTCTATAGCCTTGTGAATCTAGTATATAGCTATTAAAAGATATAAAATATACATTGAGTAGAATATTAACCTTTTGAATGAATGGATCTCAATTATTTTTTTGGAAAATTTGTTACTTTAAAATTTTTGTTTAGGATATTTGTGATTTTTCTATAGCCTTGTGAATCTAGTGTATGTCTAATAAAAGATACATTGAGTAGAATATTGTGTTAATGTAAATTTTAGTTATGATCCTTTCAAATTATCTCCCTAGTAAAGAGTTTGCTTGAAGGTAACTATATGTTCCCTTATTAAGGAGTTTACTTGAAGGTAACAATATATTGGAATCTACTTTTAGTTAAATCATCCTTAGTTTAGTTTTATTTCTAGGTGGAAAAAAACTGAAAATAAAAGGAGTGAGACAATTATATAGAGTATTTAAATCTTCTTTCCAATCAAAACTACAATCAATTTTAAATTTCCATTTTATTTATGAAAAAAAAAAATATTCCATTTTTCAAGTAAATAATTATCACCAAAATCTAATTATAATTTTTTTTTTCTTCTGAAATTGTAACTTTTTTATTGTTGAAATTGCATTTTTAAAAATGTATAAATAA
>JZKD02S2404129.1:0-18972 GCA_000966675.3 Picea glauca | reverse complement strand
TCCTCCCTCCTTGAGATCATGAAATCAACTTTCTTCTTTCTTACAATTTGCTTGTAAGCTTTTATGCTTATTTCTTTATGGCTTGACTCTTTCAAAGTTTTCCTTGCTGTTTTGCTTTCCTCATCAAACCAAACATTAATCGAAAAGCAATTTGTTTCAGATTTCCTATTTTTTGCTCTTTTGCATTCTGTAAGTGCTCTCTGGATTAAATTTGTTAACTCATGGCTATGAAGGCCCTGGGATGGAATTTTCTCCTTGTTAAACAACCTCTTTAGTGCTATCTTGAAGGTGTTACAGTTTTTTTGAGTCAACAGAATTCTACCCTTTGAAGGAGGTTGCCAGATGTGCTGATTTTTTGTTCCATGTTGTTGTTGTTTAGCCCAAGTTAGACTTAAATAGATCGGTTTATGATCAGATTTCAACTCCCACAGTTGTTCACCAATCAAAACTTCCTCCATTTTCTCACACAAGCCATGTGAGCAAATTGCGTAGTCTACTACACTTGCTCCATTGTAAGTATTGTAGGTGAAATTGCCAGAATTCGCCCATCTAGCCACCCCATTACAAATGACTAAGTCAAATGCCCCACATAGAGTAAGCAGTTGTTCCCCAAAAAATTTGGAGTTTTTGTAGTCCTCTGAAACTCTTGTCCACCGATAATTTCTCTCTTCTGTAAGCCAAATGGGGTTGTAGTCTATGAAGGAAAGAGACTGAGTGGAAAATGACCTTAAGGCAGGATGGGTGGACACCGAACTTTGCTTGAATAATGGGTTTCGGAACTGTACGCTTGCAATAGATGATACGTCTGAGAAGTAGGGTCTGGACTCTCTCCAACCTAGCCCAGCCCGTCTGCAACAAATTCGGTCCCTAGATCTCAGAGCCATAGAGAATCGTGGGTTTGATAATCACCTCCATGAGGTAGAGTTTGGACGAGATGTCCTAAAACTAACCTAGGAAGCACTGTCTCTCGATGAGCGCCATGGAATCATATCCTTTATTGAGTCGAGGTTGAAGGGCCTGTTGCATACCGAAATGGGGCCCTGTGAACTCTACTACTAGGTAACTGTAGGCTGTGGTGATCACAATCTCTGCCCCCTCGGTACTAGAAATGTAAGTCTGTAATAGAGCTCTTCGATGCGTTGAAGATCAAAACCTTGGTTTTACCAAGGTTGACTGTCAACTGTTGAAGGTGACAAAAGCTGGCAAGTGCATCAATCTATCTTTGCAAACCCTCGGGAGTGGAGGCCAAGAAGACCAGGTCGTTTGCAATTAAGAGTAGGGAGATCAACACTTGATGTAGAAGACAACCATCCCACTCCTGGATGTTAATTTCTGAAACCTAAGACCATGACAGGTAACTCAGAAGTAAAAACCACTTTATACATTAACTGCACAACTATGTTTTAAACAAAAATCAGCGGAAGCATTTAACTCAGAAACCAATCACACATGGCACAAGATATTCAGGTAAAAACCCCTGGAAAAAACCTTATGGGAAAAACAAATCTTCTTTTATTATTATTGAGCTCCCTTCTTGGGATAATGGCCCTTCAGAGGATTAGAAAGCAGTGATACCCTAGCCCACCTGGGTGTTATCTCCCTCTCTGCCCCTTTGCACACTTCCTTAGTCTTGCCCACTCACATTTAGATGAACTCTCTTCACCTGCTAAGTGAGATCTCCTCACTCTCTCTCCATGTGTATCTCATCCCCTCACCTAAGCTTCCTTTCATTACATTGAGATTTGACCAAATCAATCAGTAACCCTAGATCTCCAAAGTGATCAAAGGTTGAGATCTATTCTCACCTTCACTTTAGATCTAACGACTATGACTTAATCAAACTCTCACTTAAGTTACTAATGCCACTTAACTTAGGCATTTAACTTAATTAATTAAAAGATCATTCACTTTAATAATTACTCATCAAGTGAAACTCCTAAGGTTTTCTGAGAGGTTGCAAGGACGACTTCCACATGCTAGACGTTGAGCCTACGTGAAAGTACCTATCCGACGCTACAAAAATCAACACTCCCTCTTAGTGAGGAAGTTACTTTTGCCACTTGCAGGTGGCTCTATCTTCACTATCAGATCTGCTACCTTGCCAACTCTGGCTGCTTCCTCTGACACGAAAGCTATCCCAGTCGTCTCGCTCGGACTTGTCTGCGAAGTCTTTCCTCTGATCATTCTCCCATAAGTCTCTCGCTCCTGAGCATCTTGCATGGTCATCTTGTACCATGACTACCTCTTCTGGATAGACTTGGAAGGTTGCTACCTCTTTATGGATTAAGGTTTGAAGATGCAAGCCTAGACTATGTGTCTACCCCTAAACTCTTACCGCTTTGACCAAAAGGACTGTTGGGTGCTCAAGAAGGAGGACAAACCAGGTCCTCCCCTAGCTCCACAGGGCAATCTGGATGCTTGGGTGCTCAAGCAGGGAGGACACTTAGTGCCATGAAGCCGTCCCCGACTTACACCCCCTGTATCTTCCACAAGGCACCCTTTTTGATGGTGAAAGTTGTATCAGTTTGGGTGCCTAGTTAAACTAGATATGATTACTTCCCAACAACAAATGAGTTACTCCCCCTAATTAGTCTAGATGTGGCTACTTGCTAAATAATAAAGATATTAACACATTATACAAGTTATACAAGGCTTACGATATTGCATGGATTGGCTAGGCCAAATCACTTTGCAAGGTGTAGGCAAAAGTGAATTAACTTGGAAAAATAAAATAATTGCACTTAGCCTCACAACCTTGCCTTAAGGACAAGTGGGGCAAACAAGAATGAAAGTAGATACTAAACAACCCAACAAAGGCACAAGGAGGAGGACAAGCCTACCGATTTTGTGCCAAAGTGGGTATGGAAATAAAAGTGCTTAACTTGAAACAATAAGCAAGTAAACCTAACTACACAACCTTGCTTTAAGGACAAGTGGGGCAAATAACAGATGCATAAAACCAAAAATTAATCCTAGCCTTACGATTTTGCATGGATGGGCAAGGCCAAATAAATATGCAAGTTGTAGGCACATTTAAAAATTAAATACAAAACAAAAAATTTAAAACTTAGAGAAGAATACAAAGCCCAAGAGACTCTCTTGGGTTGCTTACAATGCTTGGAAAATAAGAGAGAAAAAGAGGGTTTTGAAACCCCTACTTGGGAGGCTCTTTTGGAGTGTTTTGAGGCCCATAATGGGTAGCACCTCCCTTTGTTTTGGCGAGAATCTGCAAAAAACAACAAGCTAATGCTTGCTGGAAATGCTGTAAAACATTAAAAAAACACTCAGAAATTTCTGTTAGTAATAAACAGAAATTTTACATATAAGAATCTGAATAATAAAGATGTATTTTTTAAGCCTATTTCAGAACATAAACTGCTTCAAATGAGAAGGGAAATGGCAGAAAATAAAACAGAAAATAATGGAGGAGTCCCTTGGTTGAAGCAATCAAATTCCTAGATCTGAAATTTGCCTCTCCAAACCCTTGGTGACCTGCAAATAAGTGAGATCTTGCTACATAAAACAAAATGAGGTGAGTAGATCAAATAGGAATTGTAAAATACTTTCCAATACCATAAGAAATAACTCACAAAATCTACAGTAATACTACCATAAACTTACCCAAGCAAAATACTTTGCTTGGATCTCCTAAGTTAGATCTACAAGAAAAAACAACACAAAAACTATGGAAGCAATATCAACTCAAAAAACCATGAGGAGCATCAAGAAGACTACCAATGCACCATGAACTTACTCCAAAGCTTTCCGTTTAGTCCATAAAAATTGCATGCAAATACTTGCAGCAAAACTTACAAGAAAAAATGGGAGAGAGAGAGAGAGAGAGAGAGAGAGAGAGAGGAGTGGGAGAGATTTGGGCAGCATAAGTTTGCTCTGAGAATAGATGTGTCAAATGAGGAGGGGTAGGCATTCTTTTATACTTGGGAAGGGAGAGAGACCCCTCTTGGATGAGCTCCAAGTGTAACTCACCCAAAAGAAAAGTCAATCCCAAGGGAGGGCGCACTTTTAGGGTTTTGGTAGTGTTAGGGTTTGAGGGTTGAGTGTGAAGAGGGGGGACACATCTTTTCACTCACCCAATAGGTGAGTTAGAGGCTTAGGGGGGCGCACTTAGGGTATAGGCTAGCTTTTTGGTTTAATTTTTAATTTTGGCCAAGATCTAGAGCAAGGGGGCGCACTTTCCTTAAGGAGATGATCACTTTAAGTTGTGGCTCAGCCTTGGGGGGTTGATTATGTTTGAAAATTGCTTTTCTAACTTAGGAAAAAGGTTAGGAAACCTTTCCCACTCTCTCTCATGTCTTTTTTCCCAATTTACAATTTTTGACATTTTTACTTAGCCAAATTAAAGCTATTAATTGCCGAGTCTAGACCGATTTGGACTCCTTATAGACAAAGGCCTAGCAAAACTTGTCCAATTGAGCCGAAACTTGGTCCATGGGTGTAGGGGGTCTCTTGCCATTTCTTTTGAGTAGTCACACCCCTATCAAAATCCCCTAGGACCGAATTTTTACATTTTTACATAAAATTTAATTAAAATTATGATTAAAAGGGTAATTATAATAAATTAAAAAAAAAATATTAAAACTCTACGAAATTCCGCAAGACTCTAGAAGATGTCTAGCATGGTCATTTACAATATTCCTAGATCCTAGTCACTCATTGGGCTCGATCATTAGAATGCCTTTCACCACTTTGAAGGATTATTGTGAGTGAAAAACTCAAGGGTAATTAAAAATTACCTAAGGATAAAAAACATTCGATGAAGGGACTTCCCTAATGATAAAGTCCTATGTAACTAACTAAAATATGACTCATGCTGACTCATTATATTATTATCCTACGCAGGGGAGCGGACGTTTCGATTACAAAAAGACATGCCGGTTTCAAAATTGCCTTGTAAAACCAGAAGCTTAAAAAAGGTTGTACCCTAAGGTACACAGCTTCATGGTACATTGAGTTGACCCCTAGTCGAAATAGGTGGTCAACATCTGGCTCCATATGGGGACGTGTGTTCGATCTTTTTGAAGGAGAGCATACGAGAGCTTCAGAATCTACAATACCGATTGCTCACCAATATCCAACATAAATACATGTATAAAAACAATAATCAATAAATGAAATGCTATTGACAATAATTACAGAAATGAAATGACTATACAATGAAATACATTCATCAAATGAAATAATACAAAATTGAAAGAAAAAGAGAAAGGTTAGGAATACGTTACAAAGGATGCCCCATGGACACCGGGTTGCTTATCATCTGAAAAAGAGTTTGAGTTGTTTCCCAGTCCTTGGAATGTTCATGGGCTCACCATCCAAATGGCTGAGGTGGAAAGAATTAGGACCAACTATTTCCTGTATCACATATGGACCCAACCACAAACTGTCAAATTTGCCATGCTTGCCTGGTTTTTCTTTGCCTTTATCACATAATAAAATTGTATCCCCAACTATTAAATCCCTCTGCCTTGTTGACTTGTCAAATGCCTTTTTACTTTACTTTGATTTTTGCAATTCTGATCATAAGCCCTTCTTCTATTTTCATTTAACTCAATTATCTGATTAACCCTGTTTTAAACCTCATCCTGTTCTGTGGAAAAATCCTGAACCAAACCATAGGTTGGAAGTCTAAGGTGTACTGGCAACCTAACCTCCAAACCATAAACCAACTCAAAAGGACTTCTCCCTATTGCTGCCTTCTTAGTTATTCTATCTGCCCATAATGCATATTTGATCTTACTATCCCAAGACCTTTTGTTTTCCCCAACAATTTTTTTGACTATGGTCATTAAGTTTTTATTACTTGACTCAACTTGACCATTTCCTTGGGGATAATAATCTGATGCATGTGATAAGATAATGCCATAATTAAAATAGAAAGAAGACATTTCCGATGAACAAAAAGCTTTAGCCTTATTTGTTACTATCTTTGAAGACACACTGAATCTAGTTATGATCTTGTCTTTAAGGAAGTCCATGACAACCTTTTCAGTTGCTGACTTAGTGGGAATGGCCTTAACCCATTTGGTGAAGTAATTCGTAGCTGTTAAGACCCATGAATAACTGTTACTTAAATTATCTTTGAACTTTCCTATGAAGTCCAAAACCCACTGTTGAAAAGGTGCTTCAACCGCTATTGGTTGCAAAGGGAGGGCGACTAACTTTTGTTTCCCAGTGAAAAGCCGACAAGGCTCACATTTTCTCACAAATTGATGCACATCTGAAAAGATGTTGGGCCAATAATATCCTTCTCTAAAGATTTTGTGAGTTGTTGTTTTAGCTGCATAATGACCACCACAAAACCCAACATGGAATTCATCCACTAGTTTCTTAGCTTCAACTTCATCAACACATCTAAGGATTATTCCATCAGGATTCCTCCATCCTAACCCATCTCTAGTGAGGACATACTTAGATGATTTTAACCTTAAAGCCCTTTTCTTATGACCCACTAGATTGCTTGGACATGTGAGATTCTTAAGATAGAAAATAATATCTACATACCACTCAACCTGTTCAAGTTTCAATAAGTTAGGGGAAAGCTCTTGATTATTATTTTGACAAATCATACCCAAAGCCCTTTCATTCCCTTCAGTCAACATCTTAGCTAGACCTTGTCCCTTGATCAACTTGATGGGTTTGATTTCCAAATCATTTTCTTGGGTTTTAGCAATCCATCTACCCTTTGTACCTAATCCCTCTGACTGAGATAATACATCTTTAACTGCTAAATTAGGCACATACCCAATTACTTTGGAATATCCAATGAAGACTTTGAAATGTTTTAGGGACTTCACCAAACCATAGGCCTGTTTTTCAAACATAGGGTACTTGAACTCTGCATTTTGAAAGGCCCTACTCATGTAAGCAATGGGTTGATCATGGCCTTGGTCATTTTTCTGAAGCAACACACCAACAATGGTATCATCATAAGCAAAGGAGAAAATCTGGAAGTCCTTGGAATAATCCAGACTTATGAGGACGAGAGCTTCATAGATGGCAGTTTTAATTTCTCGAAACACCTTCTTGCTTTCATCATTCCATTCAAACTTAACATCCTTATTAAGCAACTTATAGATAGGTTTTACCATTTCTGCATAATTTGGAATGAACCTATGGACAAAATTGGTTTGGCCCAAGAAGGATTGGAGAGCTTTCTTAGATATAGGCAAAGGGACTTTTTCAATTGCTTCAACTCTTTCCGGGTCTAACTTGACCCCATCTTTAGAAATTATGTCGCCCAAGAGTTTCCCTTCTGTTACCCCAAAAACTGACTTAGCAGGATTCAAAGAAATTCCAAACTCTCTACATCTTTCAAAAACTTGTTTTAAGTGACCAATATGACTCTTCCCATCCTTAGAAAACACTGTTAAATCATCTTGATAAATTTCAATGATCTTTCCAATTAATCCCCTAAAGACATAATCTATAGCTGTTTGAAATGTAGCTCCAGCATTAGATAAGCCAAAAGACATTCTCAGATATTCAAAGGTACCCCATGGAGTAGTGAAAGTAGTTTTATGCCTATCTTCTTCCTTGACCTTGATCTGATTATATCCTGAAACCCATAAAGCATTGAAATCATTCTTGATCCTGTTACCCTTTGTAGCAATGTTTCCATTTTGGGGAGGGGATAGTTATCCTTTGTGCATGTAATGTTCAATTTTCTGAAATCTATACATAGCCTGATTTGACCATTCTTCTTTCTAGCTACCACCAAGTTTGAGCACCATGAAGAATGTCTAGTTTGGGCTATTATTCCTGCTGCTAACATTTTCTGTAACTCCTTTTGGACCAAAGGAGCTAACTTGGGGTTAATCTGTCTCAACTTTTGTCTAAAGGGCTTAGACTCTTCCTTCAAAAGAATGACATGCTGAATCACATCTTCCCTATAGACCTTAAGTTCATCATAAGTGAAAGCCAAAACATGCCTATACTCTTTTAACAACTTGATAATTTCTTTTCTTTCTTCTACAGGACTGCTTGCTTTTTCCTACTTTCACCATCCTAGGCTCTTTATCAGTTCCTATGTTGACCTCAAAGTGATCACCTGGTTTTATACCTGTTTCTTCCTTTGGTTTGTGACCGTCTTGTATATCAAACAAATTTTCTTGTGCAATAAGGCGTCTAAGAACTGGATTAACCTTTTTATCATTCTCTGTGTAATTGCAACCCTCTTTTTTTTCATTGACATGGAATTCAGAAAATTCTTGCCTGTGATTCAAGAATCTAATGACTCGCTTATCATCATCAAATATTTTCCAATGATCCATATTATTTGGAACTGAGGGCCTAAAAATGACTTCCACTGAAATGTTCTCCTTAATCAAATTATGGGAAAGTTGAAGAGTGGAAGCAACTACAACTAGCTCATGTGCCTTAAAATTCTGTTCTCTAGGAATTGCAATAAGATTTAAGGCATCTAGACTTTCCATGGAGTCCCATATTGCATTCCTATACTTTTTTAACCTTTCAGACTTGCAAACAAATTTGTTCTTAAGCTGTTGTATGACTAAATCTGAATCTCCCTTTATGTTTAAACATTTGACACCCATGTCCTTGCAAATCTCCAAACCAAGCAACAAAGCTTCATACTCAGCCACATTATTTGTAGCATCAAACTCCAATCTATAAGCAAACTTAAATCCTGACCAGATGGATATTCAATGATTATTCCAACACCCTTTCCAGCTCTAGAAAAAACACCATCAAAATGCAAGTACCAAATTTCATTAACTCTTTCCTGTTTAACTTCTTCTTCTATAGGTACTAAAGAGTTAGACAAGATAACATAATTTCCAAGATCATCCTCTTTATACTTTAACTCATTCCTAGGATTCCTTGGGTCTTCTACATGATACCTTCTTTCCAATTCTCTATTTAGCTTAAAAATAGTTCCATCTGGAGTGGGGATGGTGGCATAAGTTAGGTCCATTTGTAGATTAGCCCCCAAGTCTGCAACTGTCTTTCTTGAAAGCAACATTCCCCAAGCATTGGACACATCTATTACAACTATATCTATTTCTATCATGATGTCTGGGAAAACAACCAAATGCACTTATAAACTTTTAATCAAACCATGCACCTTAATCATTTTACTGTCCATGGCACAAATGTTATGGTAAGGCCTTGATATCCTTAGGTTCAATTGCTCTATTACCTTCTTAGTCATAACATTTGAGCTAGCTCCTGAATCAAGCATGGAATTATGAAGTAGATGATTGTTTACAAGTAGAGAAAGGTAAAAAGGTTGATTATTTTCATTTCCCCTATCCCAATTCTGCAAAATTACTGGTGCGTCCTGGTAAGCTACTGCTGTTTGTCTATCCACAATGTTCTGGGGAGGATCTTCTATGGCTTTAAGCAATTTTTCCCTTTGAGATGGGATCTTCATAATTTTTGACACAGGAACCAACATTTTCGCATTATTGAGCCATCCCTCTAAATCAATATTTAACTCTGAATTTGCATGAACATTTGATTTAGGAGGAGAAGGAGCTACCTTAGGAATGTTCGTTTGAGGCCTATCTTGATTTCTGTGTCCATTCCTTTGGTAAGTAATGCCTCTATACTTAGCCATTTCTGACACTTGTTGGGGAGTAGGCTTAGGACCAAATTTTTCTGTTGCCTTATCTACAACATTATTCATGCAATTAGCATTACCACCTTGTTCAACAAATTCCATCCAATCATGCATTCCAACATTGTACTTTCTACCACACATATTAACTTGTTCATTTCCTGAGCTAGAATAATCTTCTTCATCACAACCTTCAAGGAAAACTGGGCAAGTCATTTCCTCATGAAACTCGCCACAAGGTCTACAATAAGGTATGGCTTGATGATCAACCAAGTTGGTGGACTCAAAAGGATTTGGTGGCCTTTGATCTTGAGGAGGAGGTCTCTTTGGCCATTCTTGATTTGGCTTGTGATGGGATCTACTAGATTGCTACCTCTCCATACTTATCAATATATTTTGTAAGGCATTCATCTGATTGGCATGGTTAATTTCCATTTGTTTGATCAATTGAGTTAGCTCGTTAATGCTATCGCTAGAAGACTCTTGGCCCTCTACTTTCTTCTTCCTCTCCTCAACATTCTTGGATGAAGTTCCACTTGAGAAACCAGGAATGTTTGACCTCCTAGCATCTTGCATGCATCCCTTAGAGTTTGTGGATCCTTATCCCTCAATTGATATCTGATTTCCCCCTCAAAGGCTTCCATGTAATGAATTAAAGTAGATGCATCAGGAGGCTTGATAGTTGTAGGGAGACTCTTAACCAAGTCATTAAACTTTTTATTGAACTCATCCATAGTCTCATTCTTTTTTTTTCTGACTTGTACTAAGGGCAGCTAACAAATGTCAATTCTCTTTCCGATCACCTCATCTTTTTCTGAAAGCCTTTTGAATTTCGGCCAAGGTGCCAAACTTATTAGGATCTTGTTTTGTAAACCACTCAGCTGCATCCCCTTCCAAAGAAAACACAAAAAGGGTCATCTTAACATCCTCATGATTATGACCATTGCACCACTTGTTGATACATAAGTCAACATTTAAGATGTGAGCTTTGGCACTAACAACATTGTTCCCCTGAAAGGCAGGTAATTTCTCAATAGCTTTGTTAGGAATTGCATGAGGAACACCTTGAATAACTGCAAAGTTCAAAGGCCTTAGTAGATCACCCATTGTTGAATTAGGATTAGTTGTTGTAGGATTATTATGTGCAAACAAGAGATGGATATCATAGATTTCTTCTTCTCCAAGACTTTCAAGTAGCCTACGAGGAGCAAGTCTGTTTATTCTCCTGCTATAAACCTTTTCAGGTTCAGGAGAGGAATAAACCAACCCTTTCAGATTGCTCCTAGTAGTATACTTCAAAGAATTTTCTAAAGGAGTTGCCACTTGGAGAGTAAGCAAAAACGAATAACACAACTCAAGTTAAAAAAATTAGGGAAAAAAATTATTCCTTAGCTTTCAAAGAAAAAATTAGAGTTGTCACTTAACCAAGGATAAGAGACTTATCCCCGACAACGACGCCAAAGATGTTTCTGTCCTTATACACACCTACTAACGTGGAGAAGTCTCCAACCCACTTGGTGTGTCCTTGGAGGCACAAGCCTAAGTCCAAACCCACTGTCACCTTGATTTGGACTTCTTCCGTCTAGGCTCGCTCCCAGGGAAGCCAAGAGGGGTAGACCCTACTTAACTAAGTTAAGTTGATTAAGTGTTCTAGGAGTTAATTTTAAATCTTGAGTTAGGGAGACCTAACCTAAATGACAATCAATAATGCAATGCAAAAGTTTAATGACAAACAAACTTCTTTACCTACAAAATCAATTAAGACTAGTGCCTAAAGAAGGGTAAATGGAGTCACTAATATTATCCAAAAATATACAAAGTTACAAAACAACGTTATGAACTAATTTCAATGAATCAAGAATATAACCATAAAGAGTAAAGAATAAGCTTTACAATTATGAATGAAATGAAATAGATGTATAACAAACTAGACAACTTAGATGATTATATAACTATACAAGAGATCAACCTAACATATAATGAATGATTAAAGCATTGAGATATTCACCAATGAAAGATAACTTGACAAGTAACTTGGAAAGCAAAGTGCTTAAGAGAGATGTGCAACTTAGGAAGTAGATAGCTTGAAAGTAAATGCACCCAACTTGAAGGCAAAGTTACGTGGAAAGTAAAGATGCTTGTAAAGTAAAGTACATGAATTGTAAATTTCCTTGAACATAAAACTTGCACAACTAAAGAAAATCGAAAATGTAAGCACAAGTGTTGTGAAAGTGTCATAGGTTGATTTTAGGAAAATTTTAAAGTCTCTCTTTAGTTAGGGGGATTAAGGTTTGAAGATGCAAGCCTAGACTATGTGTCTACGCCTAAACGCTTACCGCTTTGACCAAAAGGACTGCTGGGTGCTCAAGAAGGAGGACAAACAAGGTCCTCCCCTAGCTCCACCGGTTAATCCGGATGCTTGGGTGCTCAAGCAGGGAGGACACTTAGTGCCATGAAGCCGTCCCCGACTTACACCCCCTGTAGCTTCCACAAGGCACCCTTGTTGATGGTGAAAGTTGTATCAGTTTGGGTGCCTAGTTAAACTAGATATGATTACTTTCCAACAACAAATGAGTTACTCTCCGAATTAGTCTAGATGTGGCTACTTGCTAAATAACAAAGATATTAACACATTATACAAGTTATACAAGCCTTACGATATTGCATGGATTGGCTAGGCCAAATCACTTTGCAAGGTGTAGGAAAAAGTGAATTAAAGCAAGTGAATTGACTTGGAAAAATAAAATAATTGCACCTAGCCTCACAACCTTGCCTTTGAGACGAACAAAGTTCGCTTACATAAGAATAATCCAAAATACTTGGAATATAACAAATTAATCCATGTAGGACTGTAAATAATATATGAATAGATAAGATAAGATAATAAGATATATAATAAGATGATTACAAATGAGAATGAGGGCTTGCTTATATACCCACGCAGGGGTGCCCTTAACCAATAGTCATGTCCTTTGAGACATGTCCTTTCATTATTAATAGTTATTATTATTAATTAATTATTATGTTATGAATATCTATTTATATGTATATTTATGTTCATAACAGCCTTAAGGAAAAGTGGGGCAAACAAGAAAGAAAGTAAATACTAAACAACCCAACAAAGGCACAAGGAGGAGGACAAGCCTACCGATTTTGTGCCAAATTGGGTATGGAAATAAAAAGCTTAGCTTGAAACAATAAGCAAGTAAACCTAGCCACACAACCTTTCCTTAAGGACAAGTGGGACAAATAACAGATGCATAAAACATAAAACTAATCCTAGCCTTACGATTTGGCATGGATTGGCAAGGCCAAATCAATATGCAAGTTGTAGGGACATTTAAAAATTAAATACAAAACATAAAATTTAAAACTTAGAGAAAAATGCAAGCCCAAGAAACTCTCTTGGGCTGCTTACAATGCTTGGAAAATAAGAGAGAAGAAGAAGGTTTTGAAACCCCTACTTGGGAGGCTCTTTTGAAGTGTTTTGAGGCCCAAAATGGATATCACCTCCCCTTGTTCTGGCGAGAATCTGCAAAAAACACAAGCTAATGCTTGCTGGAAATGCTGTAAAACACTAAAAAAACACTCAGAAATTTCTGTTAGTAATAAACATAAATTTTACATATAAAAATCTGAATAATAAAGATGTATTTTTTAAGCCTATTTGAGAACATAAACTGCTTCAAATGAGAAGGGAAATGGCAGAAAATAAAATAGAAAATAATGGAGGAGTCCCTTGGTTGAAGCAAACAAATTCCCAGATCTGAAATTTGCCTCTCTAAACCCTTGGTGACCTGTAAATAAGTGAGATCTTGCTACAGAAAACAAAAGGAGGTGAGTAGATCAAATAAGAATTGTAAAATACTTTCCAATACCATAAGAAATAGCTCATAAAATCTACAGTAATACTACCATAAACTTACCCAAGCAAAATACCTTGCTTGGATCTCCTAAGTTAGATCTACAAGCAAGGACAACACAAAAACTATGGCAACAATATCACCTCAAAAAACCATGAGGAGCATCAAGAAGACTCCTAATGCACCATGAACTTCCTCCAAAGCTTTCCTTTTATTCAATAAAAATTGCATGCAAATACTTGCAACAAAACTTAGAAGAAAAAATGGGAGAGAGAGAGAGGAGTGGGAGAGATTTGGGCAGCATAAGTTTGCTCTGAGAATAGATGTGTCAAATGAGGAGGGGTAGGCATTCTTTTATACTTGGGAAGGGAGAGAGACCCGTCTTGGATGAGCTCCAAGTGTCACTCACCCAAAAGAAAAGTCAATCCCAAGGGAGGGCGCACTTTTAGGGTTTTGGTAGTGTTAGGGTTTGAGGGTTGAGTGTGGAGAAGGGGGAAACACCTTTTCACTCACCCAATAGGTGAGTTAGAGGCTTAGGGGGGTGCTCTTAGGGTCTAGGCTAGCTTTTTGGTTTAATTTTTAATTTTGGCCAAGATCTAGAGCAAGGGGGGCACACTTTCCTTAGGGAGATGGTCACTTTAAGTTGTGACTAAGCCTTGGGGGGTTGATTAAGTTAGAAAATTGCTTTTCTAACTTAGGAAAAATGTTAGGAAACCTTTCCCACTCTCTCTCATGTCTTTTTTCCTATTTTATATTTTTTGACATTTTTACTTAGCGAAATTAAAACAATTAATTGCTGATTCTAGATTGACTTGGACTCCTTATGGACAAAGACCTAGCAAAACTTGTCCAATTGAGCTGAAACTTGGTCCAGGGGTGTAGGGGGTCTCTTGCCATTTCTTTTGAGTACTCACACCCCTATGAAAATCCCTTAGGACCAAATTTTTACATTTTTACATCAAATTTATTTAAAAATACCATGAAATGGGTAATTTTAATAAATTAAATACTTTTATTAAAACTCAACAAAATTCCGTAAGACTCTAGAAGATGTCTAGCATGGTCATTTACAATATTCCTAGACCCTAGTCACCCATTGGGCTCGATCATTAGGATGCCTTTCACCACTTTGGAGGATTATTGTTAGTGAAAAACTCAAGGGTAGTTAAAAATCACTAGAGGATAAAAAACACTCGATGAAAAGACTTCGCTAATGATAAAGTCCTGGGTAACTAACTAAAATATGACTCATGTTGACTCATTACATTATTATCCCACGTAGGAGAGTGAACATTCCAATTACAAAAAGACGTGCCGGGGGCAAAATTGCTTTGTAGAACCAGAAGTCTTCAAAAGAAGTTGTACCCCAAGGTACACAACTTCATTGTACTTGGAGTCGACCCCTAGTTGAAATAGGTGGTCAACACCTCCTAACTCCTTCCAAAATGGAATTGTTCTAGATCCCTGAACTGTGTGCTTGGTCCCCATACAAAATTCCACATACAAATCCGAGTCAGACTTTGTGAATCTTTTGAACACTTCTCATGCTCTTGTCATATAACATGAGGCTCCACTATCTATCAACCATGTATCATCTGATATGGTGCCCAAAGTAGTTTGGGAAATAAGTAAAAACTATGACTGTTCAAACTTCTTGGCAAACTTGTCCATTTGAGCCTTTGCCGATGCAGTTACCTCTGGTTGCGTCTTGTTTCCCCCTTTCTTCTTGTTCCGACATTGACCTACATAATGCCCAAACTTGTGACATGCAAAGCACTTGACTTTGCTCATTTTCTTCTTCTTGCTGTCTCCACTGGCAATCGCCTCACCCTTCTATACCTGGCTGACAAAAGCTTCATTCTCATCATCCTTTTTGTGCCTGCCTCCATTCATCTCTTCATCTCGAAGTTCCTCCTGAACGAAGTCATCCTACAATCTTGACCAATTAGGGAGATTTTGTCGTGCCACGACTCCTTTGATGAATGATGTCCACTCCTTCGTGAAGACTTTTAACGCTGACCTCACCAACTCTGAATCTGCCACTGTCTCGCAAACTGTTGCCAATTCATCTCGAACCTGTTGGATCCGGGTGAGATAACTTGTCACCGTATCTGATCCTGTCATCTTCGTGTCCTTGAACTTCTCTCTTAGCAACATCTTGCGATTCTCGTTCTTTCTCTAAAACAAGCTCTTCAAATCCTCCCACATGTCCTTGGCTGAGTTTTTTCCCGATAGGTGAAGGATCAAGTGATCCTTCCCTCCGTCTAGGATTATCCTCTTTAGATTATGGGCGGCCAGTTCTTTTGGATCTGTTGGGACCATGATGGAGTTGGACAACTCCCAAATGTCATTCTCCATCAACATCAACATGACCCGGTCCTTTGACAAACTGTAGTTAGATACCCTGTCCAACATGTCTCTGAAACACAGCCTGATGCTGCCATCTCGACAACCAGCTGAAAACTCAAAATATATCTCTTCGACCTGTTGCATGGTCCCGCTGCTCGGGCCTGTTACCCGGATTTGCTTCCTACTGCCCAGGGCACTTGCCTGCTGCCCGGACAATTCTGGGGCTGCCCAGCTGTTGCCCAAAAATTTTTGGGCAATCTGTCCGCTGCCTAAGTGCTATCGAACCTTGCCCGGGGGCTGCCCAATCCCTATCTCGGCCCCTCTACGCTCATGGGCATCTCCTGGAGTCCTTGCTGGCTGTCAGACCACCTTCTTGGCGACCCCTTCGACCTGCTATCCAAGCTGGCACACTGGCGACTGTCTCGGTGTGTTGGCACTTCTCTGTTGCTAGCTGCCTCAACTCTTGCCTTCACCCATTGCCTGCCAACTGTTCTGCAGCAAGGTGGCTGTTACTTCAGCCTTTTCCTCTACCGGTGGCCACTTGTTAGCAGGCGACTGTCTTCTCTGGCCGCACCTCCGCTACTACAACCTCCATGTTCTTACCTCCACGAACCCTTCTCAACCATCCAACTTGCGGCTTACTCTTCACAATCGTTCCTACTTCCATGTACCCCCACGACCACATTTCTCTCACCTTTGTTGGCTCGCACCTCAACCTGAATCCTCAACCGCCTTTCTCCTAGCCGGTGGCAGTTGTTGTAGCTCATGACCTAGCGTCATAGCTCCATATGTCGACAGAATCTGCTGACTGTCCAACCGACGTTGACTCTCCTGTTGGTAGATCACACCAGACCTTTGGTCGCTGCACCCACGATTGTCTCTCATGTGCCTTTGATCACGTCCATAGTCCACACGACTTCACACACTCTCTTATTCGATGTTTGGCGATTGCTCCACTCAGGCGTCACTCTTCCACTCAGTCAACAGATCAGGTGCCCAATCTCTTTGTGCTTTCACTCAACCCGGATTTCACCTTTGTAGGTTGCGTGTGATCTAATCTGCAGCCGTCCGTACGTTGTACAGATCGTACGACGACTGTGCCGTATGGCTGCACAATTCCCTTTTTCTTAATTTACGAGCTTTATCTTTTTACCCCACAACCTGCAAAACCTGCAAATAAAATTTCCTCGCTATAGAATCTATCTCGTGCAAAGAACTCGACTTCTTCAGAGTCTCGGCTTTGATACCATGTTAATTTCTTAAACCTAGCACCATGACAATTAACTCAGAAATAAAACACTTTTTTCATTCACTGCGCAACTAGGTTTTAAACAAAAATCAGCGGAAACATTTAACTCAGAAACCAATCATACATTGCACAAGATATTCGGGTAAAAACCCCTGGAAAAACCCTTGCTGGAAAACCAGATCTTCTTTTATTATTATTGGACTCCCTTCCTGGGATAATGGACCTTCAGAGGATTACATTACAACGCAGTGATAGGCTAGCCCACCTGGGTGCTATCTCCCTCTCTGCCCCTTTGCACACTTCCTCAGCCTTGTCCACTCAGACTTAGATGGAATTTCTTCACCTGCTTAGTGAGATCTCCTCACTCTCTCTCAGTGTGTATCTCATCCCCTCACCTAGGCTGCCTTTTATTACATTGAGATTTGACAAAATGAATCACTAACCCTAGATTTCCAAAGTGATCAAAGGCTGAGATCTAATCTCACCTTCACTTTAGATCTAACGACTATGACTTAATCAAACTCTCACTTAAGTTACTAATGCCACTAACTTAGGCATTTAACTTAATTAATTAAAAGATCATTCACTTTAATAATTACTAATGAAGTGAACTTCCTAAGGTTTTCTGAGAGGTTACAAGGATGAATTCCACATGCTAGACATCGAACCTATGTGGAACTACTTGTTCGATGCTACAAAAATCAACACTTGATATGCTTATGGAGGAAGGACTCGAGCTCATCAATGTAGATTTCGAAGAGTGTCGGCGAGAGGGGGCAACCTTGCCTTACTCTGATGGTACTCTGAATGAAGTTGGAAAGGCCATGTGCCATCCTGAGGCGTCCTGAAACTTAAGTCATACAAGCTCATGATGGCTACCAGGAGGGTCTCAAATATGCCAATGTCCTGAAGCCTCTGGAATAATGCTTTTCTTAGAACTGTGTTAAACGCTTTCGAAAAGTCTACAAAGCAAGTATTTGCATCTCTTGATGTTGCTGCTTGTTAACCCCCATATTTTCCCCTTTCACAAACTAGAGGGTTATGAGCCAACTTACTTCATCAAGCTAGTGTTTAAAGTTGGTTTCGAGAGACAGTTTTCACGAGTCGGAGGTTGGTTCCCACATGGTTCAGATGCAAGATGTTTCGGTGATATAATTCTAGTTCAGAGTTAGAGACATTGCATAGGTTTTTCATCACTTTTGGAGAAAATTGCTATTTTTAGCAATCTTCTTTCTTTTAACGAGCCAGAATTTAGAGGTTTGCATAATAGAGATGATTACATCTTTAGCATCCTTGTGAGCTCATGATTCCAATGAGCTTTTTTTTGGGCAACATGCGAGACACTGCTATTTTTAGCAGTTTAAGTTCTAGGGTTCAAATGACTATTTTGATCACATATTCAAATTCTGTGTAGAAAATCAAATCCAATGAACCTGATTGACATGCAGGAAGTTTGTATTTTTAGCTCTGTTGAGAAAATCGCCTAAAAATCGCGATTTTTTAAAGAAAACGATTTTTTCCAAAAAAATCGCTGAAAAAATCGGTCAATTTTTTGGCGATTATTTAGGAAAAAATCGCAATTTTTTTGAAAAAATTGCCAAAAACTCGCGGGTCAATGGCAAAAAATCGCCTGTCTAAAAAAACTTAGAAAACCGTGGAGGGGGGGGAATGATGTGTTTTGGTGTGCAGATAAGGGTAATTTTGCCTTACTAGTGCTATTTAAAAACGTCCCCACCCCCTCCATTTCACCCACCCTAGTAATTAATGGTAATGTTAAATTCTTAAAGTAAAAGTGACATTCTCACTTAAATTTTTAACATTACCATTAATTGTTTCAGGATGTTTGAGAGTGGTTCCAACCTCATTGGACTTCATATGGAGAAAGTAGAATTTTAGGTCCCATTCAAAATTCA
>JZKD02S2404118.1:7955-28888 GCA_000966675.3 Picea glauca | reverse complement strand
TGTACCCTGGCCAACAACTGCTTGATGCACAGTCCCACATTATTACGACACCTGAAGTGCGGTATGTCCAGAAGGTTCATGATGACAGAATTGTAGAGCTCTGTAATCCACTACGTGGGCTCCTGGGTCTACCTAGGGGTCCTATCTCCCTTGTGTCTACCAAATAGGTTCCTTCTGCCAAATCTGGTAACTTTTCCATATCACAAACATCATGGTCCGAGTATCGTAATTTAGGCACTTTCCCAAGCATGTCCTCCACTATTACCACTATGTCGAGGATGTAGGGGACTGTTATTTTTGTGGCATATTGCACCTTTATTTTTTGGCCGACGACAAGTTGGCCTTCCACAGATTTTTTTGTCATGTCATCTTCTTCTCCCTCAGTTTTCAGTTGGTTGGTGATGTCCTCAACCGATACCTCCTCTTTGCAATGACCCTGTTGTTGACCCTTCATTTCCTCGGGTTTAGTAGGTGTTTCTGGGTTAGGGTTTGTGTTGCCATTTGTGTTTTAAGATCTCTGACCCATTTTTCCTTACACAACTGTCAAGGTTTCTTCCTCTACCCTCCTCAGACTGAGCAACTCTATCTATGAGGTAGTTACATCTTCCAGTTCTACGACATTCTTAGGTTCTTCCAACATTTCCTTTCTTCTTTGGCCCTGTCAAGTAACCCTAACATATTTCCCTGGAGCACCAAACTTTTGAGGTTTCATGCTGTCGACTGAGCAGTCAAGTTCTATCGCATTTTCCTAATTTCGCCTAGTTCGGGGCTCTGCAGCTCTCTTTGTGCTCTAAAATTGCTAAGTGCCGAACTGACCCGTGCTTTCCATGCTTTATAGACCTGGTCATAAATATTTGGTTGTATTTTTCACATTTTCTGTGCATTTGCGTCGTGTCCAATTTTTCCTGCACGCAGTCTTTCAATTTTGTCTCATCATTTGTTGCATGTGAAATTTTCCATGTTTCTTCTGTTCAACCAACTTCCTCTTCCTTTTGTATTTTTCTTATTTTTATGCTTTTATCTTCCTTTTTCTTCTTTTTCTCCTTTTTATGTATTTTATAAGTTTTTCTCTCCTAATATCTACTATAGTACATTATATACATGGATTCGTTACTGCGCTGTGACTATTGAGAGTTAGTAGGTTGACTATCCCTATACAGTTTTAGTTGACTACCATTCACCATTCCCTTCATCTCTTCTCCTGTCAAGCAGGGATGATTTTAAGGATGGGAATTTATTTTAAAATGTAGAAAAATTGGCGAATCTTACTAATATTCATATGCCAACTATAAATGTTTGGCAATATTTTTGTAAAAATATTAAAATTTCTAAGGATTTTATATAGTTTGTATAAATTTTTAGCGATTTTTAAGTTAAAATAATTTTATCCTATAGAATTTGGGCGAATCATTTTTAGAATAGTGAATCTCTTTTTGGGAAAAACCATGGAAAATTAGCCCATGGGCGAAATTTAGCCCCTAAAACCATCTATGTTGTCAAGTCCTTTAGCTGCAAAAATCCTCCATCTATGACAATATTCACTTCATATGGCCCTAGACAATTCATTCTAAACTTCTCAAGATGTTGCAAAAATTTATTGTCATAGAGAAGAACTAGGTCTACCTCCCTAAATCTCTTCTTCTTTATGTGTCTTTCATGTGAGGCTTTGTCCCTTACTTTTTGCAACTCTTGGTGGAATCCTTCCAGAATTATGTCTTCTTCCATTTCCATTAGTTGAATTAACCTCTCTTGTACTACACCTCTTTCTATCATATTGGTAATCACTGCTATGTGCAGACTGGGTACCAAAAATTCCAATGGCACCACTGCTTCTTATACATACACCAATATGAATGGTGTTTGTCATGTTAAATTCTTTCATGTAGTCTTGTATGCCCATAATATTGTTGGTATTTTCAAATCCCAATCATCTTTGTTCACATTGCATATATTTGTCAAATCATTCTCCAAAATCTTGTTGAAAGCTTCTACTGTCCCATTTTCTTGAGGATGATATGGTGCACTCTTCTAGTGATATACTTTAAACTTCACAGTCATAGAGTTGATGGTACTATTAATAAAATGGGTGCCTTGGTCACTCATCAAAATCATGGGACATCCAAATCTTGTGATCACCTGCTCAAATAAGAAGTGTGTTGTTGTCTCTGTGCTGCAATATTTTATTGGTGTTGCTTCTACCCATCTGGTTAAGTATTTTGTCGTAGTAATGATGTATCAAGCTCCTAAACTTCTTGCTGGTGGATTAATAGGTCCAACAAAATCTATTGCCCATTTTTCAAATACCTAAAGAGTTACTTGGGGTCTTAGGGGCATCTCATTGCTTCTGTTAGGTTTTCCAACTCTCTGACAGACATCACAGTTATAAAAAAAATCCTTTGCATATTTATGAACTATTGGCCACCATAACCCTACATGCAATACATTTTGTGTGGTATATTTTCCTACATAGTGTCCTCCCCCTATACCTCCATGAGATTCTACTAGAACCCTGGGGCATTCATCTTCCAATACACACCTTGTCAATATGTTGTATGTGCCCTTATTGTATAAAACAACTCCAATGAGTTTATAGTCTACAACTCTGACTACCATAGTTTTCTTTTGTGCGGTACTAAACTCCTTTGGAACAACTCATGTACTCAAGAATTCAATGACATCAACGAAGTACTCATCATTTATTGGTACTGAAAATAAATGTGCATCAGAGAAGTTATCTTCCAAGTTATTAGGTTCTTCTTCAATGGTGACCCTTGACAAGTGGTCTGGTCCTGTATTTATCTTCCTTGGTTTAACGATTACCTAAAAATCAAATTCCTGTAATAATAAAAGCCATCTACAAATCCTCCCCCCCAACACTGGCTTGTTGACTAGATATTCGAGGGAAGAATGATATGTGAACATTTTAAAATGCTTTCCCAATAAGTAATGTTTGAATTTATGTAGTGCATATACCATGGCTAAGAATTATCTTTCCGTGGTGTTGTAATTCTTCTCTTATTTTGATAACTTCCTTCTTGCAAAGGATATAGGATGATATAAATCACCTGCTCCTGGATGCACCATAATTTCTCCAAGTGATATTATTGATGTATCTACATGCACATGAAATTTATTTTCCCAATCTGAAAACACTAAGATAAGTGCTATCAACATTGTCTCCTTTAAGGTATCCAATCCCTGTTGACAGTCCTCAATCCAATGGAATTTGGTGTCCTTCTTCAATAGTTTTTCCATCAGCGCAGTAATTTGTGCATACCCTCTATAAACTTTCTGTAGTACCCTATATTTCCCAGTGTGGCTCTTAACAGGTACACTGACTTTGGTGGTGGTAAGTTCATTATTACAACAATCTTATCAGGTTCAACCAGTAAACCATGTTTTCACACTATATCTCCCAACAATATCCCAAAATATGTGCCAAAAATGCATTTCTTGATGTTTAATGCGATCTGACATTGCCTGCATCTTTCCAACATTAGTCTTAGGACTTCCACATGATCTTTCAAAAGACTGAAAATAGTCCAGTCATCCAAATATACTTCTAATAGCTTATGTATGAAATCTATAAAAGAACCTATGACCATACTTGAAAACATGGTTGGTGCATTCTTCAATCCAAAGGGCATAACTGTATATTGGTATGATCCCCATTCTATACAAAATGTAGTCTTATGCCTATCCTCTGGAGCTATTTTGATCTGATGATAACCCAAGAATCCATCTGTGAATGAATATGATTCCTGGCCTCTCACATTCTCCAAGACCTCATTTGTAAAAGGGGTTGGGAAAGGATCATGTAAGAAAGAATCATTTAGTTTCCTAAAATCTACACAAATTATTATCCCTCCTTGCTTCTTTTCCCAGACTACCATGGGAATGATCCATTCAGATTCCTCCACCAGTTCTATGATACCAGTTTCCAACATTCAGTCAATTTTTTCTTTCACTTTTTTCTTATACACTGGATTCATCATGTAAGGTCTCTATCTAACAAGTCTGGCATATGGTTTTATAGGTATCTTCATCTAACCTAGCTCACCTACTATTCCCTTCATCTCTATAAAGGTTGTTGGAAACATGTCACTGTATTCATGCAGTAACTATGTTATCCTTTCTAGTTTCTGCTCATCCCATTAGTCTCCAATGCTTTCCATTTTAGGGTTTTCTTCTGTCCCAATGTTGACTTTCTTGACCTTGATTGGTGCAACAAATCCCTCTGACTCTAGAGATGGACCTTCCACCTCTCTCTCTCCCTCAATATCCATGATCTAAATGTTGCATGGATCATCTTCATCTAGCGCTTCCTCTACGACATGATAGCATGAGAGTAAATATTTGACTATCTATCGTTTCTTTGTTGATATTATGTTATAATCTCCACCTCAGGTTCCTCAAATAATATCATTCCCTGTATCAACTTCAAAGTTAAATCAATGTTGGGTTTCTCATTCTTAAATGATAAAGTTACCACAAAATTTTGTTGTAATACTATACATTATGTAGTGCCTCGATGCATCTCCTAGTCTATGTACTATTTCCCTTGTATCCCTTCCAATGTATGAATGAAGTAATGATTCCATTCTTCTAGTGGTGTCAACCTACATTGTGTTCTTCATTTCTCTAAGCACTCGACTAGTCTTCCTCTCCCATCATACTTATGCAATGTATTTCTCCCTTGTTTTGCACCAAATCTAATGCATAGTAACCTTTTACAATGATACCAGTCCTTAATTTTTTCCTTATGCGAGCCCCACCATATAGCAGGTGTTTCCTTGAGTGCAATATCCAGGGATAACAACCTCTGATTGTCCAAAAATTTATCCTCGTAATTTTTTAGGAATTCCTCTAAGTCGTTCAAACAATGAAAAGTGGGAGGTTCCCTGATCTTTGTACCAACCCACCTTACTACGTAGTCTATTCTTTCACACCTTCTTGTGGAGACTTCATGTAGTCTCTATGCCAGTTCTCCAGACCTGCGTCTGAGTCTAAAGAAAATGATGTAATGCTTCTCCAGCTGAGTATTCCATCTGCAACAGGGTTGACATAATCGTCTTCTCACACAGTATTTCTACACAACTGATTTATTTCTTCCAAGTCCAAACATGTTGTCTCTACAAACCTTTCTCCTTTTGAAGGATCCAATGGTGCAATCACTATGTACTCACCTAATTCAAAAGTCATTTTCCTTTCCTTCAGGTTGATCAAAAATTTATTATTGAATGCCCAATCCAATCCAAGTAATGTTTGATAGGGTGTTGCTCCATCTACTATATCTATCATTTCAAAATCTTCCATATTGCACATTCCATCCAAGTCTACTATCACACCTTTAAGTCTTCCAATTGGTAAAACTATATGCTGATTTGCTAGTTTCAAATGGACATGTGAATATACTTATGTGGGTTCCCCCATACACTTCCATGTCTTCTTAGGTAAGACATTTACTTCAGAGCCTAAGTCAAGTATGATATCTCCCATATTGAAATCCCTAATGTTGGTATTTATCCTTAATTCCCTACTTGTTCTTCTTCTTGTATGGAGATGATTGACTATCTTTTGGTCTAACTTCCCTTCTACCTCTATGTTGCATATTTCTAGCAAATTCTATAAGACCTTAATGGATGATGGATCATTCAATAACTTAACCCAGGATTGCAAAAAAGTATTTATGTTACTTACTTGCTCTAAAGATTTTCCTTTGCTAGTGTGATCCATTGAAGATGGCATCTCGTACATAGGTGGATCCTGAGTTTGTTTCATAATTGATGTAGATGCAATATTCTCCTTGAGAATCTCCTATCGGGCTTCCTTAAATGTTTCATTTTCTTTCTATGCACCAAAATGTTTATGTGGTTCAATATTCTTTTTGAATCATTGGTGTTGATATGGATCATGTTTTGCCACATCATCTCCTGCCTTGGCTCCTCCTTGAGTAACTATGTTGATATTCTTTCCATCATCCCTGAATTTTGCAGAAATCAACTAGACATTCTGATTGTTTTGGTTCCTTTTTTCTTGAATTTTTCCCAATAGTGTTGGGAAGTCTTCTGTTTCATGGTCTGTTGTGCAGAAATACATGCATGTCATAGGTGGAAGTGGAAATTCTCTTGCATAATGTCCTGGTTGTTGGAAGTTGTGGAATACTACTAGCCCTCTACTTCATCCAAATCCTCCTCTTCCTCGAACTTCACCTCTAAATCCACCTCTATCTTGTCATGATGCATTGTATTGGGGTACCTAGTTATACTGCGTGGAATTATAATGCGGTTGCAGATTGTTGTACTATGGCTATGCAGGATTGAATTGTGGTGGCATATTGTTGAAATACGGTGTAGTTTGTGCTGTCATCATCTCTTCTTGTACCATGTAAGTGTTTGAAGTTCTTTCTCTCATCAATTCCAACATTCTACATTCCTTATCATCATGACCCATTGATTTGAAAAAATTGCAGTATGAAAATTTTGTCACTGTCTTATACTTCTGCATCATTGGAAAATGATATGGATCATGCCCATGTGTCTTACAAATCTCGCACCATGGTCCTCTTGTTGGCAAGGGGTTTGGAACCCCTGCTTCCAAGTACTCCGCAAAGTTTGGACATTCATTCTTATGATGTCCTTCTATCTTGCATAACATAAAACAAGCAAATTCTCTCTTCTCTTTTCCCTTAATATTATGGTTCAATTGAAATGTTAGATTCTTCAGATCCTCTTTCAGCTCCTCTATTGTTGGATTTGTCTGTTAATACTGATTTTCATCCAGCTGTAGGGATGTTTGTAGGGCCTCTTCCTGAGTTTGGAAAATCTATTGTCTCAAATGATACTTCAAGAGTGGTAATAGTGAGTTGACAAATAACTACCTATGTTGCATGTAATTAATAAACTACTTCAACTTACCTTTCAAATGTTTGAACCTTTGATCAATACCCCAGACAGACTCACCTGGTTTCTTCTTGATTTTGACCATTTCATTCATGTACTGGTCTTCTGATCTTGACTTGTGAAACTTGTTTACAAGTATCTTTTTCACCTCTGAAATAGTCATTGGTACTCCTTGTGGACTATTTACATCAAGGCTCATTTACCAGTACAACCCGTGGTCTCTGAGTGTCATAGATAACTCCACGTGTTTTATATCCTTGTCTATGATCTTCTTTGCTTCCCAAATCTTTTCACAGATAAATAGATGTTTTTCAGGGTCCTCTGATTCCTCACCCCGAAACTTTGGTAATATGATGGTGGAATGTAGTCCCGCCAGTTTGAACTGTGTCGAATTACCTCTTTTGCGTAATGTAGATAATTGATTGTTACTTCCTAAACTTGCTCCCTAGTTGGTTTTCCTTGATTGGAAACTTGACCCGTTTCTCCTATTCCACTAAAATTCGGTTGTCTAAACATTGGTGTTCTTTCAGGTGTATTAGTCGCACATGGGGTTGTAGGTTCCACACTGACTGTAATCTAGACTGGAGTTTTTCCTTTTGTTCCTAACCTTAGACCTCTTGTTTTCCTTTCATATGTTGTGCATAGGATTTCCTCAATCTAATCCATAACCCAAAGATCATCTACCTCTTCTTCATCGCTCGCCAAGCCTTATATGTCGACTATGGCCCTCTTTTTGTTATTCATCTTATATTGGTAAGGTCTATCGCTGCACATCTTTCCAGTTTTTTCCATTATCTGCTTTGTCTAGTCCTCGTCCATCATGATTGGGTCCATGGCCTCCTTTTTATTCCTCTTATCCATATCCTTGTCCATCTCTCAAACTCCTATCAATGATCCCCATGTTTCCCCATGCGCACAGGGAAGTTTAGTTGTCTCATTCCATGGTCATCACACCTTTGTCATATAATAAAATCTTGATAGAAGTATATAATGATCTGATGTACCTATCTCTGGGCCCTGCAGAAAATCCTGCTCTGCATCAGCGTATGACTTCACATTATCAACTGAAATTCAGTGAAAACCCCTACAATAATAAAGTCTAACCAAAAATCTATTGCACGTGTAAATTTATTATTGACTCGCTACAACTATGCAATATCCACCAGATGCTACTGTAGATGTCTGATATGATTCGTAGGATGGTTTTCCTTCAACCTCAATAGGCACTCATGTAACAGATGCGGGAAATCATAGAAAAATATTTCATGAAAGTCTCTAAACACATATTTGTCGAGCCATTTGTGCAGTGTAAACTTAGGTTTTCTATTTTCCTTCTGTGCAAACTCGAGTTCCTTTATCCTCAACCATCTCTCAATATCTTCCTTCACTGAATTCCATGGCCTAAACATTCCCTGTTATGCTTTCATCCTACATGATTTTCTTCCACAGATCCCTTCCATTGAATCATGTGCAATTCCAGCTGGCAACAGAACCATTTCTTAGACACTTGGGCTGACCCATATTCTGATCTCAATAGGTTTCTAACAAAACCCTCAAAACTATCATCCCTCCTGGTAAACCAAAAGGAAACATTGTCCACAGAGTGCACAACACAGTCTCACCTGAGATAGCTTTATGGGGGACTACAATACTCAGGTGTTTGCAATATATGAAGGGATGGGGACTATGTTTTGATTCTTTGCCTCATGTATTAACATTAGTATTCATTCATCTACTTCTAGGAATCATTCATTCATATAACTATGCATGCATGTTGTTATAATCATATTTAACCATTCATTATTTAACTGATACATATCATAACATCCAAACAATTATTCAGACACATTAACACAATGTATTTACCGTGGTTCACCCCCTCCTGGGGCTACATCCACAAATACATATCTCTTCTTCTCTTTTATTCATTCTTCTGCAAAATATGTGCATTACATCTTCAACATTAGAATCAGAAGGAGAGTGCATACCCTCTGTGAGGCAGACTAGATCACACCAGGCTCCACAGCTTGTGAACTAACCCTAAAAAGATAGCTTATTCGTCTCAACCACAATAATAACAACCAAAACCTAATCAACAACCAACGAACCCCCAACCTGGACCTCCTATGTCTTTATTTATACTAATCTACTGGCTTATAGACATTACAATTTTGTCAAAAACCCTAACCCTAACATGGTTAGCTCTGTCTACATGCGCGCCACACTACTTTTCCTCCTGCATGCTACTTTTACTTTGTTTTCTACATGTTTATTTTCTTCCACCTATTGTGCATGCTTCAAAATAGATATTTCTCTCCAAAAATAGGCTTGCGCCCAAAATAGACTTTCTTCCCAAAATAGATATTCCTCCCAAAATAGGCTTGCGCCAAAAAAACACCATCATGGTTCTCTTCCTTCTTTGGCACTACTATATTCACAAAGACACACAAGTTTCCAAATTCCTCATTAACTCATTCATAGGGTCCTTAGGATCTTCTACTCAATATCTCATAATTGGCTTCCTATAAAGAGTGACAAAAGTTCCTTCATAGGTTGGGATGATTGCATAAGATAATTCCATTTGAACGCTACCTCCCAAATTTGCAGCCCACTTTCTAGACAAAAAAATTCCCCATGCATCAGGAACATCTATGAATACAACATCTATTGACTAGGAGATATATGGATACACAGTTAGAGAAACCTTCAATTCCTTAATTATACCACAAACCATGATTTATCTTAAATCTATTCCACACACATTCATATAAGTTCTTATGGTTTTCAATCCCAACTGGTCAATGAACTTTAAAGAAATCACATTGGTGTAAGCCCTGTAATCTAACATAGATTTATAGAGAAGGAGGTTGTTCACAACCAATGTGATAAAGAAAGGTGTTTCTTCAACATTTAGAAACTTTTTTAGTTTCTTCATCTAGGAAGGAATTTTGATTATTTTTGAAAGCGAAACAAGAACCATGACTTTAGTCGAGACATTTGTCACATCAACATTTAAATGGACAACAACATTCTTGTTCAATGTTGATGGTGTTGTTGGATCAATATTCAAAGGAAAAGGGAATATTGTCCAATTCTTTATTGATGGGCCATATTGTGAAGTCTCAGGTGCCTTCTTTATTCTAGTGTATTAAAGGTATTTTTATTTCCTGAGATTGTTATTATATTCTTCATCCATTTAATTCAAAATGTGTAACCTTTCCAACCTAGCCGCCTCAAAACGTTTATGTTTTATATGTTCCATTCGCTCATATTTGTCTGTATAAGACTTATGAGGTATAGTATAATGGGATCCAAATATTCAAAAAAATTTCATATGCTCAGGACCACTAAAATCTTCGTCTTCCTCATCATCTTGATTTCAAGGGCATTCCCATTCTCTATGTGACTCATTGCAAGGAAAGAACCATAGTATTCCTTCTTGAATAATCATATCAGAAGGGATCATACTTGATTAATCATATCATAAGGGACAAGGGGGTTAGGCACTCTTTTCTCAGGAGGAGGTCTATTTCTATTCCACCCCTGATTTCCTCTAGGTTGACTTGAATTTTCATAATTTAAGTTGTCACTTTGTCAAAATTTTGAGCTAGAGACATTATAAGGTCTTGGGAAGGGTCAAAATTGTTCATATCCCTAGGATTAGCCTCTACCCTAGCATTAGGCACACTAAAAGACTCTACTTTGGAGGCCAACATATTTTCTTCAATTTTACTAGCCAGCTCTTGAGCTTCCTCTAGGGTATTTGGAAATTTATCTCTTAACATGAAACCAAATTTTCCATCAAAAGAATTGGTGTATTGTAGGGGAATAGCACCATATATTGGCTTAATATCATTAGGAATTTGTTTTATCAAGATTCTAAACCTCTCATCAAACTCCCTTATAGTTTCATTATCCTTCCTTTTTATCCAATGGAGTTGGGTTAGCATCAATCTACCATCCTTTCTTATTGCCCTTGTTTTCATAAAGGCCTCATGGAAAGAATTCCAAGTTCTAATGTTGTTAGTAGGAAAAATATTGTACCAAAACTTGAAATTATATTCCAAGGATATTGAAAAGAGTTTCATAGCCACATCCTCATGTTCATTTGGGACATTATGCACACCAATGGCTTTGTAAAACCAAGTTATGTGATCTTCGGTTGTGATGACATTGTTTCCTAAAAATTTAGGTAACTATTACCTCAAAAACTATAAGTCCTAAAAGTTATTAGAATGATATGGTAGAAAAATAGGGGATAGGTTCCCAATGTCACCACAACACCTATCATTTCCCTATTCAAGCCAAACTCCTATGCTAAGAGGCTTTGGGAGGCTTCCCGCTAAGTAACACTTCACCACAAAATATTAAGAGAAGTGCATAAAATATGTATACTAGGTGAAGGTAGGAGTTAATTATTTATGTGCTTTCTAAAATAAAATAGATTACAGAAAAATAAAAGACCAAACAACAAGCTAACTTACCCTCAAACTCCAAGGATAATGACCAAATAAAATGTGTGAGAGAGGGGTATATGTCCTTACAACTTTCCAAACGATTTTGTGAGTGAGTACCTTGATTAAAGTGGCTGGAAATGAGAGAGTTATTTTCTTTACTATTATTTCATACCTTCAAAACAAATCAAAACGTAGAAACCAACAAGGAAAATGACCTCTTTAGGCCTCGCACAAGTGCAAAAACACACTAGATCACTAGATATATGGGAAATAAGGGTAGGGAAACAAAGTGTAAGTTTTTATTAGGACCTAAAGCCTTTTGATATGCTGTAAAGTTAATTTCCATCAAGCTGGAAATGACGTTTGCATAATTGGGGTTCAATCCCCCCTAGGGTCAAAACCCAAAATTTGCTACAATCAATAAAATCAATTGTAGGGATGTAGTTACTCTCTATTATAACCCCAAAAAAGATATAATTTGTAAATCAGATATGGAATTGAAATAGAAGGTTTTAGGATGATAAAACTTACAAAATGTACCCCTTCAATGTGTCCACCAAGTGTAGATCTGAAGATTTTGCTTGTTGTTTTAATACAAATATACACACTTATTCTCAAGTAATCCCTTGCAATAGATGTTTAATGAATCACAAAACACAAGGAAATATGTATCTAGGGGCAGGGAAGAATCCCAAGTGGAAAAAACCCCAAGATCTACTAGCTTACAAGAGATAAAAATTAATAACAAAGTTATAGTATGATTTTGTTTTTGTATTTTTATAATAAAATATGATTGAAAATATTTAGATAAAATGGTTGAAGAAATTGAGAGATATATCTTTTTACCTTTACCTCTTATCTTAAGATTTCTCTGAGTTTGTGCAATTATGACCCCATGAGCTTAAGATTGCTCGGATAGATTTCTAAATAATTGGGTTTGGAGTGGAATCACTATCGCCCCCAATGCTAGAACTTTATCGATAAATGGGTTCCTCGAATTTTGCTAGGAGAGGTCCTCTATAGGATGGTCTCCAAGACAACCAATCAACTAGGGTCGAAGAGATAATATACCACTTGGTTGAAGCTACTCCTAAAGGATTTGGTCCAACAACTTGYGTGTATTACCCTTGGATCCTACAAAGAGAGTAAGGATATGAAGGCCTATCTTCTCTCTTCYGCGTGACTATGTAGCCCCTCAATGGATAGATTGGTTATCTCKTGCAATTATCCCAAGGAACCCCTATCAAGCACAATTAAATATATCCAAGACCAAGAAAAGAAAACATTAAAGTATATAATCCACAGTGACACAAGATAMTTGAGTGATGAAAAATGACATTATGGTATCACAAAGTTTCAATAACAAAAAATGATAGGAGTAGCTAGCCTTATATAGTTAAATTTGTAAYGGCTAGTTTCTAACTCCCTCATAAAAAATAATTTTCTTGGTTTTCTCATCCACAATTGGTTGGAGGCTAAACCATTTGATAATATTTTTTATTACATCATTCCATGGTCAAAATGGGATAAATCCCATTTTTAGAATACTTGACTAATTGATTTGGTGGAGAAAATAAACTTAGCGACAATTTCCCCCTGAGAAATGAGTATAACGACTATATTTTGTCCACATTTGGTCAAGATTCTCCCAATGAATAGCTTGATTTGTCAAATCAATTAATAAGTAGTTGTGATTTGTCCCAAAAGAGGATGATTTGGTCATTTAGTGGTTAAATTAACCACTTTGTTTGGAAATAGTTATTTAGTGGTTAAATTAACCACTTTGCTTGGAAATAGAGCATCTTTGAATACAATTAATTATTTTGCATGTGGAAAAGGAATCTTTGACTTGTCAAAATTATTCCAATGCTAGAATACCCCCAACATTTCATTCCTTGACCATTTGAATTTGAAACATGTGCCCCACAATTTTGTAGAATAAGTGGGATGATTTTCCTTTGGGGAAGTTATCTCCCTCAATATTCCACCAATCAAGATTTTGTGACATGGCTCTTGCTCATGATTTTTTTCTGTTAATTCTAAAACCATGTTGTATTTTCTGTCTCCTAGGTGTATTGCATAGTGCAATGGTGAAAACCCCTGTAGTATTTCACTAATCACAATTTTTCCATATGGGTTTTTCTTGTGAATTTTTCTTGTTCATTTTGAACCCATGTTGTATTTTTTCCTCAGGGACCACTGCCTCAAAAGACGTGCAATAATGAAACTTTGTGAGACTACCATGTTTGATAAAAAAATGATAGTGCATCATGTTTGAGCGATTCCTATAGACTCAATATAAGATAATGGCGTGGGAAGACATAGGTGTGCATGACATGGGCCATACTAGGCCCCACAAACTGCAATCACCCCTACATAAGACCTGTGGCTTCACACAATCATGTGTCCCAATAGATCCATGCCACAAACTCCAATCCTATCCAAGATGAGAGATAGTGGAACAGGGAAATAATGGGACTGATTATGATCGTACTAAGTCTGGAAGTCCACTACAAAAATCATGCACTATGGTTTACATGGATTTAACTTGCATCCTTAGGCTTACAATGGTGTAGCCAAGTGAAAAAATCAAGGGTACATCCTGGAGAGGTAACAAGTAACCACTTGCCAAACCTGTTAGGAAAATTATGTGGGTACCCTTGAATCCTAAACATATCCAAGGCCTTGTAGGAATTTGTAACCCACGGTTGAGTGGCCATGAAAATTACTCTTGAAGTATTAGTGAAAAGGGTTCTTATGTCCTTTAGGATTTCAATATTATATTTTGAAGCATGATAATTCCTTTGGATTATCATACTATATACTTTCACAAGATCAATGTATCTACTAAAAAGTATTTGGTTGAAACTTCTTGTAGCATATCCAACACTTGGGTTAGCATATCCAACACTTGGGTTTTCTTCCTATGGAGTTTCTAAATGAGTAAACTTAGACAAGGCTTTGTTTTCCACTCATTAAAAAATTTTAAGCATAGAATTTGGATTACCAAGGAAAATGACTTGTTTCTCCCTGACAACGATGCAAAAATGTTATCACACAATCTTGCACCCCAGTGCAAATCCCTCACAAATGTTCAAAGACAAGTGTAACATGGAAGTGTTGCCACTGTCACCTAGACAATTACTTCCCTATTTTTAGTGAAGGAAAAATCCAACACAAGGGAGGCTTCCCTAGTAGCACCTAGAGTTCCAAAGGAAAGACAAGTCAAGGCTAAGGTCACCTATATTATTACCCAAATTACCACCAACTTATCATGATATGTGAGTTGATTATTAAGTTGGTTATTCAAGGTAAATTATAGATTTCAGTTTTTCACTCTTTAGGGTTGTTTTAGGGGGTTTATTAAGTGAATATCCATTGAAAATTAATCCCAAGACAATCCAGATCTGAAAATCACCAAAGACTGTTATAAAACTTGCTTGAAAGTTGAATAAATTGCATCAATAAACAAGTAATAAATAGAAGCATGTTCAACCACTTAAACATATTTTACATGAGTGATTTGTAAGTCTAAAACAACAAGTAAACCTAGAATTAATGCAACTTGTTGAATATGAAAATTTAAGGGGATATTAAAGCCAATAAAACCAAGTATTTTTACTCTAGAAATTCATAAATATAAACTAGCAAAGAAAAATTTACAAGTTAGATGATTTTCCAAGTTGAACACATGCGAAATAGCTAAGACGTTTAGGGTTTTTATGGTTGGAATTGTTTATGCAAGATACAAAAACTCATATTTACCCTAAAACAAAAAAGTAAAATTTTGTAATTTTGAATTTATGATTGACTAGACAAGAATAGACTAGTGCCTACTTGAAATTTTTGACATATGGGATTAACTGAGGCTCCTCTTGAGAAAATGTAAGTGAACCTAGGGTGATACTTAGGGTTGTCCACTACAAACCATAAAAAAGCTCCTAGCACCTTACAAGCTTCAAGATGATTCAAGGGGAAGATCCTTCACTAGAAATACTCCAATGGATTTGAGAAGGGACCTATCAAGAAGAGAGAAAGAGATTGCACCACCAATACTAGAGAAACACAACCACACTTGCATCAATTCAAAATAAAATACCACAAATATTCAAAGAGACCACTTACTCATAAAATACATTAATAAAAATCGTTGATCCATGAACATCCATCAATTTGCAAATAATTCACAAGACATAATTCCAAGAGAGAACTCTATCTAGCCATCCATAGAATAATCCATAAAGTAGACAGATTTTTCTTCACAAGTTCTAGAAATGAATTACAATAAGAGTTGACTCCATTTTTATAGACGAGGGATGTAACAACTCTCTCAATATAAAAATTACAAAAGTTGATTTATCATCCACAAAGTAAAGGAGACTAAGTCAATCTACAAGTAAAATATGCCAAATGTACATAAAACCCTCCAAGAGAGGAGTTCGTCCAAGTAAAGTGAGGTAAACTAGGGTCAAGAGGCCCCAACCTCTCTCAAAAATGCAAGTAGAGACCCTCAAATCATGGTAAGGTACTCCTCCAATGAAGAAATATCCAAAATAAGAAAACTTCTATCCTCAAATCAAGGGATGTCCACATGTGTGAGGTAAATAAATTCCAAAAGAGAGGACATCTCCTCCATTAAAGCTCCAATTTCCAAGTAAAAGGTCTCCAAGGTAAGATTACATCCTCATATCATGCAAGTGACCTCCACAAATGATGGAATGACCCTCTCCAAGTCAAAATAAATCCACATGTGCTCAAACGGCTTGTACGTCCTACAAAGGGGTGAACCCTCTACTCAAGTGCAAAATATCTCAAGAAGTGATAAAATAAAATGGCCTTAAAGGATATTCAATGTGTCATGTTGAGAGGATATCCATGCATGTGAAAATATCCCCAAAGTACCTCAAATGATGTGACTTGTGACTTGGGATATGTGTACTACCTTGAGAACTGTGAAACTACCTCAGGAAATGTGAAAATGCATGAGAAAATACAGAATCATCTCCAATAATCCATGGTCAAAGTGCACCAAATACATAAGAGGGGGTTCATGCTTAGTCATAAGATAATTTCTCTTCCATAGGTGTGACAACCTTTACAACACGATCAACACTTTTATATAGAAATTAGTGAGAGAGACTAGAGATTCTCCTAGATCATGTCTTAATAGATCCATCTCAAGACCCTCACATACCTACCTAAGATATAAATGACCAACATGGTGTCAAATTAATGCCACCAAGGGATATTCAAATAAGGTCATAAGAGAAAGGACTATCTTGAAAATGGGAACTAAGAGGACAGACCATGATGAACTACAAATGGTTTGGAGATACCACCTAGGTAAAACAATTTTACATAGATCATATGAGCATGACCCAATACAATACACGAATACAAAATGGTCACACTTTTGGCTGGCTCATCTGCTAATATTGATAAGAATCACAAGTGAAAAGAAAATATCCTCTAGTTTCCCATACATGTTCGAGGGTAGCAGAGACCAATGAAATCACTATGCACCAATTGAAGTTACTTCTTATATTTCCAATTTTTCCATGCAGGCATCCTGCACAGACACTTTAATTTCCATGGATTTGGACAATCCATGAACCATGTCGAATGCAACCATCAAAATAAAAATTTGATGATTCGTGTATCCAAACCTTAAGTGCCATTGTTGAATTTTAGTATACTGATTTGAAACAAGATCCTAATTCCAGTACTACCTACATCAAATTTCTATTATATTACCCCCACCCCCCCCCTCAAATTTCTAGATTTCTCCTTCCACTGTACCTAAAGAAATCACTTGATTCAACATGTCCAAGTAGTCAAGAATGTCTTTGTTGAACTCAACCTTATAATTTTTTTGTGTTATGTGACTTAGAGAAAGGTGATTTTTCTTTAGACCTAGCAAAAATAACACTTCTTTCATGTTCTTGAGTCTCGACTTCAATATTGTTTAGATTCATAGGCTCCACACCTACTCCTTGAATGGTATCGGAAGAGGCATCTCCAGGTATCAATCTTCTTGATAGATTTTTCCTTCTTAAAAGTTTTGAAGTATTGCTTATTAAAGAGCATGGACTTGCTCATGAGGCAATGCACTGAGATTCTTTTGAAGCTTATTGTGGAGAAAAAGAACTGAGAAAGAGGTTCCCTTTTCTTAGTTGATGATTTTCCACATTGTTTGTCCATATGTCTGGTCTATTTTACATATACTTTTATTTCTTCCAAGAGTGATTTATGTAACATGTTTTTTTACCACAATAGTGACAATTCCCTTTTGACTTTTTTTGTTCTTTCTTGTTCTTACTTTGTCTTTCCCCTTGCTTAGTTTGTGCATCATATTTTCTTTGACACCTACTTGCCTTTAAATTTCCCTTTGAGATAAGATCCTTCTCGTTTTAACTTGAACCTCCTAGCTCCTCTTTGTCAATTGTTCTTCTTGTATTAACAATCCATTCAAACCTTCAAATGTTAAAGTGTCAATCTTGTTAGCCACTTCCAATGAGGTTATAAAGGATTATAAAGCATTGAAATGTTGTTGGAAAACTATTGAATGTGATTTCAACATGTTATTTTCCTTCAAGCTTCTCTCCCATTGCCACAAGTTGATTCCTAATTTCCTTTAACTTCCCAGTGTGTTTCATGACATATTCATCCTCTTCCATTTTCAACTTTTATAATTTCCCTTTAAGATGCAAAATATCTGTCTTAGTAGGTGTCTCAAATAAGTTCTTAATGATTTCTCATTATTCATTTCTAGTTCACACTTTGTCTTTAAGGAAATATCTCAGTGTGTTTGGTTTTGCAATTTCCCTTTAAGATGTGAAATCTTGGTTCAAACCTTCAATGTTAAAGTGTGGATATTGTTAACCACTTCCAAAGAGGTTATAAATGATTGAAATGTTGTTGGCAAACTATTGAATGTGATTTCAACAAGTTATTTTCCTTCAAGCTTCTATCCCTTTGCCACAAGTTTATTCCTAATTTCCTTCAACTTCATATTGTGTTTTGTGACATCTTGATCCTTTTCCATTTTCATGGTTTGCAATTTTCCTTTAAGATGCAAATATTTGTATTACTAGGTGTTTCAAATAAGTTCTTAATAATTTCTCATTTTTCATTTCTAGTTCTCATTTTGTCTTTAAGGAAATACTTATGTGATATCTTGATCCTTTGACATTTTCAAGTTTTGCAATTTCCCTTTAAGATAAAAAAATCTTGGTCTCAATAGGCTTCTCAAATAAATTCTTAGGAATTTCCCATTATTCATTTTTAGTTCTCGCTTGAAATTATTTCATCTACTATATGAAAGACAATGTGCGTTGGCTTAATTATTCTTTTTATTGAATTTTTCTTGAGAATTTGATCATTTGATCAATCTCATTATTTCTCATGGGACATGGGTCATGCATTAATGTATTTTATGCAAATAATCTGAAAAATAATATCTCATATGTTGGATCAAGGAGACCCAACAAAGTTTAAATAAAAGATCCAAAGGAGGTCTAAATGAATATTCAACGACACAATACTTGCTAAGGTTTTGTAAATCTAAGAAAAGTGGGTTTGACTATGATTAAAATCTCCATGGTTAAACATGTTGTAGCCTTGGGATGGGTGATATTTTTGGGAATTCTAGTTATTGGGTGCAAGTGTGGGAAGTGATGATTGATCGTGTGTGATTCATTTTTCTAATATCAATCCCTCTTCTTCACCCCTGAAGTTTTGATGGGACACGATTAATACATTAATGACTTTCTCTATGAAAATAATCTAATTGATATCTCATATGTTGGATTACGTTGTGAAATCTCTCCAAACTTTAGACATCATCATCATCATCAATTTTTTTATCGTCATCATAAATTTTATACGTATATCCCTAACCGATTTTCATCCCTTTTTTAAGAAGTGTGGCTACCCATGTACCTTGACAACTTATCATGTCTCTATATAGAGAGAAATTATACAAGTTACCCATGCACAACATTTTCTCACAATCTCATTGCTTAAAAAAAATGATTTTCAACCAAAAAAAACATGGATTTGCTTGATTTCAAGACAATTTTTCATGATCTCAATGCTCTAAAACAAAAAAATTTAAAAAAAAAACATAGATTATTTGATTTCAAGAATCTAAATATATATGTTTTAAAAACCAATTGTTGCAAACTTATGTTGTTTATTGTTAAATTAAGTTCTTTAGTAACATAAACTTCATTCTCCGTAATAAAAATTGAAGAATTCAATAGATTCTTTAATTGCTTAATTGAACTTATAAGAACAAAGTTTTAAAAAGTCTTTTAATTTGAAAAAGATTGTTATTAGAATGGTATACCATACATTTTCTCAATTTAAATTAAAAAAACACATGGTTTGGGATTACAAAGTCAAAAAGCACATAGTTTGGGATTACAAAGTCTTCGATCAAATTGTGGAAGCTTAGCACTTAATAGGATTGATTAATATCCATAATGACATGTTATGAATAAATATGATTATTTACATTAAACTAAGGTTTATGTAGAATCTTAGCATTT
Source organism: Picea glauca (assembly GCA_000966675.3). Taxonomy (NCBI): domain Eukaryota; kingdom Viridiplantae; phylum Streptophyta; class Pinopsida; order Pinales; family Pinaceae; genus Picea; species Picea glauca. The sequence continues at coordinate 8,977 of JZKD02S2404118.1, read as the reverse complement.
AATAGGATTGATTTATATTCCTAATGCCATGTTATGAATAAATGTATTGACATTAAATTAATATTTATATAGAATCTTAGTATTTAATAGGATTGATTTATATTCCTAATGCCATGTTATGAATAAATATGATTATTGACATCAAACTAATAAAAAAATATTAGTATAGGAACACGTGAACAACTAGTAAGAGTTGAGTTTTGCTAGAGTAACAAGTGGACATGATTGTAATTATTGGCATCAAACTAATAATATTTTATTGTTATAGTAACAAGTGGATATGGTGTATTACCATGACATGGTCATTTTTTTTCTTTTTACCATGGTGTATCAAGATTAAAAGTTTTCCTTTATACCTTAAAGTATGTTCACATGTAATGATGATTTAATGATTATCTCTTTTTAAAGGATATTTTACAATGTCCATATTTAACACTACTTATTTACATATACCTCTAATTTATAGAATCTATCATATAATTTTGATCATCCTAATGATAATTAGGATAGTTGTTTTTAAACCATCTTTTTACATTGTCAATATTTATTATTATTCTATATTACTTCTTCTTTAGAGAATCATAACGTCCATCTTATGTTTATCACAATTTCAATTGGGTTTAATTTGAGTGATTGTGTGATGGAGTGTTATTCTCTCCATTTAAGTATCACCTCTTATTTAAAGACTCTACTATTATGTTTATCATAATGTAAATTGGGTTTAGCCTAAGTAACATAATGTAAATTGGGTTTAGCCTAAGTAACATAATGTAAATTGGATTTAGCTTAAGTGGTTATGTGATGAAGTGTTATCTTCCTCATTCAAGTTTTATTTTTGTAAGTAATATGACAAAAATTTTAGTTTTTACAAAAAATACCATCCTTGAAATGAGAAGTGCCTAGTATATTTTTTTAGGAAAATACATTACCTAGAAAAATATGTTTATTTTCTCTATATTACTTATATATTGTTTAATACCACCTCTTATTTACACAATTTAATATACAATTATTTTTAGTGA